>CM053593.1:330836603-330859607 GCA_028646575.1 Pseudocheirus occidentalis | reverse complement strand
CTCTCTCTCTCTCTCTCTCTCTCTCTCTCTCTCTCTCTCTCTCTCTCTCTCTCTCTCTCAACAGTAGAGGAGTAAAGCCTAGAAGAATAATGAGAGTAGAAGGGCACAGAGGAAAGGTTATACATGAGAGGGAAAAAGTTACTAGTCACTGTAGTCCCATGTACTTCCAAAAGGGATTCCAATTCAAATTTGACAAATATTTATGAGCCTTGTCTCCTAGGAGGTTTAGAAAAGAGAATGGTATTCCTCTTGGAATATACTTGGAATAAAGAATTTTTTTTAAAAAGGAGTAATTCACATAATCTAAGATAATTCCAGAAAATGAACATTTTTTTCAGGCTGTGGGATCCTCCTCATACATTTCCAATGCTGCATTAATAGTGTTTATATGGAGTTTTAAGGTTTACAAAGAGTTTTACATGTTCTCTCATTTGCTCTTCATAATTATGTAAGGTAGGTGCTAGTGTTATCCCCATTTTACAGAGGAGCAAACAGACCGAAAGGGGTTAAGGAAATTGCACAAGATCACATAGATAGGAACTGTCCAATGAAGAGTTTGAACTTCACTCCATTCAGTTCCAAGCCCAGCACTCTAACTACTGTGCCACTCAATTCTTATTAGTCATATGAGACTGTGGTGTCTACCATACTCTATCCTTAAATCTTTCTCCCATAATTACTCCTGTATTTTCTGAGATAACCCTAAGGAGTAGTTAGAGACATCAGGACCACTGGTTTTTCCTTTTTTTTCCTTCTTTGCTCAGTTTTTCATAACTTTGACAAAAGAACAAGATCTAGGATCTTTTAGGAGTCTAGTAATTCCAAATATTCCTTTACAGACACAGCTGACAAAATCCAGAAATATCCTGTGTAAAAGAAACTCATTAATTTTAAAAGGGTGTTTGATTCCCAAAGGGGAGACATGCTTCAATTGGAGGGCTGTGATGTCACAGCAGAACTTCATTAGTGTGCCAATTAGAAAGGAGTAATGAAAGCAACTAATGTGAAATGTAAATAACTGCCTAATTAGTTGTATACTAAAAACTGGAGCCTCTCCAAAGTCATCAGAAATGTCCATCCATGGCAGCAAGGTTTATAGGGAGACTAAGGAAAGTTTAGTGCATTCACTGCCTTCACAATTGGGAAATCACAGAGAGTTTCCACAGTGGCAATACATCAAAAGAGTCTTGGGTTACAAGAGCATCTCTTATACCAAGAATCCTGGCATTGTGTCATCATAGTTAGGCTCCTCTATAGTAATGGTTTTCAAGTGTTTTGGACCACTACAATGAGGTTAAATATCCCACTGAACACTTATCCAACTGCTCCCATCTATCATCTTAGTTTGATACTTCAAAAGATACCTGACTTTATTACACAGGTGTCAAAGCTTGGAATCTTTCCTTCTCACTCTTCAACCACTAAGTCCCCTTTTAAATTCTATTCATTTAAATTCAAATATTATCTCCTCTATGAAGCCTTCCAAGATACACACATATGCACACTTTTCCACTTTGGCCCAACTAAAGAATGTGTTCTTTAATGATCTAAAGCACATTTTGCATATTTGTTTGCATTAGAATTTTCAATATATAAATTCTATACAAATTTTAGGCATTAAGCTATAAAAAGATAGAAAATGAATACTACCAAAGATTTCTATTTCTTTTTTTTTTTTTGCTTTTTGGAGGGCAGTTGGGGTTAAGTGACTTGCCCAAGGTCACACAGCTAGTTTTTTGTGTTAAGTGTCTGAGGCCGGATTTGAACTCAGGTACTCCTGACTCCAGGGCCGGTGCTCTATTCACTGCACCACCTAGCCACCCCAAGATTTCTATATCTTTCAACATTTAGTACAGTATTCTGTATGTAATAGGTACTTAACAAATGTTTATTGAAATGAACTATAAATTATTTTCATGTGCTGCTGTAACAAAAGAAAGGAAAAATTCATCAGCTAGCCCAGCTAGGCTGGTCTTCAGAAGGCAGTGTGTCACTTCACCTATATTCAAAGCCTTCTGAACTTGTCAGAACCTTGGTACTCCATTAATATGACTACTGGTCACTGACCAAAAAGGGAGGTAAAAAAAAAAAAAAGAAAAAGAAAAAGAAAACAGGTTAGTCCAATTAATGGGAAAAGTGCTGCTTTTAATGATGAATATCCTAAAAATAATTAGCTCATTCAGGAAACACAAATACAGAGTATCATATCACAATCAGGAATACAAAAAGTAGTCCACAGACCACTTAGAGAAGTCTTAAGGAACTTGCTTTGTGAACCACAGATCTACTAGAATACCAAAGAAGTCCATTATTCAGTCCAGACGTGTTAACTACTCTACAAAATGAACAGAATGGATATTATACACCCTTCTTCTTCTCATACCATGATTTTCTTTCAGAATTGGGCGTTTTTATAGAATATATTATGATATGAAACCATTCTGAACCTCCAGAGAAAGTCTCCACTCAAGAAAGCTATCAGTAAAAGGGATACTACCCAGCAGAGAAGGTAAATTAGGAAATCCAGGTGATGCTTCCAAAAGTAAACTTTTAAACTGATAAATGTGCCGTGAGATACTGAGCATTCATCAATTTACTGAGGTCTTATCTTTCAGGAAAGTCAGTGGAACCCAACAGACCTACTCATAAATCTGTACAAATGTGTTGACCCCTGAAGGTCCTAGGGTTTTCCAAACCATTTGGATATATTCATCCCTTGTCAATAAGTATTTATTAAATATTTACTATGTGCTCAACACTGTGTTAAGGTTACAAACACAAAAACCATAAGAGTACCTCCCCTCAAGGAGCTAACGTTCCATTGGGGGGAAGCAAAATGTACATCTATAAGTATATACAGACATTTAGGCACTATAGCTGGTAGGATCAGGAAAGAACAGGTAGAAGGTGGCTTTTGAACTGAATTCTGAAGAAAACATAAAATTCTAAGAGGTCAAGTGAGGGAAAGATAGAATACATTCAAATCATGGTGGGTAAGCTCAAGCAACTTTAACAGATTTCCCATATTTTGCATAATTAATTCAACTTTCAATACTCTAACTATGAAATGGAAAAAGCACCTTACAAAATTCTTTTTTTTTCAAAACTGTTCAACTTTCTTTGTTTATATTAAGGTTTACTCTATTACCATGAACTGGCTCAAAAACACTGCTTCAATTTTATTGCAAGTGTAGCACTGTTTACCAAGAAAAACTAGAAATCTTCCTTTTAAAATCAATTAAATTGATTTAAAATTTCCATCATCATAAAAGACAAAAAGATGTCTAAAGACCAAAGTGAAGTCTGTTGTCCAGAGAAAACAGGGGATACAGGCTTCCTTCAGAGGGGCCTAATCCTAACAAAAGGGCGTTACATAAGACAAATGATTAAGGAAAGCAAACACCACATTGATGGGGACACAGTCTTGAAAGGGACCTATTATTCTAATAGATTCAGGCAAACCTGCCACCAATTTTGTTTCACTATCGAGTTCTGAGTCGCTGGAGTTTCCTTGTTCATTTGTTTGTTTGTTTGTTTTCCAAAACACATGTTGCTGTATCTGGAAACTAACTAAAAAAATTGTTTAAAGATTAATAATTTAAGAGAAGATAAGAGTAGTTACCAAATCAGGACGAGTGCATGACAAAGTTATCAATGGAGGAAACAAAATGTTGAAAGAAGTATCCTAAGCAAAAAACAAGGGGGAAGGAAGGCAATTTAAAGCATAGGATACTAGTTATAACATAGACCCCAGTAAAAAGATGAAAGGAAGATAGCAGTTCTTGAAACATCAGCGAGCAGCCATGAAAGGAAGAATTTTTTTTTAACACGAAGCTTAGAATCTCACAAGTAACGTATGTTCCATATTATGTGGCGGTTGCTATGGTAACAACCTTTATTTTCTGAAGCAGTACACAGATGTGTACAACATACTAACTTGCTGGTAGTAAATTACTGCTTTCCCGGGGGTTCAATAACTTTAAAATCTTCTCCTTTTTTTTGGAAATCTGAGAAGTTTTGTTACTGCTAAATAAGTCTTTTACAGGGTAATTTTCCTTGTATTTTACAAATGAGCATGTTCTCAAACAGGCCAAGAGAATGTGGTGATGAGAAAATGTAGTGCATCATAGAGCAGAAACAGGTTCAGTATTGCTTCTGTAAAGATTTCATAGGAAAATCCACTAAAATGAGCAGGAAATTATTTTAATGAATTAGGCCTCACGGACAACAAAAGTGCTAGGAAAAGAAGTTGCCAGCAAATAATGTTGCCCAAAAAGCTATTTATTGATTCTTAATATAAAATGTGCCAGACTCATAGGTTTGGAATAAGTAAAAAATTATTTTCTTGGAAAAATGTTATCACAAATATAATTTCACCAACTAAAGCAATGAATGATAATACTAATGCAGGAAAAACAGGGCTTGGATGAAAGCTTACTGAATCTCAGAAAGGCCTGTCTCTGTAGGGAGAAAAATCATTTTCATCTATTCCAGCTAAAAAGGTATATATGTTTTTTTAAATAACCTGCATACAAAATAGAAACTAAATTGTCATATATTGAAATATTTTGCTCTTTAGGTTTTTGTCAATTATCAACAAAAAATTCTTAAACATTTCCTACATACAAAACACTGTTCTCGGCAAACTAAAAATGTGTCCTTTTTTTAGTGTTACTTATACAGAAGTATATATCATAAAGATTTCTAGGAATGAGAAGATAATGTCCACATACCTTAACTTCATTTTCTGTAAGATTGCTGCCACCCATTGTGTATCCTGAAACCAAATGATCATTTAAAATCTATAATTCATTTCCTGTGACAATGCCAGATGATTTTTATATGTTATGGTTTACTTCTTAGAAAACAATTTTTAATTTTAAAAAAAATGTGTAACACTCAAGAGGTAAGTCCAAATTCCTAACATGAGAAAAATGTCTCTACTTTTAAGAAAAGGCACGCAATGTATTTGGTGAGAAGTAAAAAAGCATTCCCTCATTTAGAAAGCCCATGAACAACTCTGGGTATAGATTTTCTGAACCAACATAAAGCATTTACAAATGTTAATTCTGGTCACAATGCATTTATATTCAAGTTCAAAATTACTGCATCCCCCAAGGATGGTAAAGAATGACAGAACAAAGGACAAATGAATACAGTATAGATAAGAACTGATCAATGGGGGGTAGGAGGGTAGACTTTGTTTCTAAGCATAATTAAGTCATTGTTAAAACTTTTGCTATGAATTCCCACATTCACTCATCTCTGCATCTGCCAAAGACATATTAAAATAGGCCTGAGTTTTTATCCATTCAAATCCTTAAGTTATCAGAGAGAGAGTTAAGTTATAACCTAATAGAGGCTTCTAGGCTAGGACCAAGAACATAGTGGAAAGAGAAGTACTTCCATGGTGGGTGCATTTTAAAAGTATTACTTAAATTACATTTAAGTCATCAGATAATTATGAACTTTCTTCTCCTTTATATTTATATGGCATATTTATTGAATTGCACAGTATGCTTTTACAATAAAGTGCTTTCTACGTTGGTTCCTTTGTTCATCCAAAGTAAAACTGACACTTATCCTTTTATAAGCTATTCTGAGAACATTTTCTCTTCTTTGAAACTGATTGATGCACTACTTTAAATGTTCCTGCAAATATCTTTTCAATTCAAGTTTTTGCATAATGTAATAAGAAGATAAAAGAATTCTATACTTCAACAAGAGACATTACAAAGCAAGTAGAGACATTATCAAGGACATTAACACGCTCCTAATAGCAATAAAACCTTTTAACTGTCTGTTGTAGAGCATGCTCCTACCAAACCACCACATATTATGGTAATTGGCTCCAATTTCTGAATCTTACATTGTAAAGTTACAAAGAGTTAGGTAGAACTGAAAAGCACAAAATACCCAGAATACCTAGAATTACCCTGCCTGTCGGCTTCCCCATTGTCAGGGTCTGGACTGCTTCACTGCTCTGTTTGGTGCTATGTCATATCTTTGTATCATGCCTCCCTTTTATTTCCACAGCCAGATATAAATACAAATTTTTAAAAAATATATATGACTAGTTTCTAACTCCAAAACATCACTGAAAGTCAAATAACATTTTCCTCTGAATTTCCATGTAACAAATGGGTTCTCTGTGCATGCCGATGTCACATCTCATTCACTTTATGTGTTCTTTCATCATGAGAGGGTAGAATGAGGGGAAAAAAATATTCCAAGAGGATGCTTCAATTTTTCCTTACAACACAAGACTAAATTATGTGAGGAGTCTATCCCCCACCCACTCTGGACAAAAGAAAATAACGTCTCAAACTAAAGTGGGTCCCAGGTTTTATTAAAGTAAACAGCAGTAAAAGATATTACTTGGCTTTATAGCTCTTGCATAGGAAGCAGGATAGTGGAGAAATGACATGGGTCTTTCCTCAGTGATTAACCTGCCGTTTATGGTTGTGTTTCCAGATGACGGACGCGCCATCATACAATAAGGTTCTTCAGAGCCTGGCAATAGCAACCTGTCTGCTTTGAGAGGTGCGAATCTATCAGTATCCAGAATCATGCTCTGAAAAAGCTGTCATTTCATGTCTCCAAAACAGTCTCTGATTTAATGTATGAGATGTCAAAAAGGAAGGGACAATGAAAGAAATACCAAAGAAGAGAACTATTTCAATTAAGAAGCATTTCTACAATAGTTCTTGGAAATCACATAAAACAAAGCCTGTCAGCCGCAATCTGTGTTTAAAAGGTTGGTTCTGTTATACTTACAAATACCATGCAGGATAGAAAAAATACACATCATTAGCACTGGAAAAAAATGAACTTTAAAAATTCCTCAGTAGAGTCTATAGTTTTCTAAAATTCCCTAATGGAGATAGGAAAGATGCTTTTTTTTTTTTTTTTTTTTTTTTTTTTTTTTTTTTTTTTTTTTTTTTTTTTTAGTGAAAGGAGCAATAAGACTGTCAAAGTGGGGGGAAGGAAAATCACATTGATCTGAATATACTCTCCAGACATGTAAGAAGAAATAGTGTCAATGTATTTTCTTAGAATTTAAAAAAAATCTCTTTGCTGCTAATAATTAATAGCCTTTTAAATGAAATTGTAAATTAACTTTTTTAGTGCCATTTCCTTATATTGCTTGGTTATCTTTTTCACAAAAAGATAACTATTACTTCTACAATTCTCCAATCACTCCAGTAATCAAAGAGCTAAAAAGAGAATTTAGAAATGTGTATTAATTTTCAGACAACCTTCTAATCACAATAGTATTAGCATAGAGATAAACGTCACAAAGCAATGAGGTAAACCTATGCCCGTGATAGCAACATTGCCCAAGACCTAATTTCTATTTTTAAAAAATCACCACAGCACATTTGCTTCCGAAGAATATTGTTTATTAATTCAAATGAAACATGCATTGTACTTCCGACCCTTCCTCTACTTCAAATTTTTCTTATCATCTTGTGGGTTTTTCATTTCTCATTAACTATCGAGAGGGCTATTGGCTAGTGAAAGAAAAAATGAACTCACTTGATGCCCCATTGCTTATCAATTTCAATGGCACACAGCTTTTCAACAGGCTATTTCTGCCTCCTTTATGAAGAATCAAGTCCTTCTTCAAGGGGGATTTTTAAGGAGAAAATGCACTCCCTCATCATGGCATCAAGAACTTTTCCAAGTGAGTCTTCTCAAGGCAATAAGGACAAAGTACTCCAGAGCTTCCTCCAATCAGAGGAAAGAGAATCAGTTTACCCAGGATCTCCTTAAAACACTTTAAGAATCTAAAATCACATCCATGCCTCTAAAAATAAACATAAGAAAAGAGCACCGTTATTGATTCACAGCAAAACCAAGGAACGTTGTCGCTTATTGATAACACTAAACGCCCTCCAAGCCTTTAATGATTCCTAACAAAAAGTCTGCCACTGAACAAAAGTTTGAATCATCATATTAATATATTAGGGCAAAAAAAAATTATCACAGGAGGCACTTGGAAATTAATTAAAACCCAGCATTCGTTTGTTTGTGAGGCAAGATAAATATCACACATGGGAAAAGAAGTCTGACAACCTCCATAGTTTTCAGAGCCAAAATTAGGCTCTGACAGCTACGTCTCTCTTGTATGACTCTCCTTGGGGTACACAATACAGATATATGGAATATGAAGATTTCTGATAGAAGTATTTATTACTGACACTTCCGAAACATTCCATGGGTGGCATCAGCAAAGGATGCTCAAAGTCAGACAGAAATGTCAGATTTTCTTCCAGGTTTTTTTCTCCCCCTTCTGCTTCTTTCCCCTCTTTCCCTGCCCCCACCCTTCTTTCTTTCTTGCTCAATATCCACTTCTTTAGAAGTTCAACAGCGGCCCCTGGTGGGCATCATCCATTCCCTTTAGCATTTAACTCAATTGTTTGAGCCACCTCATTCCATACTGTGTATTAAAAAAAGGAAATTATTGTTTGTGTGCTCAGAACCACACCAGTGCACCATCCCTGTGTGTCAGTGTTCAGAATGTGACCTCCAAAATGTACAAATGCAGTCCTTTGTGATGATAATTGGAGCTCATTTCAGTAGCTAAAGCTTGGGAGTGGGGGTGGGGGGAGGAATATATATGTAGTCAACAATAAACATCTGTCTCAAATGTCACATTCATTTTATGCATGAAGACCAATAATTAACTGCTAAATAATATGCAGGGATACACTTGTGAATAATACTTACCCAGAGCATGACTTCACAAAACACAAGGTGCTGATCATTATTCTATTGGAGGCCTATTGTGAATGATGAAGCATTGGAACTTAGCAAAGTGGAAAAGCCCAAACACAGTTCTGTGCAAAGAAAGGAGGTCTCAGCCCAGACCCTACCCCACTGCTGCCTTCAAGCCCCAATCCCACCCTGCAGGAGAAAGAGAACATCACTGAAGGCTTTGGAGCCAAAGTGCTTTTCAAGTTGCTTTTGTTACTCTGTAGTTTCTAACCACAGAGAGGAATTCTTGTTAGAGAAGGGATTTTTTTTTTCTGCTGGTAGTGGGCAAGGCAGAGCAAGAAGTAACAGATTGAAGAACTCGGTTTTCCTGATTGGAATACCACATTCTACTAGGTTAGTGAGGAAAGGGGTATGCATTAATTGCCTGGGAGTTGGCCACTTGAAAAGCCCCATAAATTAGACTCATTTTAGGGGGAAAGGAACTGTTGGATACCCAACCAAAGATTACTCAGCTCTTTTCACACTTTCACTGTGTTTACAAGTTTTCCTTTTTAGATATGTCATTTTTTAAAAAGGAAAGGTATATCTCAAAATGGCTTCTTTATTCAAAGGAGTTCCTCTAATGAAATGGTTTTTTTTTTAACTAATACACTCAACACTCAACTAAGAGCCTTTGGAAAACTGAAGTTAGGTCTGTAAACATGAAATTAAGGGGAGGAAAGGCTGAAATGGAATAATGTATGTAAAGAGCTTTGAAATCTTAAAGCAATATATAAATATCAGTTATTGGACAGTAGTTCTTAAAGTGCAGTCTTCAATCATCTTCCAGATGGTCCATGGCCTGGTTTCTAATAGCACTATTGTTTCTGTACCAGAGAGCTTCCAAGAATTCACTGCTACCTTCAAGACTCAGTTCAGGAGTCACCTTCCAAAGAAGGCCTTTCCAAGTCTCCCCAACTGCTGGTACCTTCCCTTCAGAGATTAGTTCCTTTTTTTATTTGAATATGTCTTTGAATATGACTGAACTGAGTCACTTTTTTTTAACTTTCAGGAGAGAGAGACAGAGACAGGGTTAGAGATAGTGAGAGACCGAGACAGAGAGACAGAAAGACAGACACCGAGAGAAACAGAAGTAGAAAAAGAGAAAGAAAGGTTGTCAAGAAAGTCATGGGCTGGTATGGGTTTTAAATAAGCAAAAGGCCAAAATCTAATTTAAATTTGGCACAAGACTCATTGTTAAAGTTTTCTCCATTACAATATAAACTCCTCGGGTACAAGGATTGTTTCATGCTTATCTTTACAGCCCCAATGCCTAGCAAAGCGTCTGAGATATAGAAAGTGCTTTAATGAGTGCTTGCTAATTAATTAATAAGGTAATCATGTCTATATTTCAGTTTCTAATATGAATTAATAATCGAGAGAGAGAGATATGCATATGTATAAAATATCTCTTCTCATTTTTTTATTGTAAAGTTATCTTCCCAGTATATCTGGGTAGTTTTGGTTTTGGGTTTTTTAGTAGTAACAAGATAATATAGGTGGTTCCCACAAGATCTTGTGCCTTACTCAAGTGGTGCAACTAGAAAGAAAAATTAGAAATGCATCCAAAAATTAGCCAACCAAGTCATTGTTCATATTTGTTGATCATTTTATATTCATATTCCCCCCTCAGACACTTTCTATATATGTGACCCTCAACAAGTCATTCAATTCTTCTGTAAAATATGGCTACTAAAAATGTCTCCTTTACAGGGTGGTTGGGAAGATCGAATAATGTTTGTAAAGGTAATGAGGTATGTAAAGCCCTCTGAAAATTATAACAGTCAATAAATGCCAGTTATTAATGTTATTTTGGCACATGTAGGAAACAAACAATTAAAGCTTCTCTTCATTCACAAAAGAGTTCATTGTTTCTCCAGATGAAGAACAACCATATGCCTAGGTTATCAAAGTTCTTCCTCTTAAATTGGCTTTTATTTATTAGAATTGGCTCTCTTAGAGTTTTTGATCCTATAATAGTAAGTTAAGAGTACTCCATTTAAACAGAACAGAAAAAGAAAAGGAGATTAAATCTGAATATTCAGAGAAGACTTTCAGTCCATCAGAGAATGAATCACAAAACCTAAGAGTAAGAAGGGACCTCAGTACCCACTTAATCCAAACAGTACCTTTGCAAAAATCATACTGCAATCTATCTGACAAATGGTCATTTATTCAGTCATGGCATGAAGACCTTCAATGAGGAAGAAAGTGAGGAGGCCTCCTGAGGCAAATTATCAGGTTTTTGATAGCCTTTGTGGTGGCTTTTCTCAAATCAGTCTGCATTATTTCTTTGCAGTTAATGCCCATTTCTTCTTGTTCAGCCCTCTGGTCAGTCTCATCCCTGGACCAAGTGATAGCACTTTGAATACTTAAAGACAACAGCTGTGACCTTCTAAATCCCTATTTTCCAAACTAAATATCCTCAGATTAGTCAGATAGTAAAGCAAACATTTATGAAGCCTTTCTTTCGTGCCTGGCACTGATAAGTGCTAGGGATGCAAAGAAAGGCAAAATTAGTCCTTTCTTTTTCAAGGAGATGATGGTCTAGAAACAGGAAGGACCAGCCTCCTACAGAAGCTATCATATAAAATTAGTCTTGAAGGAAATTGGGGAAACAGAGGCAGAAGAGATAATGAGGGAAAGGACTCCAAGAACAGGGAACAGACAATACTTTTATTATTCTCTAATTAACTATATCATATTCATTACTGCAGCATTTCCCAGTATATACTTCTTTAAGCTTTTTTTTTACTTTTCCTTGTGCTCCTCCCTCTCATCAGAAGACTTTGCCTCCTACTTTACAAAGAAAAACAAAACCATCTGCCATGACCTCCATCTTCTCTAGTGTTCCATACTTCAAAACTCTCCTTCTTTCAAAATCCTGCCACTTTGCATCAGTCTCAGAGAAAGAGAGGCATATTTTCTTGCTAAGGCCACACCCTCTACTTATGCCTTTCCTGCTAGCCCCTTGATGAAGGGATAACCTTCTAGAAGTTTTCCCCTTCAATCTCCACCTCTCTCCTCAATCAATCTTTAGATACTGAATCTTTCCTCACTGTTGTTTTGAGCTGAGCCATCTTCTCCTCTCTATATGAAGTCTCTCTTTCGTTTATATCATTACTATGTTTTCATAGGTGGTATACATTTATGTGTGTATGTATATATGTGTACACACACACACACACACAATCTTAATCTGCATCCTGAAGTCTTTTTTTTCTTTACTAGCTAGATAACACCACCAAGGAGTCACGTTCGATTCTAAAATATGACTTAACATACACTGTATTATCTTCTCCCCACACCTCAAAACCACCACTTCTCCAAGATGTCATATTTCTATTTGAGGACACTCCAATATTTAATTCATTACCCAGATTTTCAATCTCAGTGCCATTCTTGATGCTGTCTTTTCCCTTATTTCCATACCCAATGAGTTGCCAAGTCTTGTCAGTTTTACCTTCACAATATGTCTTCTATGTCTCCTCCCCACTCACACACCCACTACTCTAGGTCAGGCACTTTACTATTGTAATAGCTTCCTAATGTGTCTCCCTGAATCAGGTCTTCCCTTTCCAATCAATCCACCATACAACTTCCAACTGATATTCCTAAAATACATCTGACCATGTTATTCCCCTATTGAAAAATAAGTGGCTAGGATAAAATACCATTTCCCTGGTCTAGTATTATAAAAAATCTCCACAACCAGACTCCCATCTACCTTTCCAGATTTATTTCATATAACTTTCCTTCATATCTTCTACCACACAGCCAAACTAATGTTGAAGTTCCCCAAACTTGGTGTTCCATCTTTCATTTGTATAATAATAGTTAACATTTATATAGAGGTTATTATATGCCCAACACCGCACTTTACAAATACTAACTCATTTGATCCTCACAACAAACCTGAGAGGTGGGTATTATTATTATCCCAATTTTATAAATGAGGAAACTGAAGCAAAGAGAAGTTAAGTGATTTGCAAAGGGTCATGTAGCTAATGGGTGACTGCAGTTGGATTTGAAGTCAGGTCTTCCTAACTCCAGGGCAAGAGGTCTATCCACTGAACTACCTAGTTGCACATTGTCCCTCAGGCCTAGAATGACCTCCCTTCTCACCTCTTGGAATATTCAGCTTCTTTCAAGGCTTGGCCCAGATGCCACCTCCTAAAAAAGTATCTCCTAATACTCCCTCGCCAATCAATTATTACTGTTCCCTCTCTCCTCATAGAACTTTTCAGTGATTTATATGTGGACATGATGCATCCCTCCAGGAGAATTTAAGCTCCCTTAGGACAAATGACTGCTTCATTTTTGCCTTTGTACACTTAATACCTCACATTAAAATAAATTTAAAGCAATTAAATTGAATTTTTAAAAATGTACATGAGACAGCTGGGTGGCACAGTGAATAGCACACCAGCCCTGGAGTCAGGAGGACCTGAATTCGGATCCAGCCTCAGACACTTGACACACTTACTAGCCATGTGACTTTAGGCAGGTCATTTGACCCCAACTGCCTTCCAAAAAGCAAAAAAAAAAAAAAAAGTACATAGAACTGATTTGAAGAAAAAGGGGGCAGGAGGTGGGAGGCAGCCCCTCCCTTCATGGCTACATAGGGAACTCTGATAAGTTCAGATGTTTGTTTGTTTTTTAACTCAAGTACAAAAAGAAAATGGAAGCAGGGGCACATTCCAAGAAAGAATACAAAAGAATGGCATAAAATACTAATAATAAATTAAGGAAGGCTAAAACCCAGAATAAACTGAAAGCTCCAAAAATACTAAACATATATAGGGATATTTTAACTTATATTCAGGACAAAATGAAGAACAAAGAAGTGCTTGACCAATGAGGGGAGAGGGAAGGATAGGATTCAATGTCAATAAAAGACAGAGAAAGCAGAATGACTCAAAGTAATTCCCCTATCATGGAAAGGACTAGTAAACTCTTCAAACAGAATAGGACATAGCATAGTCCCAGAAGAATAAATAGAACTAGGATACCCAAAAGTAGAATGAGCTCCCTTAGAAAGTAATGGTTTTATCTTCACCAGAAATTATTAAGCAAAGCTAGATGACCAATTGTTCTATGAGTCTATGTGTGAAAATAAATAGGTTAAATAAAATGCAAAGATAAATAACCTGTTAAGACTTTCTCGTCTCACATCAGCATTCTGATGAGTCTGCAGTGGACAGGACCAAGAAGCACCCAAATGCCCAGCCTCCTCTTGAAATGTGCTATGTTAACTTAAAATAATATCATATCTGGGCCTTGGTAAGAAGAAAGAGAACGGGACAACTAAACAGCTTAGAAGCATTTAATCAAACTCTTATCTTCACTTGTCTCTATCTGTACTTTATGTCTTTTATATTTTAATGTCCTTTATTGAGAGGACAGGGTGAGCCAATAAATTGACTAGCATTTATTAAGCAGAATTGGAGGTAGTAAGCATTCGTTTATTTAGTGTTTTTTATTATACAGTTTACTAATCTATAAAATGAGTTGGAGAGGGAAATGGCAAACCCCTCCAGTACTGATGCCAAGAAAACCCTAAATTCAGTCACAAGAATCAGATGTGACTAAACAACAACTGTACTATTGACTAATTTGTGGAGCTGACTCATTTGGAGTGTTTTTAACAGGTGTGCTAAAAAAAAACCTCTTCAACAATAGCAATTATCAGCTTGAAAATTTAGAAAGAAGATCCATAGAGTATATGCCACTAAATTCCCCCACTTCAGCAGCTGTATTTTGTTCCCAAAACACAGCTGGAAGGGACCTCAGAGGCCTTTCACTTCAAATACTGCCTAAAAAAGAACTGTCCTTTACTACAACCCTGAAATGTGGTTTACAGAGTCTGCTACAAGAAGGCTAATGAAAAGGAATCAACAATAAGGACAATTCATTTCACTTTGGGATTGTTGTGATTCTCAGGTAGTTTCTCTTTACATAGGCCCAAATATATACCTCTCCCCAACTTTCTCCCATTACTTTTAGTTTTGTCCTCTGGGGTCAAGCAGAAGAAATCTAATCTCTCTCCCACATATCTTCAAATGCTTGAAGATCTCTCTCATGCTCTCTACTTCCAAGTCTTCAAGCTCACCTTCTCAGCACCAGAGGATTATTTTTATCTATCGCCCTCTATTCTTTGTGCATTCTAATGCCCTACACTTTCAAATAACTCCTCTGATCATCATGTGGGCCATCTTTGGCTGCGTGAGATGTCCTAGAAATTTAGTATAAAAAAAGAGCAGAGGACATCACATCATACAATTCCCACTAGAATCAATAAAATGGAATGTAGCATCTTGCTGAATTAGGTTGAATTAAATGAATGAATGCGTGCATGCATGCATGAATAAATGAATGTGATAATTATTAAGCTCTTATTATGGGCATGTTCCTGAGCTAAGTTCTGGGGATACAAATATAAAAGACAAGCTCTCAAGAAACTGTCTTTCTGATTGGGAGACAACACATAAGAGGCAAGTTAAATGGAAAAATGCCATGGTCTTTAGGGTAACATGGCAAAGAAGATGCTAATTTCTCTTCTTTAATGTTCTTTCCACTGATAAAAATATATCAGTTTCTGGTGTTGACCCATTTGATAATGTGAAGGACTATGAAGTCAAGAACTTTCTTTCCTGGGTCTTCAGTAATGCTAGTTGTAGCCCCTCTAGGAGGTAACATATGTCCACAGGGGATGCTTCCCATGATGATGGCCAAGGGCACTGGTCTAAAAGCATTGCTAATCTCAAGACTCATGGGATCACTGTTTTGGGCTGTCCATTAGGGACTGAGGGGAGATGGTGGTCAAGGTGATCATATGATGGTTCTACTTGTCCAGTACATACTACCTCCTACCTCTCCTTCAGTTAGTATGACTTGCCTAGCCTGTATGAATTGAGTTGAGCCCAGAGTTCACTAAACTAAGATGACTCAGAATAAAGTGGATTTGGGGGCACAAGGTAAAGGGAAGAATCTGATTTTCTGGCAAAACCAAAGCAAGGATGTAAAAAGATCCTACTGACAAAAAAGCTAAGACAGCTATTAGAATCAATTGAGTCCAAGACATCCAGAATCTGAAAAAAAAAATTAATGCCAGGATAAAAAATGTTAAATACTTACATGTAAATGACTTGATAAAAGCAGAAAATGGAAAGTTATTTAATATAGTGGAACAATCAGGAGAAAGGTAGATAAAAATTTTTTCAGTCTATTAAGGATGCTACCATCTTGTTAGTCCTTCAATTTTTAAACCTCAAACTCATCAATGGCTTTCCCTTTCTCTCACCATCTCCCCACTATCCTATCAGTTGACAAGTCCTGCCTGTTTATACACAGCATACCTGGCATTCTAATCCCCTTATTCACTGCTCTCATTCAGGCCTTCATTATCTCTTTCTTATAATACTGTAATGGCCTTGTATAACTGTAATTAATTTAGCAGGTACTTAGACCTTAGTTACTAAGGGCTGAGTACCTCTGTGAAAGAAACAGAAGGTGTGAACTCTCTCTCCCATTACTGACATAACAGGAAGGGGTTAGCTGAGACAGGAAGCCAATGTGTGTGTGTGTGTGTGTGTGTGTGTGTGTGTGTGTGTGTGCGCATATAAGAAGAACCCAAGAGAGAAGAAGTCAAAATTTTTACTCCTGGTGGAGGAAGCAGAATTGTTCCAGCATCTGGGAGCTGGGTTGCTACTGGACTAAAAACTGAGTTGTGTTTTCTGTGAGACCAGAGTCTGGTGAAGGCTGAAGCTGCTAATGTGAAGGCTGCCTGGAAGGCTGAGAAGGATGCCTGGAAGGCAGAGATTTCTTTTCGGTCCTATAACCAGCTGAACTGCTGGAGGACTGAAGAAACATGACCAGGATAAGACTTTGTTTGTGGTTTGGTTGAGTTCCCAGCAACAGAAGTTGTAAAGGTTTTGAGATGTGCTGGACCCTGTGAACTTCAGTGTGGAACAAGAATAGCCCAGAGGACTGGATGAGGACCTGGGAGCTGTCTGTCTCTGAGTCCAGGTGACTGTTTGGTGGATTCAGGTAGGAGCTGGGACCATGGAAAGGGATCCAGGGAATCTGAGAGACCACCCCGAGTCAAGATGAAGAAAAGGCCTCTCCTTGGATATTGAATGTGTGATGAAATTGAAGTTTATTAGACACTGAGGGGTGAGGGGGGGGGGTTGTGTATTTTCTAATGATTGTATTTAGTGATTAATGATACTTAGTGGCTGATTGTTAGATTAAGGTAACTTATAATTGCCCCATGAGTGGAAGACTGACTCGTATTGTGAGATAACTGAATGATTAAGTAAGGAGACAAACCTCCTTAGGGATACCAGATAATTATTCTTTTGTTCTTTGTTCTAAAAAATATGACCACTTTGGGGAAAACTATGTGGCCATTTTAATGTTAAACTGTTGTGAACACTATATTGTGATTTTCTGTGATAAGATGTAATGTTGTAAATATTATATTGTGATTTGTTGTGAATGTTTGCCTTGATGTGTTATGGAATAAATGAAGTGTTCACTATACTGTGTAATCAGAACCTTAAAAGCTATTCACAGTAGCATTCTTTTGGGAAGCTGCTCATGCATGGCATTACACCTTGCATGTGGGGCACCCTGCCTGCAGATTCTGCCCTCTCCTCTACAGTGAAGGTAGAAGGTGAAGGTAGTCCCCAACTCTAAAATATAAAGTGGCTCCAACTGCCACTGGGATCAAATATAAACCTCCTCATTGGCAATAGTATACTGAAGTTAGAGTCACAGGCCTTGAACTCACATCCCAGCTCATCCACTTATTACTTGTGAGACCTTGGTTAAATAACTTAATACATTATTAGTAAGCATCTACTGTGTGCCAGACCCTGTACTAAGGCTAGGCATACAAAAAGACAAAAGACAACAGTCCCTGCCCTCAAAGAGGCAGCTATCTAGGTGGTCCAGTGGAGACAGCACTGGGCCTGGAGTGAGGATGATCTGATTTCAAATCCTACCTTATACTCTTACTAGCTGTGTGACCCTGGGAAAGTCCTTTAACCCTGTTTGCATGAATTTTCTCATCTGTAAAATGAGCTGGAGAAGAAAATGGCAAACCTCTTGTAAAGCCACAAATGAGCAGCTTTCCAGAAGAATGCTGTGAACAGCTTCCAAGGTTCTGATTACATAGTATAGTGAACGCTCTATTTATTCAATCACAAATCAGAGGAAAACATTCACAGAATAAAGGTACAGCATTCACAGTGTTACAACTTATCACAGATAATCAAAATACAGCATTCACAATGACATCACTAAAATGGCCACATAGTTTTCACCACAGTGATCATATAGTTTTGAATAAAGTATTATCATTTAGTCAATCATTTAGTAACTCAATCATTCAATCAACTCAATCATTCAATCATCCTTAAGAGGCTTGCCTCCTAAAGGGTCACAAAATACAAATGTCAAAGTTCTCTACTCATTGGGCACACTAAGTTATAATATCAGTCACTACTCAGCACTCTCTTAAGGGGTAGTGCAAAATACACAGGCCATCCAACTCTAAATCACAAATAAGTTACAATTTCAAGGTCATAAATAAGTTACAACTTCAATCAGTCACTACTCAGTATTTATGGAGTGATCTCTTCATCTTGACCTTTAAGTAGGTTCTCAAATTCCCTGGATCACCTTCTATGGTCCCAGCTCCTACCTGGATTCACCAAACTGTCACCTGGTTCAAAGGCAGACAGCTCCCAGCTTCTTGTCCAGCTCTCCATGCAGTCCCTGTTCCACATTGAAGCTCACTATGTCCAGTCCACCTTAAATCCTTCACAGTCTCTGTTCCCAGGAAGTCAAGGGTTAACAAAGCCACAAACAAACAAAATACTAGCACCACAGTCATGCTTCCTCAGTCTTCTGCAGCTCTGGCTGATCCTCAGTCTCAAAAGCTCCTCGGCAGCTACTCAGCAGCTTTTCAGCAGCTCTAGCTGGCCCTCAGAAGAAGCTCCAGCACCACAAGTTCCCAGGAAGCTCTGACTCCAAGCTAGTGTTTTTCCTTATATACAGTACTGCTTCTCCCTATTCAGCCTCTTCCTGTCATGTCAGCAACAGGGGTTTCCTGTTCAGCCCCTTCCTGTTCCTTCAGCAACCAGGGTTCATACCTTCTGTTTCTTTAACAGAGGCTTAATTTGAAACTAGGTGCTAAGCACCTCTTAGCTTAGCAATACAAAAGGATTTTCAAATTTCATTACCTTTATACCATTACACCATTACTCCAGTATCTTTGCCAAGAAGACCCCAAATGGGGTCAAGCAGTCAGACACAACTGAAACACTCAACAACAAAAGCCCTCAAAGAGTTTATAATATAATGGATTGTAATCAAATTAAATCTAATTTAATCTCTCTAGGCCTCAATTTCCCTATATATAAAATGAGGGAGTTGGGACTATTTGACCTGTCAGGTTCCATACAACTCTTGATCCAAAATCTTATGTTGTAATTCAGTTGTTTCAGTTGTGTCTGACTCTTTGTGACCCCATTTGAGGTTTTCTTGGGAAAGATACTGGAACAGTTTGCCATTTCCTTCTCTAGCATCTTGCACATAGTAGATACTAGACTTTTAATAAATATGTCAAGTTCAATTGATTTATCACCTCTATTCCCATCTTTTTGTAGCCCCTTCTTTCACAATGGTAACAAATTCACCTTCTTTAAACCCAGATCTAGCTTTGTGACTCTTTTGCTCAAAACCTTATTGCATACTAGATAAAAAGTTTAAACTTCTTATCCCGGCATTCAAGGTTCTCCACAATCTGAGGCTATCCCTCCTTTCCACTCTTATATCAGACTACTTCATTCCACACATTCTACAGTCCTTCCAAATGTGACCCACCATTCCCCCTCCCCTGACCCTGACCACAATCTGAAATTTTCCACCATCATAACTGTGCTTATGTCTAGAATTTCCTTTCTACTCCACCTCTAAGCTAAAATAGTATCTGTACTTTAAAAGGCTGCCTCAAATACCATCTCCCCAAATAGCACTTTGATTGTATTTCTCAGATATTTACTATGCATTATTTTGTGTTATAATTATGTGTCTCAATGTCCTATCTTACTGTGATAGTATGTTTTTTTCTTACCAAATATTTTATATCTCTCTCTCTTTTGTGCCCAGCACAAAACACAATAAGAATTAAACAAATAATTGTCAAACTGAATAATTGAAGTGAACTGGTATTCCATGGGTAGGACACAGAACACCTCCTCCCTACCTTCTCAACACATATTACCCAAAACCCTAAAAAGGAAAACAAGGTACTGTAAATGATATGTCAAGGGTACATCAATAAATAACAGTGTTCTCCTGACATCAAAACATGAATTGTATGAGAACTATACTATAAATAAAGTTGACATAAGAATTACTCATAATGGATGCGTGGAGAAGCATATTTTCTGATATAACATAATTCTTTTGGCTTCCTTAAGTTTTCCTTTGAATAGAAGTATTTTTCAATATAATCCTAAATCTATATGTTAAGGAAAAGTTCATATACCTCAAACTTATAGTTTCCACAATTCTTTAAGAAGGTCTTTAACTATCTTAGACTGTCTTAAAGGAGAGAATACTATTTTTTCCTAAATTGTAACTATTTGACTAAATTATGCCATGACTGGGAAAAGCTCCTAATTTCATGTGTTTCAATATGAGAATAATGAATTACAAGACTGTTAAGAAAAGAAATACATAATTTAACTCCAAGGGAAACCAGTCAGAATCCTTCAGAATTTCCACCAGTAATAGTAGCTGCTTTCTGAGTATAACCCAACTTTTGACCTCACCTCTTCTAGTTTGTATGGCTCTTTTTGGTAACTTTATTATAGATTTGCTTAATTTAAGTATGAGAACTGTTTGCTTTGTTTGGTTCTACAATCTACTGGCAGTTATCTCCATTTCCTAGAATTAAATGAAGAAAATTTCTACTCCCAAAACTGAACCCCACACTGTGTAAAATCCATTTACCCTGCAGATAAACCAGCATATACCCTGGGGAGCAAGAGAACAGAGTGAAAGTCACTTTTTTAAATGGTGACAACTTGGAAAAGCTAAGCTGGTTTATTATTGATTTCTCCCTGGAGTTTAGGCCCTTAGGTCACATAGGTACCTCCCTGTGGTATTACTGGGAAGATAATCCATTTGGGCAAGAAAACCAAGAATAGTTAACAGTAAATCACTCCAACTTCTTTTTCAAAGGTGAATTTCTTTGGGATTATAATTGCTTCTTCAAATACTTTGCCACCACTGTTAAAACCATAGTTCTTTTAAGCCTAATGACTACCAGAACTAAATTTTCCATCCATCTAATAGTTTGATTCTCCTTTAGTAGAAAAACTCCCATCTATTGGAAGTTACACATTACAACAAGCCAGTGAAATAGATAAAGTGCACACTTACAGGAAAACAGATACATAAATATACTGCTTGAATATTTTATGGCAGTGGTTCTCAAACTGTGGGTTGCAACCCCTTTGGGGGTCAAACAACTCTTTCACAGGGGCTGCCTAAGACCATCGGAAAACACAGATTTCCGATGGGCTTAGGAACCGAGATACTGCTCCTCTATCCGTCTCCAGGAGAGTCTGCCCACATGCAGATATGCCCACATAGGAGTATTAAAGAGTCATGGCACTAGGAAGGCTGAGAACCACTGTTTTATGGGGAAGGTGGAGTGGGAGGGCTATGTAACTAACAACAGGCACCGTTTATGTAATGTATTAAGCTTTGCAAAGTCACAATGACCCTATGGTATAGGTACAACAGCAGATGTACCCCTTTTACAGATGTGGAAACTGAGACAAAAGAGAGAAGGCAAAGCTGCTGTTTTTATTTGGCTTCTCTTTTATCTACAAAGGAAAATGACCTTTGCAAGAAAAATAAAGACAGATGATAACTCAGATGAAGAAAGATGCAACCATAGAGCTCCTAGCTGCCTTTGATAAATTCAAGTCACCTGGCCCAGAAGAGCTAGCCATTTACTAAAAGAGCAAAGAGATAAAGATTGCTGAGCCTCTGTTTTTAATAATAACAACAATAATAATAACACTAGTAATAATATTTATATTGTAGTTAACAATAATATAAGTGTTTTTATAACACTTGAATGTTTGCAAAGTGCTTTACAAATATCATATTTTATATTAACAAGTCCAGGAGGCATTTGTCTTATTACCCTCATTCTATAGCTGAGGAAACCAAGGCAGAAAGTGACCTACCCAAAGTCAACATAGCTAGTAAGTGTCTGAGGCAGCATTTCAACTCTGGTCTTCCTGACTACAAGTCCAATGCCCTATTATTAAGCATCTGCCTCATGCTAAGGGCTATGAATCCTAATAAAATGTGCCATATTATTTTTGCAGAAAAAAAAAATGGAGACATGTAGACACACTGATAATACAATCAGATGTTCTTAAAACTGTTGCATGTCCAGACTCAAAAAATAGTCATTAATGATTCAGTCAACTTGACAGAAGGTCTCCTGTGGAGTAACTCCATAATTTGTACTTGGTCCTGTACTGTTTCACATTTTTATAAATGACTTGAATAAAAGCATAGGTTGTAGGCTTATCAAATTGACAGATGACACCAAGGTGGGGGGTTGAAGGAAGAGTCAGGGCTCAAAAATATTGGGCTGAATCTAAAAAACTGAAAATCAATAGGAATCAATGTTAAGTCTTATAGTCAATTTTTTATTAATTATTTTATTTATTTTCTTGTTTACATCATTCATTTCCATGAGATTTTGAGTTACAATTTTCTCCCCATCTTTCCCCTATCCCCAACCCCAAAACAGCAATCTCACTGTAAAGCCCCTCCCCCAATCTGCTCTCTTCTCCTCCAACGGCCCTCTAACTTTCTGGTAGGGCAGGGTGGGTCTCCCTACACCAGTGCCTGTATATCTTAATTCCCAATTGCACATGGTTAATAATAATAATAATTATGTGTGTGTATACATATATATATATATTAAACATTTGATTGTAGAACTTTAAATTATAGATTCTTTCGGTTCCTCCCTCATCACCCACCTCCACTGGAAGGACAAGCAATTCAATACAGGCTGTACATGTGTAATTACACAGAACATCTTCACAATGGACATATTGTGAGAGACTGATTATATGTCCCTCCTTCCTATCCTGCCTCCCCCCCTTGTTCTATTTTCTACTCTGTCCCTTTACT
>CM053593.1:330803883-330836503 GCA_028646575.1 Pseudocheirus occidentalis | reverse complement strand
GACCCTGCCCTCCCCCACCTCGCTGTCATCCTGCCTCTCATCCCCATCCCCCCTACTCTCCAGTGTGGCAAGATACCCAGTTTAGAGTTTATGTCATTCCTTCCCTAAGCCAAATTCAATGAGAGTAAATGAAAGTAAAGTTTCAGGCTGGGCTAGTTTCGACTCCCAGCCTGCTGTAATGAGCCGCACCTGCTGAGCTGCCTTCAGCAAGAGATGTGTTTTCTATATTTTTGTGAGTTTTGGAGCCCTATAATCTGGTTAGAGTCATATTTTATGGGTATTTAAGATGGCTGTGTGGGAGCTGTGAAACATTGCTGCTTCTATACCACCATCTTGGCTCTGCCCCCCATCAATTTTTTTTTAAACCCTTTACAGGTATAGGATAAAGGCACATTTTAGAAAATTGTCTAAAAAAATAAATTTAATTTAATTTTAAAAAATAAAAACCAAACAAGTAAAGGGCATTGTTTACCTTAAAGAAGTTTCTGGAGGGGCAAAATGGTTCAAGTATTTGAAGGTCTTTCACACAGAAGAGGACCTTACTTTGTTCTGACTGGCATCAGAGTATAAAAACGAGAGTGACAAAGAGTCTAATTTTAATTAAGGTTTGATATCAGGAAAATCGTCTCAACAATTGGAGAAGTCCAAAATATAATGCACCATCTTGGGAATTAGTGACTTCGTTCTCACTAAAAATTTTCAAAAGAAGCTGGATAGCATATTGTCAGGTATATTATGAGGGTTTCTTTTCTGTATGGATTATTCTAGATGGATACTTCAGTGTCTTCTAATTTCTCTCCAAAATTTGGTGATTTGGGAATTCTAAGTCAGATTAAGGGTCACAGAGCTGTGTCCTAACTCCAGGTCCAGTAAGCTATCCACCAACACATAATGCTGGATCTAGGAAAGAGTTAGGAGATCTTGATTCTAATCAGATATTCTGGTGCTGTGGGAGAAACCTTTCCCATCTCTGTGCTTCAGTGTTACTATCTCACCATCTCTAAAATGAAAAAGTAAGACTAGATGGCCCCTAGGTCCCTCCCAGCTTTGACATTCTGTGATTCTGAGTCTAAAACTTTGCCTTGGTCAGAAAAGCAAAAGGAAAACTTCTCAGTCTCTTGCCATTCTTCTACAAATTTATATCACTTCACTAAATTTGATAGCTAAATAGACTTCTGACAGTGTTGCTGAGAACGGTGTGTCAGATTTGGAAACGTTATTGTCTAGGCTTACCTTTGATGGTGAGATTTTAGAAGCCTGTTTTCCTACTAAACAAATGTATTATGGAATGATGGATAAGGGAGATTCAAAGGATTACAATGAAGGATCAGAAAGTTCACGTGCAATATCTATTACATTGACAGCTGACTTTATTGAAGTTTCACAATATTAACTGCCTATCTGCAGACCAACTTAGCTGTAAAGCGATTATCAGTTTATCACGTCAAAACACAGATTGCTTCAAGTACAGTATCTGTGGCATAATCATGTACCTAGAATCCTATCAAACTGGAAATATCCCACTGGAATTATTCTTCGAAGACCAGGAAAGAAAAATAGTGGTTTAGAGCTATTTTAACATGATTATCTCATCCTTGGATTTTGTTGGGGCAGGAGGGGGAGTAAAATACTTTCGCTAGAACCTGGGTACATAGGACTAGCCCAGCAGTTAAGAAGCTTTTAGGATGAATGATAAATTGTGAAAGCTAAGCTGAGGTTAACACACACTTCCCTAGAATTGGAAGGACCTTTAAAGGCTATCTGAGAATTCCAACAACAACATCCCCAACACATGTTTATGCAGCCTTGAGAACTTCTGGTAAGAAAGAATCCGCAGAAATGACCCACTATTCTTTGAGCAAGCCAGAGCAGATGAGAAATGTTGATGAATTTTGGAACTGCTCCAATAGATGTATACATTGTTGAAGCTGGAAGGAAGCTTAGAGATCAATTAGTTCAACACCTTCATTTTATAGACAAACCAGAGACATTAAGTAACTAGTCAAAAAACACATCTATTTAGGTTTAAACCTGTGATTCAGAGCTGTTTTCATACTTCTAACTTCCAGTGGCATCATAAAGGGAATACACCAATTCCAAGAAATGTCTTCCAATAGGAAGTCTTGATCCTAGAAACTGCATCCAATCTAACACTGCACGTGTCAGCTGAACTTGTGTGAAAGGAGCTACATGCCTGGCACATGTTGGGCACTGAACAAATACTTTATAATTGATTGATTGATGGATGTAGACACTGAAGTATCAGCATTCCCCCTTTTAGTTCCCTGATGTTTATATGTACATTGATTTAAAAATATACCACCAATCCCACACTGATATTCTCTGATTCCATCATCCCTCAGCAATCTGACCATCTTTTATATCTTAATTGTTATCAGTAATATAATCAACTAATTCATTAAATACAAATGTGGAAGAGTTGAAAGTTTATGTCCTTGTGCCTTGAGGACAGGTCCTATGTCAAACCCTTTTAAACTCACCACCGTACACAGCACGGTACCTATATCCAACAAGAGTTAAAAAAATATTTGTTTATTCAATTTGATTCCCATATGGCTTACCCTTCTTCCCATTTTTCATCTAAGAAAACCAAGGTATTGCTAGATACCAAAACACCTTGGTCAGAGTTGCACAAGAAATCAGGTATTCCAAGAATTAAATCCTTATGAGTCCCAGGCCAGTATATTTAATTCTCTTCTAATAAACATATATATGGTAGTGGGAGTATGTATACATATGTGGTGTTGTTCAGTCATTTCAATCATGTCTGACTCTACATGACCCCTCCCCATTTGGCGTTTTCTTGGTAACGATACTAGAGTGGTATGTGTGTTTATATATAAATATCTAGAGAGAGACAGAGAGAGAAATTATAAATATGTATGCATGTGTGTATGTGTGTGTAATACATATACCCACACACATAAAATTTCCTTTTGGAGCTTCTGTATGCTGTAGGTCTGCTTTCAGAAAGCCCTCAGCACTAAATTTGAAGTAAATTCTATCTGATATACTTTTCCTCAGGTTGTTTTCCCTCCACCTATGCTAATTTAACATCTTGAACCCTTTCTTACCTCTCTACAACTGCATTTGCCCTAAGAGAATTACAGTTCCCTTTGTTCTATTAAGGCAATGCTTTAAAAAAAAAAAGTCAGCTCTATTAGTCTACACCGGCTACTGAGCTGAGCTAGTGGATGGAATAAAAGTTGAATGTCAGTAACTATAAACAGTCATAACACTTTGTGAAAATCCTCCATAAAAGCAACTAACTTTATAAAATGTGGGAACTGGACTCTGACATCACTGATTTTTCTTTTCCTTCTTTTTTTATCTCTAATCAATCTAATTGGTAGGAAAAGGGTGAGGTTTTGGGAGTGTTTGGAGGTCTGTTTGCTTTTGCCTCTTAAAGCTATAAATGTTCTTGAACAAAGATTTTTTTTTTCAGCACCACTCAGGCCTTGCTATGATTCCATCTCACTGGTACCAGTAGATGTCAGGTCCATGTTGGGGTCAGTGTCTGAAAATAGAACTCTGAAGGGTAGGCAGAATATTGACTTGCCAGAGGGGCAGACTGTAGCAGGGAATGCAATCTTTCTAGGAGGACATTATTGCAGGATGAAGCTCTAGCTGGTTTTCTTCATTCAATACCATCTTGTATTTAGTGGCTCTGTAAACCATTTTGCAATAAGAAATAGAGACTGCCCCAGTGCCAGCACTGTGTAGCCCTCCCCCACCCCAAAAGACAGAGGTTTTTTCCACATTATTTTTTCACACTATCCTCCCATGGCTTTTCTTAGAGAGTTTATTAGCATTAATAACTCCAAGCACTGCTGCAGCCTTTTAGGGTATTAGACCAAACCTGAAAATTAATGCAATAGCTCATCACAATTCATTAATCAAGCTCAGGCTGGATTTAACAGCAGATTATTAAAGACACAAAATTATACCCACAAAAAAAGGGGGGGAAACCTAACTCCCAGAGGGTCAGATGTAATGCAAATGGTTTTGCATAAAATCATAAACTTGCTATTAAATTAAAAACAGGAAAAGAATTACACCCACTGCTTATCTTCAGGTTTTTTTTTTCTAAAAAGGGATGTTACACTAATTTATTTCTTCACTACTCCTGGTTACAGAGTAAAAGACCAAAGGTTAAATGAGATAGGTCTTCTAATGTTTAGTTAAGCAACTTATACTAACATATCTTGACTGAGGTGAAGAAATTAATGAAATTACTATTATAACTCACTATTCATGGAAAACCAAGGATGCTTTTAGCTGTCAGCTCACACCTTTTTTGCTTGTTTGTTTTCAGGTTTTAAGCATAATACTCAGACACTTAATACACATCATAGTATCTTAGACTCACTATTGCTCATAGCACTAAGCAAAGTAGAACTCTGAATTCTTTCCCAATAAATTTCTTAATCTTTCACCTCTACAGTGAGTGTTTGCTTATGATAAAAAAAAAAGTTTAATCCTCCTGTGAGGTGGGGGTTGAAGGAGGTAAATGTTGTTTCTAATTTTTCTTTCTATTCAGAGAATTTAGGCATTCACCAGGGACCCCCAAAGACTCATAAATTTTTGTAAAGCTCCAAATAATGGCCAGTCTAGTTGACAGCACCAGTGGTTTCAAAAAGAAGTGTACAGTTTAAGAGAAAAAGACAGATGGATACCTTAGCAAAGCAGAGAAAAATAAAAGAGACAAATATTAAAGAGCAGTCTTTTGGGCACGGTTGTTGTTGTTGTTATTTAATATTCCTGAATGGTTATGATATTTCGCTATGCCTTTACAAAAAACACAAGTAGCTATATCACTATCAAAATTGATTTTTTTATTTCTGTCCCCATTTGCTGTTTTTACTTTCTTTAAATCAGTACTGTCTGTTTTAGACTACATGTTGCCAATGAAAGAAACAGAAGTATTTATAGGTGTTTAATAATTTATCTTTGATGAGCCCCTATGATATTTGATAGACCATGTAGTACCCAAAGAATCACAAAAGTTCTCTCCAATGTATCTGTGATCTCATTTACAGTAGTTCCTTCCAATGATACAGATAGCAATCCATCCGTGCCTGCCCACCCTGTGTGATTTCTATGCATATTCTCCCAAAATTTTGCCACAGAAGGGCCACCCAAAGTGTTACAGGCTTCCCTCACTTTCTAAGCCATACAGTATATAAAACAAATTTTAATGAGTGGTTATGTGTACAGGACTAAAAGTAGATTGTATTAAAGTATACAAGCCAGACCAGATAATTACAGAAAGGTGTATCAACAGAAGGTCGGCCACCAGGCAATGAATGTTTTGGCTATGCTGATCCATGAAACATATAAAAATACAAAACAAGCTTCAGGGCTTTACTATGCCCTCCAATTCCATAATGACAACAGCCATGACAAAAGAGGGCAGGGGATAGTGTGATGAACAAAATGCAACAAAGGCAAACTGGGGCATGTTTTCTCAAAGCAAGATAATGGTTTATTAACAGTGATAAATATGACTCTTAATAAAGTGGATCAGTCTGGCCAACCTCGGTCAGGTCAGGGAGATGCAGGAATGAAGGAATTCTGGCTAAGAGCTGGGAAAGGTAGGTTAGCCTTTAGGTATGGATGATCATGCCCCTCTTGGACAATTAAGTAATGTTAACTGCTTTATAGGACTCACATAATCTCACATAGTCTCACATAATCTTGACTAGAAAAATCAAAACCACCAAATCAAGACCCCTGGTTAGTTGTCCATTTGGAATAGATCAAACCACCCCTAATTTCACAAGGAAAGACAAGGGCAAAAGAACTCTTTGGGGATTAAATTGGCTTTTGTTTACAGGAAAAAAAAACAGAGGTCCCAAGTTATCGTCTTTGGGGAGGAGGAGGGGTGCAGAAAACAAAGCAGATGTCCCAGGAGCTATTTGCATAAGTTATAGCACTGTTCCTTTTCAATCATGTTTTTAAGCCAATTCAAATTAGGACAAGTCACATTTGAGAAATGTGCCTGACATTGTAGAGAAATGTAGCTAAGAAATGGGGCTTGACAAAATGGGGGAAAGGGTCAATTAAAAAGTAGAATCAATTATGAAATGATACAACATAATTTTAATTTCCTCAGTACTGAGAATCACAAAACACTTAGAGAATCTATGAACATTAATTGAACTATTGATGAAGATAGTGGAGTGGTTGCAAACAGGACAGCAAGCTCCCATACAAAGAGTTCTCCAGTCAGATCTAGAAAATGCATCATACCACATTCTAGTGAGAAAATCCAGAAAAGTTACAGTGAGTCATTTGTTCAGCCCAGCTCAACCTAAGGAAATAGTGTAATGGGAAGGGGACTTTGAAGATCTTCCCTGCCCTCTTAAAAAGCCTAAGAGAATTTGAAGACCTTCCCTGCTTTGAAAATAGACTCTGCCCTCAATAGGCTGAATATAGTCACATAGAGCCTGTGGTGGATGGAGCAGAGCCCATAGGAAACTGGGAAACAGAACCAGACTAGCCGGTTGGGAGGATAGCACTCTTCTGAGGGAGACAGAAAGGGTTGTGAGTAAAAGTTGGATTTTTGCCACCTGCAGTGACAGCTAGGCTTGTGTAAGTTTGTGGGAAAGCTAAAGAATGGTGTGGCTCTCTGCTACTTTGTAGTGTGTTCAGTTTCCTGGTGTTGGGATTTGGTTTCCTAATATCTGAATAAATGTATTGCTTCTGTCTTCTATATGGAGAGTCTGTTATATTTTGTGATCAAGCATGATGCAGGTCTATTTATAGTGACCATGGGCACCATGAATATTGCATTGGCACTACAGAAAAGCAAGTCAGGTTTTCAGACACTGGAAATGCTTGGGCTAGCAGCACACCTAGGGAAGATGAGGTTGTGCACTAGAGAAAGAGGAGGTTCTAGAATTGTACAGCAGCACCATTAGATCAATACGAGGGCACTGAAGTGAGGATGGGTGCTAACTGATAGGTTGGTTACCTACTACTCAGTTCCATTTCACAGACCCAGGGCAAGCTAAGGTAACCTATATTGGGAATAAGAAGGCCTCAAACAGTATACCAAGAGGAAAGTTCAGAAGTCAGCAGTAGCAGCAGCAATGGTATAGGTCAGATTCTAGCCATTCCCAGAGGAGGGTCCCAATTAAAACACCTAGCTCAGCTTGCAGAAGAATCCCAGACTAAAGGGGACCCTACAAATTCTGCCACTCTGAACTAAAAGAGCTTTCTATCTGGCTAAAAGGGCTGAATCTAGCAGCAGTCTACTCTTGCTCAGCCCCAAACCCAGGTCAGTAACTTGCAAAGTTCAGACCAAGAGGCAGCAATCATTCTTGCCCTGGGTCTGACTGAAAGCATTCAGGTCCCCAGCCTGTCCCTGAGATACTGGAATAACAAAACACTCGCTATCCCAAGAAAGCAACAGTAGGACCAGCCCATACCTTCCCTCCAGAAATGAAGCAGAGTCTAGCCCTAACATCAAGTCCAAAATTAGGGGATAGGTTGGAAAAAAACAGAAGCAGCCCACCATAATGACATATATTATGGTAGTGGGAAACTCAAGACACAAACACAGAAGAAGAGAATGATTACAAAACATCTACAAGCAAAGCCTCAGAGAAAAACATAGCTCAGGAATAAGCTCAACTAGAATTCCTGGAAGAAGTGGAGTAAGAGTTAAAAAAACATAAAGAGTTTTAGAATATAGAGTGTTTTTTAAATGGAATGAGAGCACTTGAGTAAAAAAAATGGAAAATAACCATTGAAGAAAAAATTAGAAAGATAATTAACAGTTTGATGTGAAAGATATAAATAAAGCCTTGCCCAAGTAATAAACTCCTTGAAAATTAGAAAAGACCAAGTAAAAGCAATGATTCCACAAAGTAAACAAAAATACTAAAACAAAATCAAAGGGTGAAAAAATGGAAGAAAATTTGAGTTATCTCGTAGCAAAAACAACTAACCTGAAAAAGAGATCAAGGACAAAAAAGTTAAGTGTCATTGGACTATCTGAGTGCCATGACAAAAAAAAATAGAGCCTGGACATCACATTTTCAAGAAATCTTAAAACTGCTCAGATCTCTCAGAACCAGAAGACAATGTGGAAATCAAAAAAATACTGGTCATCTCCTGAAAGAGACTCCAAAATGAAAACCGCCAGGATCATTATAGCCAGAATCTAGAGCTTCCAGGTTAAAGGGGAAAAAAATGCTACAAGCAACTGGAAAGAATCAAATACCAAGGAACAAGAATCAAGATCACTCACAATTTAGCAGCCACCACTCTAAAAACACAAGAGAGTTGGAATATGATATTCCAGAAGACAAAGAATATGGGCCTACAGCCAAGAATAATTTACCATGTAAAACTGAGTATAACACTACTGGGACCAAATGGACTTTGAAAGAAACAGAGGACTTCCAAGCATTTCTGATGAAAAGACCACAGCTACAGAGAAACTCTGAAATTCAAATACAGGAGTAAAGAGAAACATAAAAAGATAACTATAAATGTGTAATGATAAAGGTCCAGATGAGATAAACTGCCAACATTCAAATGTGGGGAAATGATAACGTATCCCCTCTGAACCTTATCATCATTAAGGCTCATATAAAGAGTTCAGTTAGACAAGGTCTAGAAGTGATTCTGTTATATCATGATTATCTTAAGAAAAGAATGGGAAAAAGGGGGATACACTAGGAAGAGGGAAGAGAAAGATTAGGAAAAAATCATCTCACATAATCAAGGTGCACAAATAGACATTTATACAAATAAGGTGATGAGGAGGAATAGATGACACAAACCTCATTCACATCTGAATTAAGCAAAAGAAAGAAAAGTCCCAGAACCCTACAGATGTACCACATAAGACTAATACAGAGGCACCAAAGTGAGGATGAGTGCTGACTGACAGCTTGATTATCCACTACTTGAGAAGATACTCCAAACCAAATTAACATGTGCCCTGAAATTCAGTAACTTCAGTGCACTGGTGCTAAGTGAAGAGGAAGACAGTGAAAACCAAACTGGAAAATAAGGAATTGGATCAAGAAGTGAAACGGACTTTCAATAAGTAGCCTTATAGACTGCTCAGAATTTTCATACCTATATATCATGAATTTACAGGGTCTAGCACTACACTTACTAAATATTTATTGAGTGGAATTCTTTTTTAAAAATAGAGGCAAAAAGCACTGGAAATTGGTGGGCATTGAATAGTAATGCACTAAAATGAATTGACTATATATTAAGAGCAAGGAAATATTTTAAACAGTCAAATTGTTGACTGCTTGGAGAAAAGGTAAGATTAGAAACATAAAGATGAAAAGAAGACATAATATGTAATTACAGCAACCCCAATTTGAACTATTTAAATAGGCTGTCAACTCTGACAAATGGGAAATGGATAAAAGCAGGAACATTGACTCTATCACCATTTTTTAGAAAAGTTTTACCAATGCTAAACAGTCATAACAATCAAGGGGTCATAAGAACCCAGAAATTATCTGTCAGGAAATATTTGACCTCTTCCCCAAGTGATAAAACGCAACTGTCAAGAGCATCTCCAATTTAGAATTTGAAGCCATTTACAAACTGACAACAGGAAATTAGGAGCTGAATTGCCTCACGAAATGGTAAAAATCAGTCAACAAGGCTGTAGAACTTGGTGTAAGACATAACTAGGCCTTTTCATCCTCAGAATATTTGTCAGTGAAAATGGAAGGGAGACAACAACAAATAGTTGCAACAGACCTACTAGTGATTCTATAGGCATCTTTGAACTCCATCACCCAAGCATCCACAGCATTAAACTGAAGTCAGGAGGCGAAGCTGGCTAACCAAAGATGCACAGGGGAAATCCAAGATGAAGAAGAAAACACAACTTTGAAGGCACTGAAAGATACATTTCCAGACATCTACATACTACAAAGAGAAACAAGCTCTTCATGATTCTCATCAGAGTCAAGAATTTCTTGCATAGGGTTCAGATAGGATTTCCTAACAATAGCAAATGTTTCATTCTTAGATACCAACGACACTGTTCCATGGATACCCCTTCTAAATAGAATCTTAAGTCGTTCAACTGACATTAGTACAACCACCCACACTGAAGTAAACGAAGAAAAAAAAAGGAAAAAAAGGCAGATGGAAAATGTATATTGCCCAAATTATAATAAACAGTGGGATGGACAGTTGACCCATTAAATTAGTCCATTAGCACAAACATGTATGTATATGTATATTTTTTAAACTAGATATGATTTCACCAGTGTAGGAGACATCTGGTGACTAACTAAGCTCCCTCTAACCCATCTACAATTATCCTCCAACTTACACCTTGCACAGTTGCCTGGTCCACTGAGAGATTAAGCAGCTTGCCTAAAGTCACATAGCGAGTAAGTGTTATGGGGGCATTTTAATCCAGGTTGTCCTAACTTTTAGGCTAGCCCTCTCTCCACTATACCAGACTGTCAACAAACATACATACACACACACACGCACACGCAAGCACACACTCACATGCACATACATACATACGTATGTATAGGATTTTCATCGCAGAGAGTATTAGAATTCACATTTAGGAAACTACTCAAAGGTTTTGACTATCCCTAGATGCTTATTGCTTCAAAGGCTTATCATGTGCAGGATATTCTCTCAGTAATGCTATATGGCTCTTCCTTATGGAATGCCACCAGCATCAGATGTGGCTCTCACTTAGGAGGCTCTATCTACAGCATCACAGGACTTAATGAAATCATGTGCACACAAGAGCATCTTCAGGGACTCACTATTCATAATCTTACTTCCATTTGAATCTTCCGCGACACTTGCTAAACATACATCTTTCTCTTTTTAGTCTCTCATAATGATAATCAGAGATTACTGAACAAAGCTTTGTTGTATCTGCCAAGAAACGTCACACGATCTTAATGTACGTATGGGGGAGTGACTTGTTTTACAGGGAAAAGTAACAGGTCAATAGTTGTCCTCTGTGTCACCTTTTTTTAGTAGTGACATCCTCCATGATTTTTTCCCCCATATCCAAGTTTTCAACTACCTTGAGAAAACACTATCACCTGTAGCACAGGTTTCCTTTTCTTTATATCTAGGCAGTTAGGTGGTGCCGTGCACAGAATGCTGGACTTGGAGTTTGGTGGACCTGAGTTCAAACCTGGCCTCAGAGATGTACTAGCTGTGTGACCATAGGCAAGTCATTTAACATCTAATTGTCTCAGTTTCTTCCATCTGTAAAATAAAGATAACAGCCCGTACTTTACAGGGTTATTGTTATCAGATGAGTGTATATGTGTATGTGTCTGTGTGTTGTGTATGTATGTATGTATATTATGTGTCTGTGTGTTGTGTATGTATGTATGTATATAATGACAAGCTAGATGTCATCATCTTTACCATCATCATCATTATAAAATTAATCTGACTTTACTGCCACCTGTAATCAACTCAAAGAGTTTTTTAGACCAGAACAGGGTCCTGGCTCCACATTTCTTCTCTTCTCTGCACAATTAGAAAGTTTTAAAAATACATATAATTAGTACAATTCATAAATCTCTGAGCTTCCAAGTTATTCTTTTTATTACCAGGTCAGAAAGGAGTTTCCCCAGCCAGTTGAATTTGGTGTAATCAATTATTCCACTCCTTGCCTTCCCCCCCCATCACATTCCCATAGAAAAAGTACAAACTCATAATGCAATCAAACTGATGTTTACTTAGAAAACTATTGTTTAAAATAAAAATAAACAATAAGCAAAAGTTTAAATAGAAGACAAAAACTTAGTATTAAACCATGCCACTCATCGCAAGAAGCAATAAAACAGACGAAACAGAAGATGGAGTAAATGCACCACTATTCTAGCAATTTATCGAAATAATCATAATTCATTTACGCCCTATTGGAATTTCTTAACAGGCCAAGCAATAAGCCAGGGAGAGGAAGAAGCTCCAGCTACCACAAGGCTGAGGATCAATCTCCAGGATCTTCGTCTACCCCTAATGTTTGCTGCTGCCAGTCACTGTCTTCTACAGTCAGTCAGTCAGTGAGTCACTATGTGCCAGGACTGTATTGGTGTCTGCCAAGAAGGAATAAAAGCTGCCCCAATAGGAGGAAAACTCTACAGTTCTAATCCTATGAAAGTTTATAATGTGTAATTTTACTAATATTTTATTAGTAGTAATAATAGTAACAATAATGTTAAATTAATTACTAAAATATTTACTAATAATATAGTCATATTACTATTTATTATATTATAATAATATTATTTCCCTGAGCTACGAAAAGCAATTCTAAGGAACTTTAGTAACTTAGCCCCATTTACAAGGTATCCAGGATAAGCCTTTCCTTGAGCTAGTGGAGGGGTTCAGCTTGACCAGAAGAGCTACCTCATTTTGTGACAGAGGTAGCTGTAGAAGGCATCTGTGAGATGAGAATTAAGAAGGAAGAGGAGGAGAAGAAAGACCTCAGCAAATGGCTTTAATTTTTTTCAGTGAAATATGAGGGAAATGTTCTCAGCTGAGATAGTGAAGGGAAGTAGGAGTTACAGAAGGTTTGAGAAGGGATCAAAACATTTAGAAGAGCTAATGTGGTAAGTGGGAAATTAAGTCAATTGGGGAGTTGTAAAAAGATTGTCTTGTAGCAGTGAGGGACCAGTTGAGATTGCATAACATAAATTAGTAGTGGATCCTATGTGGTGAATTTGTTGTTAATACTACAACTCTCTTAATGTTGCCTAAGACTGCATTATGTTTTGGAGCTGCCATATCACTCTGTTGACTTCTAGTTCAATAAAAGCTCCACCCTTCTTTTTCAGAAGACAGCTATTCAGTCATATTTTCACTATCTTACTATGCTAGAAAGGCTTTGGAACTATTTGCACTTTAGTAGGAGCAGCCTAGCTAGGAATGAAGAGGCTAGCAGAACAGTCATTCAGGGATGAATTATTTGACTGACCACACTGACACATAAAACAAAGGAAAACATGACATGTTCTTTAGTAATTTGAAACTCCCTTCTCCTACAATGACATCAGCGCAGCAGAAAAAAAAAGGGGCAAAGGATATTAAGAGTTGTACACTTTTTAGACCATCTGTAATTATTAATTTAGCTATTGATATTCTAAATGTGAGATCCTAGCCCAGTGAGTAGAGGCATAACAATCTAAGTTGTTCTGGAGTCTGCCTGCCTCTCCCATCAATGTATGTATGTCCCCAGAATTAACATAAGTCAAAAGGCATGAATCTGCTCTTTTCTAACTTGCTATCTCATCCAGGGGACAGCTAGGTGGTGCAACATATGGAGTGCTGGGTCTGAAGTCAGGAGAGTTGAAATCTGGTCTCAGACACTTAACTAGACATGTGACCCTGGGCAAGAAATTTATTCCTATTTGCGTCAGCTCCTCATCTGTAGAATGAGGACCCTGAAAAAGAAAGTGTAAACCACTCCAGTATCTTTGCCAAGAAAATTCCAAGTAGGGTCACAGAGAGTAGGACAGGACTGAAAAACAACTGAAAAAATAACAACAATCCCATCCAATCCTACACAATAGGGATAGGGCCTTTCTTAGCATCTTAACACTTGACTAGACATCACGTGCATACCTGCCCACCATCTCCATCTCTTGTTCTGGTAACAGTAACGGAATCAATGCTTTTGTGACTTACCAGACCAAACCTCCATTCCCCGGCCACTATTTCCCTATATGTTGCCTCTCACTATGAAAATGTAAGCTGCTTGAGGGCAGGGACTGTCCCACATTTGTGTTTATATCCCCTGCCCCCAACACATGAGGTACTGAACAAATTCTTTTTTTCATTATTTATTAATTCATCAGTCTTAGTTATGTGGTTGAGCCCAGGCCAGTTATGTCATGCCTCATACAGAATAAACATCCTATCACACTGATTGTAATTCTAGAATCTCTTCCTCATCTGGGTGGCACTGCCAACAGATTGTTGGACTCTTAATCAAAAGACTCAAATTCAAATTCTGCTTCAAATACTTACTAACTGTGTGACCCTGGGCAAATAATTAAACCATTTTCAGCCTCAATTTCCTCATCAGTAAAGTAAAAGTGGTTAGACTCGGTGACTTCTAGCCCTCTGCCTCTAATTCATGTTCCTCTGATCATACCCATAGTCTGTTCATTCTTCTTAGGCTGGAAGGTTATAAGAGGGAAATTTTTATTTGACCTTCCTAGCACTCCTGGTTAGCTAGAAGGTCCCTGTGGTGTTTCCTATGAGTTCCGTATATCATCTCTTAAAGGAGATTTGCAGTTTCCTGAAAGCAATCCTGTTTGCTTTCTTCCCCTAATTCATTGTCCATAAATACTACCTGTCCCTGATTTGCATACTGGTGGACAAACTCTATAATGGGGTTTGTTAATCCAGGGTTCATTGGCATGTAAATCAGGGACAGGTAGTATATATAGTTCCCTTATATAAATTTCAGAAGGTACATGAACATAAATGGAGAAAAAATTTCATCTTTAATTTCACTAACCTCTAAACAGAATTGAGCACTTCCTTGTTTTGTAAATTTTTTTGTTTTGTTTTCTGGAGGCAATAGGGGTTAAATGACTTCCCTAAGGTTACACAGCTAGTAAATTTCTGAGGCTGGATTTGAACTCAACCCCTCCTTATCTAGAGCCAGTACTCTATCCGCTGAGCCACCTAGCTGCTCCTTTTTTAATTTTTAAAAATTATTCTGAAGAATCCATAGGCTTCATCAGACTTCCAAAAGCGTCGATGATATGAAAAATGAATGGAAACCCCTGAATCCTAGTCCAACACATAACTGAAAAAGTATTTCCTTTCTAATACATCTGACAACTAGTAATCTATCTTTTGCTTGAAGAAAGGGAACCTGCTCCCTTCTGATAAAGACCTTTCCACCTTTGCATAACTCTGATGGTTGAAAAGTTGTTTCATTGCTTCAAGAATAAATTTCCTTTTTCAGAACTTTCACCAGTTGTTTCTAGTTCTATACTCTTGAGTCAATCAAAACATTCCTAATCCCTCATCCAAGTGACAACCCAAATCAAAGACATCTGAACCTTAGCCTTCTTGACTCTGAGGACAGCTCTCTTTATAGGGCTAAGGTGTTTCACCATGGAAGGAAAATCATAGCACCCTTCCTTTTTCTAGGATTGGACTAGGAAGAGCATTTTTCTTGTGCTCAAATAGTTTTTGATGATAACAAAAAGAAAATACAAATATATCAGTTTGGGAGGAAAAAAAAGGAATTAGAATATATTCCCCTCTCCTCCTTCACCTACCTACTTACTCACATCATAGGCCTAGGTCACTTTACTAATGAGGTATTCTAAGTAGTAGAACTCACTTTTAAAATTTAATTTTAAAATTAAATTTTAAATGACCATGGGTGATCTTGGCTGTTGTACATTATCTAAAACTACATTTTCTAAAATAATTCTCTTTAGAACAATAAAGTAACAATAATATATCTTGTTAAACATCAAAGTAAACAGTACCTTGAGGGAAAAGCTGTCATTCTTAATTAAAAGGAGTCTTTTATTTCTTTAGTATAACTGCCTTCAGGTATCTATTAACACTGTAAAACATTAGACTAACAGAGAACAATTCTGCCCCTACTTCTATTTAAAAGACTCTTAGTTTATAGCTAATGTAGCTTATAACCATTTAGTAGTCTTTCTCAGGGTCTATCTCCTGGCCTAACTTTTTCTTATGATAAAGTGTTCTCCATACAATCAAAAGGATTTCTTCTATTTCGTTGTGTATGCCAAAACAATTTTTTAAATGTATAACCCATCAAAATTTAAGAAAAAAAAACTCAGTGACTGTACACTAATTATATCTTTATTAAACTTGTACTTTTCCATAGGGTTATGTGAAGATGAAAATGAGGCTTAGTTTAATAACAAAGCATGCTTCCCTAGCACTACAAAAATTATGAAATTTTAATGTTTAATGTGTTCCTTAATTATATAAAACTGCAAAGAATAACATCCTTGAAATTTACTATGCAAATGCTCCTAATTTATGACAGATTGCTACTTCAAATACAAGTATTAAATCTCTATTAGATTTGTTGAGGTAATGTACTAATATGCATCACTAAGGTCTTAAATTTCTAAGTAGCAATGCTGTTTGTTAGATGCAAATAAGGATTACCTTAATTAAAACACACCATCCCTGGTCTCTCAGAAGATTTAGCTCAGTCTTTATATAGGGCAGGTTCATTATCTACCTCAAGTTAATAAAAATAAGACCTACTGTGATTATTTCTTTTAAATTTTAATTACTAATTTGTTAATAGAAATAAAGCAGTAAAGACTTTTAAAGATGATCCAAAAGCAATTTCGAAAACTTAATTAAAATACCTCCTGATACCCTCAAAAGGAATTTAGCATTAAGTGATGGTCTCAAAAATATAATATTAGATAATTCCATTAAAAGATGGCAGAATGGCACATTATCTGAAATAGCATGTTCCTAAATCACATCTCAAAATCATGTTCAAATGAAGTCATTTGAAACTTTTCACATTTAATTTAAAATGTTCAATATTTAAAATATTCATATTTTAAGTTCTAAAAGAGATTGTTATTATAGTCAGAATTTATATAATGCTTTAAGTATATTATTTCCCTTGAATATCACAATTCAGCAGAGTAGACACTATTATTACTGTCTTTTTACAAACTAAGACTGAGAGTGATTTGCCTAGGGTCATACAACCAGGAAGGATCTGTACTCAGGTCTTTCTTGATGCCGAGTCTAACGCTATCTACCACCTAGATGCAATAAATACTTGGGGTTTTTTTAAGTAATACATGTCCTTTTATTAATGTTTTCTTAACATATAACTGTTAAAGTCATGCAGTCAGAGATTTACAGAAAATCAGAATTGCTTAATTCATATCACCACAGAAGGGTGTTTTTTTTTTCTTTTCCCTTTGACTCAAGACCTGTGCAAAACTATGAAGCTGATAATGTGGTTCATAAAATTCACCACCAGAGTTCTGAAGGCAATCACACACAAGAAAATACAATCTGAATTTCAGGGCTTCATACATATATTGTTGATATTACCTGTGATAACACTGGTTTAGCAAGTAATCTTTAAGGCCAATGCAATTCATAGATTTTATTCAGATTCGCCACCCCTAGTCAATAGCAGTAGATACAGAAATGAGAAGGTGGCAAGCATCATGCTCTTTTCAATAAGCCAAGTTTTTATTATACTCAAAATGTATTTAGCAGCTCTTATGCGGCAAGCCTGACGATGTTATGGGTGAGTAATGCTATGTATATTATGCATCATGAGACTACTTTCAGCAACTGAAATCCCTGAATTCATTAGCCATGATAAATCTTTTTCCCCCCACAGATCCATTTAATGGAAAGGCACTTTGCCATAACTAAAAGTGTTCCAGCACTACATTCAATTTAACATGAAGTCTTTTAAATATTGGAAATCAGCTCTTCAGAAATTAAAGCTACTGATTTGAGTGAAAAAAATTAAGCATAAAAAACAGTATAATGGGGAAACAATGAACCTAAAGACTTGTTGTATGCCTATGATTAAATTCGGCCATTGAAAAAGTTCATTTGCACAAACTTGACGTTGAGTCCCACATGTTGTATATAAGTGTAAACATAGGCATATGTATGTATGAATTATATTTCCTCTATGACAAAACCTATCTCACCTGAAATTAAGTCTACCCAAATTCTATCATCACATCTAGTTCTCTTTTAATTAACTGAAGAAAGTTTCATCATAATGCAGAATGGGAATATCTCATCACTATTTTAGCTCTGATACCTAAACTAGCAGAGTTTTTTTTTAATTAAATCAAACAAAACAGAGTGAACAGAACCAGTACACCTCCACCAACAAATAAAAGCCATTGTGTAAGTGGTTGGGTTATTCCCAAGCAAGGAAGACTTTATATCAGAAGTGGAAGGAGAGTTTCTAAGGGTCTGTATTCAAGGAGTCAAGAGAGCAAGCATGGCATCTCTGCCAGCAAACCACTGGAGAACAAACAGGATTAATCTGTGGCAGAGAACTGAGATATCAACGAATGTCACTGGTTCTACGAGCATCTCAGAGTGGGGGACCCAAATTGAGGGAAGTCCCAAGAAATATCTGCTCTCCCCAACTTCCTCTCCTGATGTTTGTCCATCTACAGACACTGTAACATAATCTGCTATTTTGTTACCCAGATTTTTCCAGTAAACTACATTTTGTCTCAATCACAAAGATGTTGGGATTAACTAGAGATAAACATAAATGTTAAGGTTAGGTACAGAAGGCATCCTCTGTCAAGTGTCAGGAATTTTCTTAACTACTGACTTGGAACAAATGTCACCAAACTCAGAACTTTTCATCTAAAATAATTTCCTAAAGCTGAAGAAAGGAAACCAAGTGTAGTTTATGGGGTATTATGTTTCCCTCTGGGCTTAAAATGAACTAATTATTGTAATGGACTATTTGCAATAATAACAATTATTGCCATTTATATAATTCTTTAAGATTTGTAAAGTGATTTACATACAGTATGTCATTTGATCCTCAACAATCCTGTGATGACCATAAACCCAGGAGAGTCAAATTAAACTTGTGTTTATTCACAATACAAGTAGTTTGCGAAAGCTTTCTTCAAAATTCAGTTCAGTTGGCACATGTTCCACAAGACCATTTTTGATCCCCCAGCTGCTAATGCTTCCCCATTCCTAAAAGTTACCATACAGTTCCTTTGTAAATAGTTACATATGTACATGTAGCTTATCCCCAGCAGACGTTAAGCCACTTGAGTGCAGAAATGGTTCCATTTTTGGCTTTGTATCCCTTGAAACTAACACAGTGCCTGGTTTATAGTACATGCTTAATAAAGACTTGTCAATCCATTGTTGTTCTGTGTTGTTTTTTTAAAGAGAAGATGAAAACCAAGGTGTGGAAGTTGGATGGTTTTTATTCAAAATAATGAAGATTGGGCAGCTAGGTGGCACAGGAAATTCAGCACCAGCCCTGAAGTCAGGGGGACCTGAGTTCAAATCCAGCCTCAGACACTTGATATACTTGCGAGCCATGTGACCTTGGGCAAGTCACTTAACCCCAATTGCCCTGCCCTGCCCCCTCCAAAATAATGAAGATCTTCCTAAGAATTAACATTATCTAACATTTAAGTAGATTGTCTTAAAAAGTAGTGCTATATAGATCTATAGATACATGCGCACGCACACACACACACACTCACAATCCTTCAGATACTCTAATTTCCCCATTCCTCAATCTACTCAAGCCCTTAATTCTACCTCAGCTATACATAAGGATGATCATATCATAACTTTCCACCACCTACATTCTACTTCCATGTTCACTATCCAACCATATCTTCTATCATTAGATTATATTTAAATACCTGATAAAAATTTACTTGTAAATCCATCTAGTCTTAATGACTTTTTTTCTTTGGGAAGTCCTTTGAGACTTGTTCAATATCTTTTTTGGAGATTAGGGTATTTAAACTTTCCCCTTTTTTTGGTTAACCTGGATAGTTTATGGGGGGAGAGGGTTGGAAATATTCATTTATTTCATTTGTTGTCACTTTTATTGGGATCTAATTTGCCAAAGTAGTTCACATGATTTCCTTTATTTCCTCTTCATTTGTTTTACTTTCTCCTTTTTCATTTTTATACTGGCACATTGGTTTTTCTCTTTTTTATCAAATTAACTAATTATTTGTCTATTTTTTTTAGTTTTCTCAAAAAAAAGATGCCAGTTTTATCAAGCAAATTATTTTCAGAATTTCTATTTTTATATTTAAGTTTTTAAATTTCCTGCCCTTATAATTTTTAAGTTGAATGTCCAATTAATTTATCTGTTCCTTGTGTTGTTGTTGTTAATGAAAGCATTTAGAGATACAGATTTTCACCTAAAATTTATTTAAACTGCATTTCAAATTTTAGGGATGTCTCACTGTTGTGACTTTCTTTTATAAATTTCTGTTTCTATCATTTTTCTTTTACCAAGTAATTCATTGGGATTAAATTATTTAGTTTTTATTTTAAGTTTTAATCCTTTCTTCAAATTTTTTATTTATTATGAAATTTATTGCATTGAGGATAGTAAAAGATAGGCTTAATATTTTTCTCTTTTTACTTTTGTTTATGATGTTTTATGTCTGGCACGTGATAAATTTTTGTAACATTCCTTTACACTATATATAAATATATACATATACACACACACACATACACTCACATGTGTATGCATATATGTATATGCACATGTGTGTGCCTACATATATGTGTAAATATATATATGTGTGCATATATGTATTCCTTTCCATTCACATTCTATAGTTTCCAGAGGTCTATCATACCTAGCTTTTCTAAAATTCTCTTCTGATCCTTTAACACCTTTCTTGTTTCTTTTTTGTCATTAGATTTGTCTATCCCTGAAATGTTGAAGTCCCCAACTACTACACTTCTATATTTCTCTAACTACTATATTTCCCTCTATAATTCAGTTAACTTTTCCTTTAAGTGCTTAGGCCTATGCCATTCGGTGTACATATTAATATTAGTTTTGGTACATAATAAATTCTGGTACATACATTAATGTATACTTAATATCTTGAGTATTGACTTTGTCATTATCTACAATACATTTAAGCATAATATAATTATGCTTATCTCATTTTTGCTGTTGCCTGCTCTGAAAGCATGACTGCTGCTTTTGCTTTCTTAAATAAGCCTGGAGTACAACAAATTAGGCTCCAGCCCCTTATTTTAACTGTGCATGAATCTTTATGTTTCAGGTCTACTTCTTGAAATTAATATAATCTCAAATGCTACTTTTCTTTTCCATTATACTACCTTCTTCTGTTTAATGGTGATATTCCATTTTTATTTGCACTTATGATTATTATTTGTATATTTTCCTCCATCATGTCTTCTTATAGTTCTCTCCCCTGCCCCCAATCTTTTTTTGCAAAGAATGAGGGAGCAAAGTTAAAAAGGCAGAGAGGAAGCATTTTTGTCTAGCTCTATCAGCCTGCCTTCTTCCCAACAACCTATAAAATGCAGAAAACCAAATTATGATAGAAAATCCAAGAAAAAAATCACAGAGTCATTTCTCTGGCTGAGGGAAGCTTGGAGAGATGGAGAGATTTGTATCATTGCGGGAGGGGCTGACTAGGAGAGGCATGTGAAAGGAGTATTCTAGTACCCAGGGAGGGAAGGAAGCTCAAGACAAAGCAACAGAGAAGAGACCCCTAACTTGCACTGGATTCAGAAATGGGTGTCATCTGACAACTCTGTCTCTGTTCCATTACCCAGTTGCAGGTCACAGATCCAGAGGAGAGAGGAGCAGTTGTTTGTGAGTGGGATACATTAAATGCTTTTTTTTTTTTTGGAGGGCAGTTGGGGTTAAGTGACTTGCCCAAAGTCACACGGCTAGGTTTTTTTTGTGTGTCAACTGTCTGACGCCGGATTTGAACTCTAGTCCTCCTGACTCCAGGGTCAGTGCTCTATTCACTGCGCCACCTAGCCGCCCCGGGGTACATTAAATGAATACTGAGAAAAGAACAAATTCTGGAAACATAGCTGTGTGTCAGCCCAGAAGCTCTGGCCTAAGCCTAGAGTGGAATGACCAAAGCAAGAGGTCCCAAACCAAAGGATTTAGTCACTCTGAATCTGCAGAACCACCCACTAGGCTAACTGCAACTGGGTCAAACAACAATCTGTAGGAGCTCAACCAAACAAACCAACAAACAGTTGGGTAACTTCTGTTATTCTTCGAAAGTTTTATTTTGCTTTATTTGGTTGGGATATGTACAGGGGAAATGAGCTCCTCTCTAACTTTTACATTGCTATCTTAACCACATGTAGGAGATGAGGAAGTATTAAGCAAGCCAATCAGGCCCAATGTTGTTGACTCTGGTTCCTCCTGGAAAGGGGATAGGGGAAACGGGGTTTTCTGGGAATGGATCTCTACTTGCTAAATAATAAATTCACTGATCTCTACTTGCTAAATCTCATGGCCTTCTCTCAATCTTTTTCCTTCTTGGCATCTCTACTGATCTGACACTGTAGATTATCTTCTTCTACTAGATATCTTTCAGATACACTATAATCACTAGATCACAGTATCAATATCAATACCAAGACTTCCTAAGCACCTTACTATGTATGAAGAACTATGCTAAGCACTGGGAATACAAAGAAGGACATAAGATTGTCCTTGCCTTGAAGGAGTTCACAATCTAACAGGGAGACAAGACTAAAAGAAGTTGAAAAGGGAGGTTATCCCAAGTCAGGGGCATGATCGAGTCCTTCAGGGATGGGTAATGATCTGAAAATGTATGACCTACAGAGTTAAAATTAAACTTACAAACTAATGAGTTTCTGGAGATCATGAAATCCAGAATAGCCTGGCAGAAAATAAGATAAATTCCCTGGATACCTTTCCTAAATGGGGTTATGAGATTAAGTGACCTGCCCAGAGAAACACAAGCAGTTTGTGTCAGAAGCCAGAATTTACTGAGGCCTTCCTGATTTGACTCCAAGGCCAATTCTGTAACCCTCGTCCCTTGCTGCTTCTCTCCTGACAAAAACAGTTCTCATTTATATAATGCATTAAAGTTCATAGCTAAGGTGGCTCAGTAGATAGAGCACTGGGCTTAAAGTCCTGAGTTCAAATCCTACTTGAGTTACTTATTAGCTATGTGACCCTGAGCTAGTCACTTAATCCTGTTTCCCTCAGTTTCCTCATCTGTAAAAAGAAATAGAGAAGGAACTAGCAAACCATTCTAGTATCTTTGCCAAGCAAACCCCAAATGGGGTCACAAGGAGTCGGTCGTAACTGAAATAAATGAACAACAAAAAAAAGTTCACAAAGTACTTTCATTCCAACCCTATGAGGAAGCTATCATGAGGACTATTATAGACACTTCACAGATGGGGAAATTGAGGGTCTGAACAGTTAGGTGATTTTTTTTCTGGTCACACATCTAGCCTTCAAACCCAAATCTATCTAGAGATAGAGGAATTTATGACGCTCACTTCCCACCCCTCAATCACTGAATTGTCACATAGACTTGAATTTTTTACCTAGTCTTTCCAGTCCTAAACTTCCATATCTATGAAATAGAGGTAGTAGTTTTTACCTTAAAGGAATTCTTGCTGAATTAGTTTTTTTTAATATTCGTAAGTACCTTGAAGTCTTTGGCAATAGATTTTACATATACATATATACACATATACAAATATACACACATACATACATATACACAGATGAGTATGTGTGTGTGCATAGAGCTATAGATGAATACAATATTACCAGAATCTATTTCTCAAATTTTAAAAGTTTAGGTCTTCTCACCAACTTCCTCTGGGTCCCAAAAGCAATCAACATTGCAACACAATAAATTTTCATCTCAAATTATTTTTAAGTATCTGTAAATGTATGTATTTTTAAGTGGGATAAAAAGTAAATGTTTTTAGAATTGCTTTGAGTCTTCAGAACTTTTTTCTTTATGTAATATATGAATAAATATCTATCATACATTATTTACTTATATAAAAAATGTTTTCCTTCTTGCTTTTAGTCTTCAGCATTGGTTTTCCTTCATTATCTCTCTATCTTAGAACTTAAACATGATAAAGAAAAGAGTCAAGATGTACCTCCCAAAGTGGTTGCCTACATTCTGGGTTAGACAGTTTTTAAGGAAAAAGATTTGTTACCATGTGGGTGAAAAGTCAGATCCATACACATAGCCACAGATATACATTTAGTATGATAGGTTGGGATTAAATGGATGAAGGTCAATGTGGTTGAATGAAATAGAACATCTTGTTCTTTCCATCTGTTTTTTTTTTCCACAAGTTTGATAAAAACGAAATTGAATATGGTTGATTAGACACTACTTATGCCCTGACAGGTTAACCTTTTTCCACTACAAGTTTCTGGTTGGAAATCTGATAGCAAAACCACCATGTGTCCTAAAATTGATCTTCTGAACTCTACTATGGGAAGACATTAAGACTCCTGTGCATACTAATTAACCTCTGTAGCCTGTCATGATAACTGAAGCATAAACTTAGAGGCATGATTTATATGTCAGAGAAGGTAAAGAACCATAGAAAATGCATCTCTTCACCTTTTTCCTCTTTTTCCTTAATTTGTCAACTTTGTGTGAAAGAAATGAGAATCCAAATTCCATAAAAGCAAGACTAAGTTCTAGTTCAAACTAAGTTATGGTTTAAGAAACAGTTTTACAAGTGACTGACCCCACAGAATGATACTGGCATTGTCAAGTATAAATTCTGACATTTTCTATCCCCTTGAAGTTGTCCTGTCCTGTTTCGTATATGTGGCACTTTTGTTTGGTTGGTTGTTATCTGTTCTGTATAGTAAAGAAGAGGCTATTTTAGTTTTATCCCTTTCGATACGGCTAAACTATCAATAGTACATTGATTAGTTATCAGTTATTTTTAAGTACAGTTTACTTTACCTGACAATGATCTGCTTGACATTTTTCAGAATCAGTACTTGGCTGAATCAGTTCCTCCCTATACTTGCACTAATATGTAATTACATGGGGAGAGGAGGAAATTTTAAAAAGAAAAACACTGTTTCTAGCCTGAAACTCTTAAGTATCTTGTTTCAGCCAGCAGCGAGTTTGTGCAATTAAATTATAAACTACAAGTAATAGAGATTTATAATGGAAGTACTGATAAGATCTTAACTATAGTGCCACCATCTGAAATGTTCTAATGTAATATATGAAGAGGTTATTTGCATTAAATTATCCTTAAGAAATGCAAACAAAACAAAGGAAAATAAAGCTTGCTGCATGATTAGCATAAAATTAAAGTCCTTGAATACATAATTGTTCCATACCCAAAGTACTAATATTTTTTTCTTGAAGTTCAAAGACTTCCTAAGCTAATGTGCAAAATGTTTTTATATTCTAGGCAAGGATTTTTTTCCCCTTCCATATCAGAAAGTCAGTTATGTAGTTTTGCGTGTACATGGGGGGGGGGGTTATTTACTAGAAGAGAATACTATATGATTTACACAGTATCCACTAATATGGATACTAAAGTTTACACATATAATAATCCAAAACAGTAACTACAGGCTGCTATTAAGATGTTTATATTTCCTAATTCTGCAACTGTTGCTATAGTTGATACAAATTAAATACATACAATACTTTGCTCACAATAACTGAATTTGCATAATGGAAAAGGTAAACACAAAATTATTCTTATCTTTCAGGATACCAAGTAAAAGTACTTTAAAGAGATAGTGTATGGGGCAGCTAGGTGGCACAGTGAATAGAGCACCAGCCAAAGAGTCAGGAGAACCTAAATTCAAATCTGGCCTCAGACACTTGACACACTGTGTGACCTTGGCCAAGTCACTTAACCCCAATTGCCTTGCCTTCCCCCCTCCAAAAAAAAAGAGATAGTGTAATCCTTTTTTTGTTTTGTTTTTTTATGAGTTGTTTCTATATTCTATTTACAGCAATTTCTTGTAACAAAGCAATTAAGAAAAAGTAACAATATAGTGACCTTATCTGAAATTGCATGTAATATTACACATTTGTAGCACCTCCCCTCACCACTTCTCTATTTTTTTAAAAAAGTTTTAAGTAATAGAAATCTATTTTCTCTTCCTCCCACCCTACTATCTCCCACTCCTTTGGGGAGGAAAAAGATTTTAAAAACAAGCTCTTTGTAGAAAATATACATAGTCAAGCAAAACTAATTCCCTTGTTGACTGCATACAAGGATGTGTTTATATACATATGTGTGTGCATATATGTTTATATGTATGAGAATATAAATGGCAGTTATGTGGCTCAGTGGATAAAGTGCTGGACCTCAACTCAGGAATACCTGAGTTCAACCCACATAAATCATCAGTATTTCTATATCTTACCAACAAAGCCCAACAGCAAGAGACAGAAATTTTCCATTTAAAACAACTGAAGACAATAGAAAATATTTTGGAGTCTATCTGCCAAGACAAACCCAGAACTATATGAACACAATTACAAACCACTTTTCACACATATAAAGTCAGATCCAAACAACTGGAAAACTATCAACTGCTCATGGATAGGCCAAGCTAATAGTGCTATATCAATCAAACTACCAAAAAATTATTTTACAAAACTAGAAAAAATAATAATAAAATTCAAATGGAAGAACAAAAGGTCAAGAATGAAAAAAATGCAAAGAAAGGTGGTCTCACTGTACTAGATCTAAAACCACATAATGCGGCAAACATCAAAACTATTTGGTACTGGCTGAGAAAGAGTGGTGAATCAGTGGGAAAGGTCAGGTAGATAAGAAACAATAGTCAATAACTATAGTAATCTACTGTTTGATAAACCCAAAGACGACAACTACTAGGTTAAGAGCTCACTATTTGACAAAATCTGCTAGGAAAACTGGAAAATAGTATGGCAGAAACTAGGCATAGAGATAGAACATTATCTCACACCCTATACCAAGATAAGGTCTAAATGATTATATGATTTAGACATAAAAGGTAATATCTTAAACAAAGTAAGAGATCAAGGAACAGTTTATCTGTCAGACCTCTGGAGAAGTGAAGAATTTATGACCAAAAAAGAGACAGAGCATTATGAAGTGCAAAATGGATTATTTTTATTACATTTAAGTAAAAAGGGTTTGCACAAAAAAAACCAGTGCAACCAAGATTAAAAGGAAAGCAGAAAGCTGAGAAATAATTTTTATAGCAAGTGTTTCTGATAAAAGGCCTCATTTCTCAAAAATTTAGAGAACTAAGTCAAATTTGTAAGAATACAAGTCATTCCACAATTGATAGTCAAAGGATATGAACTGGCAATTTTCAGATGAAGAAATTAAATCTACCTATTGTCATATGAAAAAATGCTCTAAATCACTATTGATTAGAGAAATTCAAATTAAAACAACTCTGAGGTATCACCTCAAATATATCAGATTGGCTATTATTATAGAAATGGAAAATGATAAATGTTGGAGAAGATGTAGGAAAATCAGACACTAATGCACCACTGGTGGAGTTGTGAACTGATCCAACAATTCTAAAGAGCAGTTTGGAACTACGCCCAAAGAGTGACCAAACTACGGATATCCTTTGATCCAACAGCATCACTACTAAGTCTATATCCCAGAGAGATCATAAAAAAGAGAAAAGGACCTGCGTGTATAAAAATATGTATAGCAGCTCTTTTAGTGGTGACAAATTAGAAACTGAAGGAATGCCCATCAATTTGGAAAAGGCCAAACGTGTGGTATGTGAATGGAATGGAATACTATTGTTCTATAAGAAATTATGAGCCGGCAGATTTCAGAAAGTCCTGGAAAGACATACATGAATTGATATTGAGTGAAGTGAACGGAACCAGGAGAACATTGTACACAGTAACAACATTGTGAGATGACCAACTTTGATAGATTTAGCTCTTCTTAGCAATACAATGATCCAAGACAACTCCAAAAGACTCAAGACCAAAAAAATGCCACCTACATCCAGAGAAAAAACTGAGTACTCTGAATACAGATTGAAGCAGACTATTTTCACTTCTTTTATTTTTTTCTCATGGTTTTTCCCTTTTGTTCTGATTCTTCTTTCACAATATGACTAATGTAGAAATATGTTTAACATGATTGTACATGTATAATGTATCAGGTTGGTTTCTATCTTGGGGAGGGGAGAGTGAAGGGAAGGGAGAAAAATTTGGAACTCAAAACCTTACAAAAGTGAATGCTGAAAACTATCTTTACATATCATTGGAAAAAGTAAAATGCTATTAGATATTTTCTTTTTTAAAAAAAGGCCTGAGTTCAAATCTAACCTCAGACACTTACTAGCTATATGACCTTGGTCAAATCACTTAACCTCTGTTTGCCTTAATTCACTGAAGAAGAACCTTAAATCTATCATCTCTCTGTCAGGAAGTGGATAGCAAATTATAGATGGTCATTTTATTGATCATCATTCTTACAAGCTTCAACGTTGCTAAAGACAGCATAATGCTAAAGAAAGGATACATATGATCATCAGGGAAAGGTTTAAATTCTAATGCCAAAATAAAACCTTAAAAAGCTACACCTTTGAGCTCACGTTTCCTTTAGAAAAAGGAAAAGAAAAATCAAATTTAAACTTAAATTATTTCCAATTAATAAATAAATTCTATTATCTCCAAAATTCTGGTTCTCTTTTATCCATTGCCTATACAAAGCCAAGTAGCAAAGGTTATTCTCAAGAAATCTTGCCTAGATTTCGTATGTTTTCCACTGAGTGATATTTTTTTTAATCTTACCAGTGAAGGGTACTAAACAGATTACTTCATTCTATCATTTTTACATTAACTTTTTTCATATCTACAAGGTATTTGATTCTTTTTGTGTCTACAAATATAGCTGTGATAACATTGTAATTGGCATAACATCTTTACATTTTAACTTGGACAATAGGTAAGGAATGTGTTCTTACAAAGGGCAGCCTAGTTTTCCAAACTTCATTGTTCAATCCAGCTTTTAACTTTGTGACCCATTTGAACAAAACATGTCAAACTATGTAGAGGCCCTTCATCAACACTATGATTATGTTTGTTGTCCATTAATTAGAGACAAAGGTCTCTACACCGTACCATTTCAAGCCTCTCAGTAATACACTATCATTTTTCATTCCTCCTTAGTCTCTGTATTATAACTGAAAGCAGTATTATCAACCCAAATACAAAACTGCATTACTATTTCATATAAAAACAATTAAAAGTGAAGATAGTTTAAAGTATACTTTTAAAATCTTTTTAGGGTTCAGACTGAAAAGTACATACAATACAAAAAAATATTACCAGATTAAAAAGTCTTGTTAATAATTGATTTTGCTATTGACTCATTAAATAAGCATGTATGGATTAAAATGACATCTACCATATGTTCCAGTAAAAAACATGTTAGAAAAATTACTACATTATTTAAGGCTTGATCAACTTAGAAGTTGCCTAGTCTCTTCCCATAATGGCTAGAAGAGATTTTTCTCTTGTCTAAATCAGTCCTTTTGCTAACTGCCAGTCCCTAAGTTTATATTAATTCTACCAGAAAAAAAATCACGATTTAATGGTTTATTTGTTTTTAAAAGACTAGTTGAAAAGCCTACCTTTTTTTGAAAAGCTGAAAAAGTTGAGGATAGGTTAATCTGGAATACCTGTTGCCAAGCCCTCCATAATATAAAATTTATAGGAACCAAAAAAGGGGGAAATTAAAGTTCTTCCACAGTCTGGTAATATTGTAGCAAGCTTTTTTTTAAAGGGGAAATGTGACTAGAATAATAAGAAGTCTAGAAATCATGTCACGTGAAGAATAATTGCAATAACTGAGAATGTTTAAAAAGTATAACTGCTCTTACCATTAGTTGAATAGCCACCATGTAAAAAAGAATGAAGGTTTATTCTATGAAACTACAGAGGGTACCATGAGGTGAAAGGTTCAGGGAAGCAGGTTTCAGCTCAATAATAACTACAGTGTCTAACAATGGAGCATGGTACCTCCAGGGTCATGATGTTTCCACGATTGAAGGTAAACTGCCTGTCAGAGATGTTATAGAAGAGTCATGCATTTACCTGAAGGTTATCATAGAAGATTTCTAAGGTCCCCTCTAACTTCTGACTCTATGATTCCAAATTAAACACACAAGTTTATGTTAGAAAAGATTTCAGTGTATATTCACCATAATTACAATGAATGGTTAAAAAAAACTGGTTTTAAAGAATAGAGAATAGATTATAGTAGAAGAATACAATGTTTTTAAGTATACAGGGAAAGATGGCCCAACTTCATTTTTAGAAGACTGTGAATAATAACACATAGTATTTGTGAAACTAATGAAATAATTACTGATCCTAGGATATTGAAATTCGAGGAATTAGAGAGAGACCAGAGATGGATATATAGATTTCTGAATCATCTTAAGAGAGATGGTGTAAGGTAATTAATTTAGCAGGTACTTAGTCCTTAGTAACTGAGGGCTAAGTACTTCTGTGAAAGAAACAGAGGGTGTAAACTCTGTCTCCTGTTGCTGACATGGCAGGAGAGGGGTTGGCTGAGACAGGAAGCCAACATGTGTGTTTATACAAGAAGAGTTCTACTGACAGAGAGACAGAATCAAGAATTTTCCTCCTGATGTCTCCTGGTGGAAGGAGAAGAATTTTCACAGCATCTGGAAGCTGGGCTTCTGGACTGAGAACTGAGTTAGAGTTTTCTACAAGACCAGAATCTGGTGAAGGCTGAAGTTGCTGCCTCCTGGAAGGCTGAGATTCCTTCTGGGTCCTAGGACCAGCTGAACTGCTAGAGGACTAAAGAAGCATGACCAGGATAAGATTTTGTTTGTTTGTGGCTTGGCTGATCCTTGAGTTCCCAGCAACAGAAGTGGTGAACGTTTTGAGATGTGCTGGACCCTGTGAACTTCAGTGTGTAACAAGAACTGCCTGGAGAACCACACAAGAACCTGGGAACTGTCTGCCTCTGAATCCAGGTGACTGTTGGGTGGATTCAAATAGGAGCTGGGACCTTGGAAGGGGATCCAGGGAATCTGAGAGACCACCCTGAGTCAAGATGAAGAAAAGGCCTCCCCTTGGATATACCTAAGGTTTACTAAACACGAGGGGTGGAGGGTTTGTGTAATTTTCTAATGATTGTATTTAATGATTAATGATACTTAGTGACTGATTGCTAGATAAGTGACTGATTTAGGTTAATCTATGATTGCCCCATGAGTAGAAGACTGATTATTGTGTTGTAAATTGACTGAATGATTAAGTAAGGAGGGTTTCCCCTTAAGGAAATCAGATGATTATTCTTTTGTTCTTTGTTCTATTGTGGTCACTATAGTGAAAACTATGTGGCCATTCTAATGTTAAGTTGTTATAAACACTATATTGTGATTTTCTGTGATAAGATGTAATGTTGTAAATATTATACTGCACCTTGATTAGTTGTGAATATTTGCCTTGATTTGTAATGGAATAAATGGAATGTTCACTATACTGTGTAATCAGAACCTTAAAAGCTGTTCACAGTAGCTTTCTTTTGGGAAGTTGCTCACGCATGGCATTACAGATGGTAATTGAACTCATGGGGGCTGATGAGATCACCAAAAGAGAAAAGAGGGCCCAGGACAGAGCCTTGGATGACATTCTTGGTTAGCAGATCAACTTATACGAATAAGATGAGGAGGGGAGGCAAAGTCCTCTCCTGAAGTCTGAACTGAACAACTGGAACCTAAGTTTAGAGTAGAGAAGTGGTAATAAATAAAAATCACAAAAGGGTGCCAGGAGGTCAAGCCCTATAGCTTGCTGCTAGAAGAAGAAAGCAGATTTCAATTGTATAGTAAATTCATTGTAGCATGGGAAGTAATCGATGAAGGGCAAAGATTTCCATGCCTCAATAAATGTGGAGGCTTTCCCTTTTTATCATATGGTATGACAATTGCTTTTTTTGTTTTGTTTTGTTTTGTTTGTTTTTTGCTTTTTGGAGGGCAGTTGGGGTTAAGTGACTTGCCCAAGGTCACACGGCTAGTTTTTTGTGTTAAGTGTCTGAGGTCAGATTTGAACTCAGGTACTCCTGACTCCAGGGCCGGTGCTCTATTCACTGCGCCACCTAGCTGCCCCATGACAATTGCTTTTGATTTCAACTCCTCAAACATGCTCCCAAGCCAGGTACCCTCTGGCAAACCCCCTTTTTCAGCTTCCTTTTGTGACTGTCTTTCCCCATTAGATTGTTAACTCCTTGAGAGTAAGAGGCATCTTTCTTTCTCTTATTTTGTACCCCCCAGAACTTAAGCACTGTGCCTGCCAATTTAATGGTAATCAATTTGTTTGATATTTAGGGCTAAGTAGATCAAATACTTAGGGCTAAGTATAGAACTCTGTCCCCTGTTGACTTGGGAGAAGGCCAGCACTTATAAGCAGGAGAATTTTAGAGAGACAGATTTTGGAGTTGGTTCCTCAGTGAAGGAAGATTCGTGGAGACTGAAGTCAGCTGAGAGGGAGAGAGTGTTCCTCTCCCAGTATCTGAAAGCTGACTGAAGACATGAACAGGATGGGACTTTTTTTGCTGGTGGCCTGGCTGATCCTTGAGTTCCAGGCAAGAGAAGTCCTGAAGGGTTTGAGGTGTGCTGAACCCAGTGAATTTCAGTGTGTGCCAGGCATTGCCTTGAGGACCAGACAAGGACCCAGGAACTGTTCATCTCTGAGGACTGGACAAGAGCCTGGCAGCTTTCAGCTCCTGAATCTAGGTGATTGTCTGGCAGGTTCAGGAGGGAGCTGGGACCAGGGAAGAGGATCCAGGGAATCAGAGAGACTACCCAGAGTCAAAATGAAGAAAAGGCTTCCCCTTGGACGAAACTGATGTTTGCTGAGGACAAGGATCTGAGAGCTGTTCACCCCTGAAGACTGGACGAGAACCTGTAAGCTTTCTGCTCCTGACTCTAGGTGATTGTTTGACAGACTCAGGAGGGAGCTGGGACGAGGGAAGAAGATGCAGGGAATCAGAGAGACTACCCAGA
>CM053593.1:330786121-330803383 GCA_028646575.1 Pseudocheirus occidentalis | reverse complement strand
TTTCTTTTGGGTTCTTGTTTGTTTACTCTCTTTGCCAGATTTGTCTCTTCTAGGCTCAGCACCCTCCACTTGCAGATGACGGCTCAGGTTGAATGCCAACCACTGCCCAAAGTCACTATCCAACACCCTTTGGATCTGGTGCCTGCCAAGTTCCAGACACTGGCAGCAGCCTCCTCCCCTTGACTGATGGACCCCTGTGAGGCAGGGACAGCTCTACAACCTTTATCAGCATGAAGCCACTCGGGAAGCTGAAACCTTCGTCCCTTGTCCCCAAATGAATTTGGGTGCCATCTGTTTGAGGGGAAGATGATGGGGTCTGGGATGCTTTTGTCTGTAATGTCAGTTTGTAATAAGCCCGTGAAATTAAGTTGTAAAGTCATACTCCCCCCCTCCCCAAAGAGGCATTAACTCTGCCTCTCCACTGCCCCCAGCCTAAAAGTCTTTTCCCTGAGCCAGCAGTTTGCCTGGATACAATACCTATAAGTCCTTCAAAAGTATTCTGTAAACAAATGCTTAGAGAAATACATAGTTCCTTTGTTCTAAGTGGCCAGCTGCACCCAAAAACCTTGAACAACATTATCAGAGAGGAGATTCCCTCCCAATATGGCACCTCCTGAATCCTTAATCAGTCTAGCTTCCAGACTTGGCACCTCCTGAAACAATCAAGCCTGATTCCCTTCAGCCATACTGGACATATTTGAAACCTTAGGTATACTGTGAAAACCTGCTTAAGCCCTCCTTTCTATCATCCCATCTGCCAAACAAGGGAAAAGAAACCTCAAGTGCCAATCAAAAATAAGAGCTTTGCATGGGATGGGGGGGGGGGGGAAGAAGGAGCTTTGTAATGTTTGTTTATTTAAACTAGTCTTCTGTTTCTGTAAATTGACATCCTCCTCTGGACATTTCCAGTGGTGTGGACCGCCCGCTTCTCCCGAGATTCTAATAAAGAAACCTTTCTGCTTTCACCTGGAGAGATCTCTGTGTAGCTAATTTGGGGGTAGGGTCTTTGCATCCCACATAGCAGTGTCCAGAAGCCTTGGCTGACACAAGCTGTGTAACCCTGGGCAAGTCATTTAACCTCTGTCTGCCTAAGTTTCTTCAACTGTAAAATGGGTATAATATCTATCTTCTAGGGTTGTTGTGAGGCTCATATGAGATAATATTTGTAAAGCACTTAGTCCAGTGTCTTGCGCTTAGTAGGCAATTAATAAATACTTGGTTCCTTCCCTTCATTCTTTCCCTCAAAAGAATTAAAAATGAATCCCAAATGAGAAAATTGGACGGCGTATGTGAGAGTCAGCAGTCTCATGAGGCCTTTTTATTCTTCAATAAATAAGAGAACAAAGATGTCATCAAGGAATTATGAAGATGACGAGTAAAGATGGATTAGTCATGTCAAGGGATGGCTGATAGATAGACAGACAAACAGACAGCATTCCACTCTCATGACTTCAAGATAAAGTGAAAAAGGACTCCAGCACATTGGGTAGACCTTCTGTGATGAATTTACGACAGGACATTATAATAATCACAACATGATGGGCAAGCAAGGATGAGCTGCAATCTACATCACTATAAGGAATTCAAGTCAGTGAAATCACAGAGCCAAACATATGGTAACTTAACTTCTGCCAAAATGCTTTCCAATTTGATCAGTAGTTTCCATTACACAAGGAGACTTTCCCCCAGTAATTTTTATTATTGGATTTATCAAATACTGAAACTGTCCTATTCAACTGCTTCTGAATCTTGTTCATCGAGTCTGATATACTGATCTACTTTCTATTTTAAAGTAGAATTAAGTAGTTTTAGTGATTATTACTTTATATTCCAGCTGAGATCTGATGATGCTATGCTTCCTTCATTCCCTTGGTTTTTAATTTTCCTTGAGATTCTACACTTTTTGCTCCTCCAAATGAATTGTTATTATTTTGCCTAATTATGTAAGTAACCCTTGGTACATTAATTGGTAGAGCACTAATCTGTAAAGCCCTCTAATTTAGATAGTTGTCTCCATTTTAAAATCATCAAAACCCAACCATGCATAATGAATCTCCAATTATTTGTCTTCTTTCATTTTTGTAAAGATTATTTTGCAGTTGTATGTAAATAAGTCCTAAGTAGTTAACATCTAGCTATTGTATGCTTTTTCTATTCATTTTGAATGGAATATTAGTTTTCTTAATACTATACAGAAATACTGATGATTTTTATGGATTTGTTTTATATCTTAATTCTGATAGAAATTAGTAAAAATTTTAAATTAGTCTTTGCTAATTCTTTACGGTTTTCTAAGTGAACTACCATGTTACCTGCATATCAGCATATCTCTTTGATAATGTTTACAAACCTTATTTTTTTTCCTCATCTTTGCTATTGCCAGCATTTCTAGAATGCTATCAATAGTAGGGTGAACCAAAGTTTTCAATTATATACATAACTGTGTTTTTAAAAAATATTTTTTCCATCTTCTCCTTGGCAAAGCTTCTATTCCCTACCCACTAATTCCAATTTTACTTTATGTTGAGATTTAAAGAAAGAGCCTTGGGTTAGGAATCTAATCTAGGTTCTAGTCCTAGGCTATGCTATATATCAGCTACATAACCTGAGCTAGTCATTCAACTCGTGCCATAATTTCATCATCTATCAAACAGAAATAACTGTTCTTTCCAACCCCAAAAAGTTGTTATGAGAAAAAATTGGATTAGGTAAAATTTATGTAAAAATTATTATATAATGCAATTTGTTACTATGATCATTTTGCATGTATTAATAAAGCTTTCCATTGTCATTAAGTATATCCTTCTACATCTAAGAACTAGGAATAATAAATTCATGTAACTCCAAGGTTCAAGTGCCCACTCGGTCATGTACAACCAAGTATCTTAGCACTTCTTTCCCTATACTTTTGGCCTTTCAATTCCAGAGACTTCAGACTCTTTTCCTAGCCCTCATACACCAAATTGAGTAGAGGCTGAAGAGTCAAATCTGGGGGCTTGAAACACAGTATTTCAGTCAGGAACTAAGACGATGATAAGGTACAGGTTATAATTATTGGGGCTAAGGATTACAAATAGAATTCTAGAAACTTTTAAAATGGATGAATAGGATGCTTAAAAAAGTCATCAAGTGTCATAAAAACACTAGTGAAAGAAGTTTACTTTTTAATCTTAATCTCATTCTTACCTAATTCCATGTCACTTTCTCACCCAGGAGCTTTTGTACTATTACATTATATAAAGGAGTTATTTCTCTTCTCATTTTGAAAATATACCTATTTGGCACAAAAAGTTTTTTAAGAATCACAATTTCTAAAGTATATTTTAAAGTCTGATGCTCCTACAGTAAGCAAAGTAATTACCATGGACCCAAAGAAGATTCTGAATATATACATTTTCTTAATCTGATTTCAGGTTGCAATAACAATTTGCTAGCAGAGCACCAGCCTACAAAAGTAAGCACCAGCAGATTAGCTATCAACTGATAAACTGTTTGGCCATGTCAATTCAAAAAAAAAAGGAAAATATAAAATAGCCCTCAGTTCTATGAAGTCACCTTCCACCACTACAGAAAGTAACAAAGAAGAGACAGAAAGTTCTAAGAATGACAGTTTTTAGACCATTTGAAAACAATAAATTAAATTGTGGAAATGTGTCATCAAATAAAGATCACTCTCTGGCTGGCAGTTCAGACTGCTCAAAGTTTTTATTAGACAGTTTGCGAGTTGGGAGACAGTCTGAAAAACTGGCTCAAAAGTCTCAATGTTCTGGATATTTTTTAACATCAACTAAAAAGCAAATAGAAACTTCACATATAGGGGATAGTTGGTATGAGAATGTCTACTGGGGGCCAGACTTTCTTTAAGTACCAAAACTGGGATGTAGTAAAGTTTCTGTAGCAAGGGAAAAAGGAGGGCAGCAAAGGACAGCAACATAAGATTCCCATAGGTTGTTAGCTTCTATAGTGTGCCTTGTGGGGCAGAAAAACATGGGATAAGTATAGAAAAAGTGGAGCAACCTGGTATTAAAGAGGTAAGAGAAATTACTCTAACTTGATTTTAAGCCTAATGGGGGACAATTTTCAAAAAGAGAAAGTAATTATGCTAAGGTGGCCTCTACAACTGGAGATTACTGAAGATACTAAATCATATCACTACTGACATTCTTCCTACAAGTGAAACCAGAAGACACAAGGGAATTGCAGCATGGCTCACAGGTTCTTCTTGAAGAGGCAAATAAAGGAATCAGCATAGTTGGTTTAATTAGTGACTCAACAGTAAAAGGAAAGACCACTGTTCATCTTTCCCTCTAATCTTTCTGATGCATATAAATTTTTAAAAATATCATTATGATAATAATAAGAGCTGGTATCTTAAAGGTTAAGATTTAAAAAGTGATTTATATATATTATCTCCCTTTAAACTTCACAATAACCCTGTGAAGTAGGAGCTTTTATTGTCCATATTTTACAAATGGGGAAACTCAGTTCAGAAATTAAATTACTTGCTCACACAAGGGTCATCTACACTGTCTGAGATAGGGTTTGAATTCCATTCCTTATGACTCCAAATCAAGCACTCTATCTTATTATATATCACATCTGTTGTCAAAAATTAAAAGGTAAAGAAAATCTACTAAACATTCTCAAGAAGTACCTCTAAAACAAGAATCTGAATCATACGATCACAATTCTAAAGCTGGAAAAGACCTAAGGGGTCATCTAGTCCAATCCCCTCATTTTAGAAATGAAGAAAATGAAGTATAGAAAGATTAAGTGATTTGCCCAATATCACACAATTAATAAGTGTCAAAGGCAGAATTTGAAGCCAGATCCTTGACTCCAGAACCAGTAGTCTAACTGTACCACACTACTACTATTAGGAGATATACTCATAGTCATTTTCCCTACTATATTCTACATTCAATTAATTATTTTGCATTCAATCAATCAACAAGCATTTATTAACTACTATATACAGGGCCCTGACCTAGGCATTAGAGACAGATACAAAAAATAACAATCCGTTCTCTTAAGGAACTTAAATTCTATCAACTATATTACAGGAATATAGCTTTCTCCCTACTTGATTCATGAGTTGTTCTAAATTTTTATAGATTAGCCCAATTGACAGCTTTTTTTAAAAAGTGCTTCCTATGAGTTTTTGAGTAAGGCACAGGACTGACCACATCACTTAAAGCCAAGAAAATCTATCAATATAATATGTCCTACATATTGATGCAAAAGACAATGTTTCTGATTGGGAAAAAAACATAGACTGCCTTTATTTATAATCATTCCAAAATATACTTAGAAAGTAATTTTCATAAAAATTCATGTAAGCTATCACTCAAATAAGTGTGAAGAAGATTTTAACAAAAATAAACTGGGAAGGAAAGAAACAACTTTACACATATAGAAGTAGTGGTTGTTATTCTGTCTATTTCAATTCATGCAAATGTCTCCCAGATCTACATTATCTGACCCAAGTCTCTCCCTATCACCAAGTACCAACTAGTCAACTCCAAATAGGCAACTCATACTCAACATAGAACTTATTTTTTTCCCCAAAAAAAAAAAACTTTTTCTTCCTAAATTTCCTCTTTGTACTCAAAGCACCCCCATCCTTCCGGTCACTCAGATTCACAACCTCAAAAGTCAAATTTCTGCTTTGCATTCTCCCTCACCACCTCACATAAAATCTTTCTACTTTGCATTCTCCCTCATCTCACATAAAATCAACTGGAAAGTCTTATCAATTCCACCTCTATATTATCTCATACCTATACCCTTTTCTCCATTCACACTATGACTAAGTGAAGAAGGGTTTGGAAAAGAGAAAGATTAGGGGAAAAGAGACCAATTAGGAAGCTATTACAATCATAGGTTCCCAAAGTGGGTGACACCACCCCCTGGAAAGTGCTGGAATGGTCCAGGGGGGTGATAATAGTCTTGGGTATAACTGGGAGGCATTGAATAAAAATAAGGGGGCAGTGGGAGAATAAGGAAAGAAGGGAAGATAAGAGCATTTTGAAAAACTGTTCTTACATGCTTCATCTGTTATGCAATTGAGTTAAGACTTTAACTTTATTAAGATTTAATTTAATTTATTAACTTTAATAAGATTACATTATTTTCCAAATAAACACACAAAATACAAGTAATAACCCAACAGTGGTCAAGTCCGTCAACAGGTCTTACCAAGCAAGTGTTGGCAGATGAACCTGTCACACACTGTCAGGAAGTTCAGCGTGCACTGGAAGGAATATATGCGTGTGATAACTTGTTTACAATATGATACCATATGGCTTCACAACACAATACTGCATCATCAAAATTTCAATGCAGGCAAAAAACCCCACAAATTTACAATAAATTGTTAAATTTAAGAGGTGTCATTTAAAATATATTTTATAATTTTTTAAAATGATGTAAATTTCACAAACAAAGGTTAACAGGTTAAAGAAAAGATTTCCAGGGGGAAGCTAAGTAAATTTTTTTTTAAGGGGACAGTAGGCCAAATAAGTCTGAGAATATCTGCTCTAGGTGAAAGGTGACAAGGGCCTATATTATGGTGGTAGCCTTCCATTCTAGGTAAACTAGTCTAGTTGTTCCCTGAAAACATCATTCCATCTCCCACTCGTGCTTCTGCATAACCTGTGCCCCATGCCTAGTATATATACTCCTCTTTACATCTACCTCTTACAACCTCTAATTTCTTTTAAAGTTCAACTCAAGTATAGCCTACAGGAGCCCATCCTAATGCCTATAACTTGCTAATGCCCTCCCTCCCACCACATATTTACTGCTTCCTCCAACAGACCATAAGTTCCTTAAGAGCAGCACTTCTATTTTTGTCTTTGAATCTCTGGAACCTAGCACAATGCTTGGTATGTAGTAGGTATGTAATAAGAACTTGTTGAGAGGTGGCTAGGTGGTGCAGTCAATAGAGCACCAGCCCTGGAGTCAGGAGGACCCGAGTTCAAATGTGGCCTCAGACACTTAACACAAAAACTAGCCGTGTGACCTTGGGCAAGTCACTTAACCGCAATTGCCCTCCAAAAAAAAAGGCAAAAAATAAAAATAAAAAAAAAATACTTGTTGAGTGAATGAATTTAAAACTATAAATTACAGAGAAGGTACAAATCAGAATTGGTAGGGAAGTTCCTGACTTACAGCAATGAAATTATGGGTTAGGTTTGGTTGTTTGTTTGTTTTTTTATAAACCAGGAGTCATTAAAAAAGGAAAATATAAATTTTACCCTACGTTAGAAGGTAGAAAAAATTCTAAAGAAAGAGCAAAGTTCTATAATTTCCTCTTTAATAACAGGAAAATGTAAGTAATAAATAAACCTAGTACCTATTTAAACAAATCTATTTTGTAAAAAGAAAAAAATTAAACCTCAGTTCACACTAGATACCTGAACCAACATGGAATGATTAGATTCAAACTCAGGATTCTGTATCATTGCATTCTTATAAAAGATATTTATATAGTACTTGAAGGATTACAGTGCTTTATTATGATAACGTTTACATAGATTATTTCAAGTAAGCCTCAAAATAGCCTGAGGTAGGTACATTTGGTGCAGTATTATAATTTCTACTTTACAGATGAGGAAATGAGCGTCTAAGAGGTTGTGTGATTTTGCTTATGGTCACACAACTAATAACCTACTAGGTTTCCCCTATTCAGCAATTATTTTCACTATTTCACACTAGTCTTTGCAATACAGAATCTGTTTTGTGGCAAGCTTATTATCACACAAAAATTAAGTCCTACTTCATTATGGCAAAATAGTTCGCTATTTCTGCACCTAAGCTACAATCCTTCACTCATATTCACTGTATCCCAGTGGCAAGAGGAAGGAATGTACATTGCGAAGTTCAGCCAATATAGGGAATATCAAAGAGAGATTATAGCTGCCAAATTCCTGCTTCCTATACCACCTTTATATGTAATTTGGGCACTAACAATAGAAGCTATAAGGCTACCCTGCTCTCAACATAGCATATTTAAAAAAACACTATTACATTCAGTGAAATGTCCCATTTCCCAATGAACTTTTCTGTAACAAAAGTGCTAAGATGTTATATTAAGTTCTTTTATAATTCAATTACTTATTGATGCCAGAATACCGAATTAAATTAATTAGGAGGCATGGCTTTAAAGTCATGCTCAATTTAACAGCTGATAAAAAGTCCACAGTGTCCTCATTATTAAGGCACCGTTCTCTTGTTTTTCACATTTGTATTGCAAGTCAAAGATTTTCTTTGTTTCTCTCTGACCCAAGGAACATTTTTCAATTTCTCAGGCTGATACTTATAACCTAAGAAACCACACTCTTCCTTCTCATGACAAATGAGAGGTCATTATTCTGGGAACCTACACCCATTTTCCCATAAACACATAAGAGGCAAAAAAAGGTGAATATGAAAATATCCTTATGTCTTTAAGTAGTCTACAAAAGGTATCAGAGATTTAAAATGCAGTAAATTTTTCTTAATTAAAAAAGGCAGTAAAAAATGCAGAGTTTAAAAGTGCAGTAAAAAATAAACAATAAACATTTAGGAAGAAAATAGGATGTAGAGAATAAGGAAATCAAGCTAAATCAAAAGAGAAAGTTTAAGAGAGGGATGAAAAAACATTGTATTAAAACTATAAGCTCCTTAAGGGTCTGACCATTGTAGTTCTTTGTTAACATCCCCCCCCCCCAACACACACACACACACACACACACACACACACTTATTATGACAGAGCCATAATTGTACATTATACATGCTAAATGGGGGGGGGGAATGGTCTTTTTAAGTGGAAAAAAATCCCTTTTCTTCCTTTTATATAAGTGAGTCAACATAATTTTAAATCTAACAAGCCATGGAAAATGGTTCTATAAAAGGTGTCTCTTCCTTGTTGGAAAATCACCTTTCCCTAGTGATGCAGTTCAGTAACCCATTAATCACTCAGATGTACAAAGTACCAAGCCCCCTGTAACAGCTTCCCTCCCAAAAAAATATAAAAAATTCAATTTTCTGACTTTCCAGCTATAAAGGGAAAGGAGCTTCTATAACTATCTGAACCCAATCCTAATACTGCTCTCTCCAATCATGTGGATAACTATCCCAGTATGCACAATTTACAAATGACTAACCTAGATAAATGTTATCTGTACTAACCATTTCACCTAACATTAGTGCTTTTCCCAAGTATTACAAAGCATTTCACTGCTAATTTGTCTCTTTAAAATTCACTTTATCACCATTTCTTAGGCAGCAAGGTGGTACAGATGAATAGTGTTGGGCCTATATAATTAGGAAGACTTGAGTTCAAACTGGCCTTTAAATACTAACTGTGTGACCGTGGGCAAGTCACTTAACATTTGTTTGCCTAGGTTTCCTCATCTATAAAATTGGGGTATGGTACCTACCTCCCACTGTTGTTGCGCAGATCAAATGAAATAATATTTGTAAGCCCTTAGCAAAGTGCCTGGAATATAGCAGGTGCTACATAAATGGCTATATCCTTCCCTTTTCTCCAATGTAAAAGTTATCACAACATGGAGGGCAAAATAGCCCAGAAATAACTCCAACAAAGAGATATAACTCCCAAAGGTAACACTGGTTTAGTACAGAAACTCAACTGAAACATACTATGAAAGAGGATAACAAATGATTACAAGTGGTATCTCCATATAAAACTACTAAGCAACAACTGGACGGGAAGGTGAGCATACAGAAAAGCTAGGTATGAAAGTCACTAAACCAGATAATCCCAAGTGTATATATAGATGAAACTGAAAGAAAATGAATAAATGTGAAATGGAAGTGTCTCTATATAAATTTATGCTAATCATCTAGGAGCCAATGAGGAAGTGAAAAGGACCCAACATGAAGTCAGCACCAAGGAAGAGCCAGTGTTTGGTTCAGAGGGATGTCAAGAGGTATGAGGGAGGAGAGTCCTGTGGTGCCCACGCCACATTCCTGCTTTAAGTAAAATACCAAACAAAATAAAAATAACATAAAGCTGGGAAGATAGAAAGTTGATTTCCTTACAGTTTGGGGTGAGCAAGTTGTCTTGGTACATTTGGGTTATCAGTGGATTATCTAAATAATACGTATCTAAGAAATTAATTTGGCAACTTTCTGTAGACTTCTCATATCCACTTATTTTCACTGTTTTAAGAAGCACTGCTACTTACAACATTCTGCCATTTTCCTCTGTATTTTACAAGTGAATTTATATTGTAAAGCAGTGTTGCCCGAGGCTGCAATCTCTCCCCCCTGGAAAAGGAGATCAAGTATCTGCTGACTTGGTTTTCCTCATACTTGTCCAATCACTCTCTCATTCTCCTTCATTGACACATCTATAATCCATATCACAGTCCCTAGTTATGAAGTCTCTGTCCTGGGCTTTCTTTTCTTCTCTCCCTATATGCTCGCTAAGTCCATGGGTTTCATCATCACCACACACATAACATACTTATGCATATATACATACATATATACACATGCATACATATGCATATATACACATACATATATTTCTAATATAGGAAAATCTAGTGAAACCTATAGGCCCTTTCTCAAAATGCTTTTAAATACATTTTTTAAAAATAGGATTACAAAAGAAACCAATTACATTTTAAGTTATCAAACTATTTTTAAAAGAATTCACAGACTTCAGGTTGGGAAGCCCTGCTTTAGCCTATTATGATCCTTTTGGACCCTGACTCATCCAATGGATTACCTTATCCTCTTAGCTATGTCATGTGCAAAATTGATGAGCATGTCATCTATACCTTTATCCATGTCACTGATAAAAAAAAAAATATCACAAGGCCAAGCACATATCTCTGGGGTACTCCAGTAGAAACCTCACATTAACACTGAATGATTTACTCTTTGAGTTTGGACATCCAGTCTGAATCCATCTGACTGTATTATAATCTAGTCCATATCTCTCCATCTTCTCCACAAAAACAGTATGACAATACTAGCATCTCCTTACTTGTCTTGAGTATTCCATGTTGGCCCTTTTTGTCATTTCAACTGTTATCATCCATTATATCCCAAGTCAAGATCCTATTTCTTCTTTAATTCACCTTTTTCTCCCAATATAATTTTTTTAAAATCACTTTGTAGTCCTTAGCTTCTATCATTACCCTATGTTCATTTTTAGTTTTGAGATTCCTGATATAAATTTAACATTCCTGACCATATCACACTCATAAATTCACCTTCCATTACCCAGCCTCACTTCCATCTTCTATTCGTCTTTTTAAAAATCTGAATTGGTTGGTCTCTCTGCATGTACATAGGTCTCAGACATATCCCATTTCTTTTTCTCATGTTTCCCTTTGTGTCTTCAGAATTTCATTCTTGAAGCTCTCCAATCACTCCTGGGGTGACTTCCCATGAAGTATTTCACTCCAGGGAGTCCTACCTATCTTTCCTCTGACCTCTTTGAAAAATTGCTTTCTCAAATTGTAGGACTAAACTATTAAACTAAACTGTTAAACTATGCCCAGATTTTCTCTTCCTTAATGAACTGAAAAAGGAGTGGTCCTCTCTCCTCAGGTTATTATTTCTACCTCAGCAATTAGTTCCTCTTTGCTTGTGAGAATTAAATTTAGAACAGAATTTGCCCTTGATGGTTCTCTTCAATTGTTTGAAAATCAAAGTATCACTAATGCCAGTCAATTAGATGCTCTTTTGACTGAAAGAGCTCTAACATGTTTTAAAAAATTAAGTCCTCCAACCCCAGTATATCATGCCTCTCTGTTCATGATGTTTTGCAAGCTCATCTGTCTTTCTTCTTTCTGTCCTGGTGGTCTGTAAAAACTCCAGCAGCAATTTCTGCTTTTTCATCAATTTTGACCAAATACTTTACATCATGATTATTTTCTATAGTCCCTTATTTCCTCAAATAAGTGCACTTACTAATTGTACACAGCTTCCCACTCTATCCCCTTTCACCTATCTTGCTTCTTTTGAATAAGGTATATCCATTCAGAGAATAGTCCAGTCCTGGGTTTCATTTCCCAATACCACCAGCACTCCTTCCCTCCCCGCCCCCATCCTCACCCCCCTCAGTTTCTAATAGATATTAGGATCAAATAGAAACGTCTTTATTTAGCTTTCGAAAGCCCTCAAAACCTGGACCCAGCTTAGCTTCCCAACCTCCTTATCAATTACTTCTTTCTGGAACTCTATAGTCCAAACTGGCTTTCCCTACTGCCACCCATTCCTGCAATGCACTCCTACCTCACCTTTAACACCTTCCAAAATACTACTCAAAATCCCCAAGCATCTCCCTCCCCATTAATTTATTATATATTTTAGCTATTTATACATGTCTCCCTCAATAAAATGGAAGCACTTTGGTAAAGACTGTTTCATTTTGGTTTTTCCATTCACTTCAAATTTAGTAGGAACTTAAATGTTTGTTGAATGATGCAGTTTGAGCCTTTATTTCTCCTCACTGTAGCCACTGCTTTTGCGTAAGTTATACTTTTTCAAGAAATGGTTATAACAAAAGTATCTTTATCATTTTCCATTTCCCAATTTTCAGCTCATTTCATATGAATAGGTCAGATTGAAGCTATTGCACCCCCGCATGGTGTCTTCTCATCTGTAGCTTTTCTTCTAATTTTATGCCAACTGTAACCCTTATTCTAACTAGTCAATGGTATGATTATACACAGACAGCTGTTTCTTTTCAGAATTTCCTATCAGTAACTAGCCATTTCCTGTCTGTTTAGATATAGCCAATTTCATTTTTTATGAAGTTATTCAGTGCTCACCATGTCTAATGTCTTTCCAATGAGTTTCTGGAAGAAAATACTCATAATATATAAGCATTTAGTTTCTGAGAGACTCTGAACTGTGGCACCTTTGGGCCATATTTTCCAACATGCTTTTCAACATTCTTCCCCATGCCCATCTTCGCAATGAAATCACCAAGAACCATAGCATTTGTTGACTTGGAGGATCTTTTCCTTTACCTTTTTTTTTTTTAAGATCTACAATCTCCCTACTTTTTAATTCTCCCCAGTAGATAATGACAAATCGCAGCTATCTTCCAGGTAGTCTTATGCTTATGCTCAAATAAATATTTGTGAATAAGCAGGAGCATACAAAGGAAGAACTAGAAAAGGTATTGTAAATAAAAGGCAAACAAGTGAATAGCATATATAGTAATAGGGTGGCAGGATGGTGAAGTAACCGCTATTTTGATGGCATAAATTCTACCATGTCTCCTATCAAAGTATATAAAAAATCCCATACAAACACAGCAATCCCATATATGTGCAAACAGACAAAGGTCCTAACTCATAGACCCTTTAGTTCCTATTCCAGATACTGATTTATATCTCTTTAAGATTTACGAAACACTTTGCATATAAACTTTCCTGATAATCCTGTGAGTCTGTAAGGGGAGGGGTGCAAACCTGCAACTTTTGACCCCCACGGTGCCGCCGCTCCCACTGAAGGACACTGGCCGCTTTTCTGTACATTAAAGCTTTAAAACCGCCTGGCGCAGGGGGATGCTAACGTGACTTGCCCCGAATCACTCTGCGGTGGGTGGGGGTCCAGTCCTTAACCGAGTTCTTTGGGACTCCTAAGTCAGCCCTTTCTAAGCTGGGCTCTGTAGATGTTACCACCCCATTTTTCAGATGAGAAAATCGGGGGTCAGGAAGGTTAGGTGCTTTGCTCACCCAGCTAGTATCTGAGTGATGATTCAAACCCAGAGTCATGGACCCCTAGGGCAAGAATGCACAAAATAAAATGCAAGTGCGATTATAATTACAAATGAAGCAAAGGCTAGGGAGAGGAAGGATGAGTTCTTTCCCTAAGCCAATTCACTGGATAATCCTCAGGTGCGCCGAGGAAAGAAACCCGCTCGGAGCCCCGGAGCCCCGGGAGCTCTCTACCACTCAGCCTCTCGGAACTTTCACTGGCTCCCCGGAAACGTGAGGCGTCTCCCAGGGCCACATTGAACCTGTAACCTCGTCCCATCCCTGAGGCTCAGGGGCGCGGGTTCGGGGTTTGGACTCTGACCCCTCCTCAAGCCTCAGCTTCCTCCGCAGGAAAACGAGGTTTCTGGGGTTCTCCGCGGCCCTTGGGCCTAGGCAGAACCGCGGGGCTCATTCTGAGGCCACGAGGAAGCACTAGCGAGCCGGGGCCAGGCTCCAGCGGGCCTGGGGGGCCCCAGAGGGGAGTGGGGGGTGTCGGTCACCTGAGCAGCTCACCACCTCCCACTCGTCCGGCCCACAGAAAATAGCCGCCAGAGCGGAGAGCTCCTCCCGTACAAGCTCCCCCATGACGCCGTAGGCCGGGCGGATGCAGCTTCAGCAGGAAGCACCGCCTCTTCCGCCCTCTCGCCTCGCACGCGCCCACCCGCACGGCGCCCGCGCGGCCGCCAGAGGGCGCACCAGCCCCTCCCTCTGCTCCTGGATCCTGTGGCTCATCGAGAGGAAAAGGCCTGGTGTCGCTTCTTGGCCCTGCAGAACTTGGGCCTCCCCAGCCTCCCAGACCACCTACTTCTGTGTCCTGCGCCCGCTAGGTGGCGCCATTGAGCCCTAGGCCTGGAGTCAGGAAGACCTGAGTTCAAATGCAGCCCCAGACACTTGCTAGCTGTGTGACCCTGGTTAAGTTACCTGATTTCTGTTTGCCTCAGTTTACTCATCTATAACATAGTGATAATAATAGCACCTGCCCTGAAGGGTTATTGTGAGGATTAAATGAGATATTTATTAAGTGCTTAGCACAGCACCCAGCATACAGTAGACGATATATAAATACTTTTGTCGTGCAGTCATATCCAATTCTCTGTGACCCCATTTGGGGTTTTCCTGGCAAAGATACTGGAGTGATTTGCCATTTCCTTCTCCAGCTCATTTTACAGATGAGGAAACTTAGGCAAACAGGGTGAAGTGACTTGTCCAGGGTCACACAGCTAGTACGTATCTGAGACTGGATTTGAATGCAGGAAGATGAGTCTTCTTGCCCTCTCTCCACTTCACCACTAGCTGGTGACGGTGGACATTCTGAATTTGGAGGGGGGTGGGGCAGAGGTTGAGGCAGTCAGGGTTAAATGACTTTCCCAGAGTCACACAGCTAGCAAGTGTCAAGTAGCTGAGGCCCAGGTTTGAGCTCAGGTCCTCCTGCCTCCAGGGCTGGTGCTGTATCCATTGCACCAGCTAGCTGTCAGGTCCGCATCTCCCCGATGCCATGATCCTCTTGGAAAAGGAAGGACAAACACAACAACCAGCTATTTTCAGGGTTGCCCAAGACTCCTGTCAAACCTCCAGTATCATCAGGGGCCCTGGATCTGGGTTCCTTCGTGTCTGGATGACCCGGGTTCATGCCTCTGATGCATACTGGCTATAGGCCTCCGGGCGAGTGACAGTTTGCCAAGTGTAGCAGCCACTTATGTCTTCAGAGGTAAAACCCTGAATTGCTGATCTGCAGGCTACCTACACACCGATTAAATTATAGGTCCAGACTAGAAAGAAACTAATAAAGCCTCCGAGATTCCCCTGCTTCACAGAGGCGGAAACAGGTCAGGAGGGGTGAAACTGACCCAGCTGTGCAAAGTGGTGAATGTCAGAGCCTGGGGATCAGTGCCTTGATTATTTCCAATTGGCCTTGTTGATCAGCTTGTTTGTACATAGTTGTTTGATTATCATCTCCCCCACTGGACTGCAAACTCCCTAAGAGAGGGGACTGTCTTCCGTCATTCTTCGTATGCCCGACGCTTATTAAGCACACAGTAGGGTTTCATAAATGTTTGTTGGCAGACTCCAAATTTAAGATTCTCTTCACGACAATTCTCTAGACTTTGGCTGTCATGAGAATCACACTTGGGCTGGCCGGGTCATATAAATTAGAAATCGCGGGACAGATCATAGAATTTTAGAGCTTTATAGTTGTCTAATCAAACTCCCTCGCTTTGAAGATAGGGAAATTGGGGTCCAGATATATCCTAGACTTGCTTAATTAAGGACACAGCTGAGCACTGGGTCTTTAAGGAGTAGAAAGGGCTGAAACTGCCTCCCATCCCTCAGACTCTAGGGTCTAAAAACAGCTAATAACCTTCAATGTAAGGTGTACAATAGGCAGCTTCTCAGCAGCAGCAAGAGGGCATTTTCTAGAATTTGGAATCCCAAGACCTTATTACTCAATGTAAGTGGGAGGAAACAGCCATGGAGCTTAAGAGGAGAGGTATAATAACAATAATAGCTAGTCTTGATGTAGTTTAAGGTTCATTTCCTCATACAATAAACCCTTGAGGTGGGTAGTACTGTTGGGGTGCTCAGACCGCATCAATATTATTATCTCATTTTATAAATAAGGTAACCGAAGCTTAGGAAAGTTAACAAGCTTCCGGAGACCAAGTATCAGAGGCATAATTTGATCAAAGGTCTTCCTGACTCCAAGACCAGTGTACTTGCCAATATACAACTTACCTTTCTATAGGTAACATCCAAATGGGTGAAACTTTCCTTAACACACTCTGGTTTCTTTTTGGAACTGAGAACTCAAGTTGTGAATCGGAGATCTGGAAGGAAATGCCCAGAACTTAAAATGTAGAGGATGTTAAATAGGACAGTGGATACAGGGTAGAGTGACAGACTTAAGAGTTAGGTCAAATACTACTGCCTCTAAACATTTACTAGCTGTGTGATCTTGGACAAGTCACTTCTCCTCTATCACCCTCAGCTTCCCCAGCTTCAGTATCCTCAGTGCCTGGTAGGGTCATTGTGAGAATCAAATGAAATAGTCAGTATGTGTGGAGCATTTAGCAAATAGATATGTATGAATTTATATATAACATATATTTACATATTATATATATTTATTTACATATTATGTGTATATAAATCATTATTGAGGAAGGAAGGATGGGCAAAGCATAGCGCTAAGTGCTTCACAAATATTAACTCATTTGAGCCTCACAACAGCCCTGTAAAATGGGTGCTGTTGCTATCCCTGTTTTCCATTTGAAAAAATTGAGGTGGACAGAATAAAGGACTTGCCCAGCATTGTGCAGCTCCTAAGTGTCTGAGGCTGGACTTCCTAACTCCAGGTCCTATAAGCCATTTGCTCCCTCTAATTATCAGTATATTGTTGTGAATTGCCAAATTGAGGATGAAGCCTGAAAAAGGCAGGCCAATCTGCTCTCCCAGGACCACCAGAACTGTTCTAAATCTGTGTAGTGTTTGTCCTTCATTTTCTCTTTTTTTTTTTTTTTTTTTT
>CM053593.1:330741031-330775612 GCA_028646575.1 Pseudocheirus occidentalis | reverse complement strand
TTTAGTCCATTCCCTTCATTTTACAGATTGGGAAACTGAGACCCAGAGATATGAAATGATGCCCAACGTCATACAGAGAGTAAAATGGACAAGGAAAGATTCAAACCCAAGTCCTCTGACTCTAGAGATGGTGCTCTTTCCCCTATATCTAACTTCTGAGGGTTCATGATGTCGTCCACATGGAGATTTCAGCAAAGTATATGGAACCCGTCTCCAGTTGCCCATTATGTGCTGTTGAGTCATTTCAGCTGTGTCTGAGTCTCTGTGATGCCACAAGGAGGTTTTTTTGGCAAAGATACTGGAATGTTTTGCCACTTCCTCCTCCAGCTCATTTTATAAATGAGGAAACAGACAAACAGGATTAAGTGATTTGCCCAGGGTCACACAGCTGGTAAGTGGCTGAGGTCAAATTTGAACTCAGAAAGATGAGTCTTCTTGACTCCAGGGCTAGTGCTCCCTTAGATGCCCAGACCTGCCTATCACCCTTTAGCATTCTTGTTAACTAGTGGATTATTCGAAGCCTCCCAGAACACCAATTACATTTTCAGCGCTAAGGCTGTAAGGATTCACACCTCTTCTCTACACCAGCACTACCATGTAATCTGTCCTCATGACCTCACCCTCTGTTCTTTTGGGCTGAGTGGTAAGAGAAAGTAGGGAATTGGGAAACAGCGATGCCACTAAATACAATGTGACAATGCTGAGATACTTTCTCCCTTTTACTCTCTCCCTTTCTGTTCATTTCTAGTCTTGACCCCTTCTTTTCTAAGATGAATCATACTGCTCAGCTGTAGCATGCAGTATCAAGACTTTTCAATGTCCTTAGAACTCATTCCTTGTAAGGCAGGAGTCATGAATGAGCAGTGTAAACAAAGCACCATCTCCAATAAGACACCCCAGATTCAGATAAATGGAGAAAAGCTAGCACTATAATTTTTAATACTGGTTTTGCATCTGAATAAATACACCAACCAACTCAGAATTGTCACTCTTGATTAACTGCATAACGTAAAAGTTAGGATGAATTTTAAAGTAATCCTCCTCTGTGAGTGTGAACTGCAATGGATGAAGTTTTCACATTGCTGAGATGAAGCCAGAATACAAGTAGTAGCCACGAGAAGTATTTATGTACCAAGTTGAAAGAAGAAACTGTGTGTTACCTAATCTATTTTGGCTGTAAATAAATATACCACACTCCATCCTGGAACTGTAACTAGAGTTTTCTGTCTACTATGCAATCTTATTGATAATTATTTTTTTAACTATAAGTCAGTTTTAGAGATATGTAACAATGTTGTCTTTTTAACTAAAATAGTTCTCTATATAAAAAGCTGCTGGTTTTTATTTTAAAACTTAAAACATGAATTTAAGCAATGGAATTTTTCTCTATAGCTTCAACATGTTGACTGTGTCTTAAAATAAAAAAGCTCTCACAGGATCTCAGGATTAATGCTCTTTTATGTATATGAAAAGACATAGGAAATGTACTCAACTTTAATGTAGATGAGAACTTTGTACTTTATTCAACTTTTAGGGGAAAAGCAGTGTACCACCCATGAGAAGGCATAGCTAAGGGGAGAGAAGCAGTCAGCTCTCTGATAATCAGAAAAAACTTGGTACTTACCCCAGAGCTCCCTATGTTTTTGGTTATACCCATAGATAGGGCATTGATTTAAGGAACAGAATCTGGTGCAGTGGATTGAGGGCAGGGCCTGAAGCCAGAAAGAGCTGAGTTCAAGTCTGGCCTCAGACACTAATTGTTTGACCCACCCTGGGCAAGTCGCTTACTTAACCCTTCTTGCCTCAGGTTTCTTATCTGTAAAATGAGATGGAGAAGGAAATGACAAATCACTTCAGTATCTTTGCCAAGAATACCCAAATAGGGTTGAGAAGAGTTGGACTGAAATGACTGAACAAAAATCACCATTAAAAAAGCAAACTAACATTGAAATTCTGATATTCCAGCTTATGCTTATGAGTAGCAAAGATGTTGACAAAAAATTATAAATGTTCCTTTTCAGAATAAACTGACCACGTTTAATCTCCTCATCATGCTGTTTAACTCAATATTGGGTACTCAAGACCTCCACAACTCCATCAGCTTCCTCTCCCCTAAAGGTCTGAAGGTGGAGCACTAAACTACTACCAAAGCTTTCCTTTATAAGGGCTTGACCTGAGTTCTCCCGTTAACTTTCCACTTTCTATCTACAGCTCTGCTTGGTTTGAACTCCAAGGAAGGTGATGACCTTGAGCCAGGTGGTCCTTCCACCTTCTAGTTTCCTTTTGTATTGTGGTCTTCCCCTTTTAGATTATAAACTGCTTGAGGTCAGGGACTATCTTTCTTTTTCTAATTTGTATCCCTAGCATTTAGCACAGTGCTTGGAAATGTAGTGCCAACACAATATTCACAGCACCAATGGTGACTGTAAATATGCTGGCATAGTGCTCAATCACAAAATATAACAGACTCTCCATATAAATGACAGAAGCAAAACATTTATTCAGACAACAGAAAACCAAATCCCAAAACAATGAAGCCAAATCCATCATAGCAACATAGAAATTAATACACAACATAGCAGAGAGCCACACCATCCTTTAACCAACACAAGCGTAGCTGTCACAGCAGGTAGCAAACAACCAACATTTACTCACAAACCTAGCTGTCCCCCTCCAGTGTGTCCCCTCCTCCCTCTGTCTCTAACTGCTTTGAAACCCATATTCCTGTGGGTTTCACTCCACCCTTCAGCAAACTCCCCCATTACAGGCTCCATGTGATTATATCCAGCCTATTAGGGGGCAGAATATAATCTTCAAAGCAGGGAAGGTCTTATTCCCATTCCCATCACATTCCTTCAAATTCCCCTAAGCTTAATAAGGGGAAAGGAAGATCTTCAAAATCCTATTACCATTACAAGGTCAGGGAGTATCTTTCTTTTCCTAATTTGTAATCCCCATCATTTAGCACAGAGCGTAGCAAGTAGTAGCTATTTGATAAATGTTTATTGAATTGATTTAAAGTGTCTCTTCTAGTAGAATATAAGTTTCTTGAGGGCAGGAACCATAACCATTTTTGTCAGTGGTATCCCTCCCTACACAGCTAGCCACAAAAGTATTTAGTAAGTTCTAGTTGAGTGATTGAATGATTGATTGACTTCTCCTCTATCTCCAAGTCAGAGAAGAGGGGGCATTGGGCCTTGAAGAGGGAATACCTTCAGGAGCTTGGGACAGAGGGAGGAAAGACAGAGAGGAAATGAAAGATATAGTGACTGTCCTTTTTATAATATGCCCTCCCCTTCTGCCATTGTGTGGGCAGCAAGTGAATTTTAAACTCTGACAAGATATTTTAGACCACCAGGAAGGAAGCTCAGGCCTGGTTTATGTTGTAGTGGCTTTTAAGATACAGCCCGGGCGCACTGAGTTTTGGCAACATAGAACCAGAGGCATCAGCTGCCATGAAAGTATATTCTAGGTGTGCTGCTGTAAGTCGAGGGTGGAAGCAGCAGACATATTTGGAGAGAGAGTGTTTACAGTGATTAAAACATTCAGGCCCAGCCTAACAAGGAAAGCGGTGTGAGAAGGGACTGGGCACAGGGCAGTCTGTGCCTGCTCCTAATGCCTCATCCAGGACCCATTCTCTACTTCCAGCAAGCAAGAAGTTTAGATTGTCTAGGGCAGGGTATCAGAGTCATGGGCCTCAAAGCTCCCTCTAGATTACTGTTTCAGTAGGAGAGGCTGATGATTGAATAAATTAACAGGTGGATGTAATTAATGAAATCATGGATCTTTTGATGTATCCCTGTAATAGCTGCATTTACCCATATGGATTTTGTAAATAAGATAAAATGTCTCTGAAATCATAAGTATGAGTTGCCTCTCAACACAAGGGCCTTGGCCAAGTGTATTCACACTGCTTGTGTGTCCTTCCATTTGAGTGTCTTGGCTATCACGCGCTCCCCATGTGTGTATAAGTGAGCCGTCTGTACGCCTATGTACACTAGTACGGTGTACTACCACTAAGGGAGTAGATACATTTGGGGGGAAATGGGGGAAAAATTATGAGAAGAATGTTTTATTGTTTTCATATTACCATACTATTTTTTTTTTTTGCTTTTTGGAGGGCAGTTGGGGTTAAGTGACTTGCCCAAGGTCACACAGCTAGTTTTTGTGTTAAGCATCTGAGGCCGGATTTGAACTCAGGTCCTCCTGACTCCAGGGCCGGTGCTCTATTCACTGCGCCACCTAGCCACCCCCACACTATTTTATTAAATGCCTTTGCTCCAAACTGCCTTCTCTAGCTCATTAGTAAAATTAAACAGAGTAATGGGGATCCATGAGCTATGATTCGGAGAATATTCTGGCTCACAAACTATGACATTGTAGTTGGGTTCTGGTGACTTATAAGTGAGACGAGCCTGTTGGTTTTATATATTTAAATGTTTTCCTTAATTTTGGGGGGGGGAAATATATGCAAAATTCATACCTTGTAATTTCTACCTTATAAATTTTATACTTATTTTTTATATTATAATATCATTCTGTCCTTATAATTTGTATTTTTCCCCACACATCAACATTTTTAAAAGATTTTAGTTCCTGATTTGTAAAAAAAAAAATTAATTTATTGAGTTTAGGGTACACAAAAATGTCCTTCTTGCAGCTACTCATCACTTACTAACGTGGTTTTTATTTTTTCTTCTCATCCTGGAAGAATAAAACAACATGTTATACTTGGATACTAAATACTGAAATCTATTGATTTCAAAAGGGAAGACAAAAGCATTTTAGTTCCCCTCATATTATGTGACTCTAAAGATTTATTTCAGCTGCAAAAAATAAATGCCAGTATTCCGAGATTAAAATAGAAACTCAAAGTACATTTCCTATGCTTAACGTCTTTGTCATTCCCAAGCCAACAATCTTTTGGCGCCACACCTGGAGTAGAATCTTCAAACCAGTTTCCTTTTTCTATCCATTAGTGTCTCATTACCCCATTTTTCATATTGCCCAGCAAAATATTTGTCTCCATTTAGCTTCATACAATTTATAGTTAAAAGATAGATCATATATCTTCCTCTGAAGCCAAAATATGCACTACCAAAACAATTTAGGGAGAAAACTCTTATTTACACACATACGTTAGGCAACATAGCACCGACTAGTGAGTTTTCCTTTACTGGGTGGGGTGCATTACAGAGACTACTAGACTTGAGAGGTTTGGGTTTGATTTCCAGCTCCAGTATTTACTAGCCCTGTGGCTACATAGGCAAGTCATCTAGCTTCTTGGAAAGTGTTTTCTCATCTGTCAAATAAGGAGTATTATCTGTACTACCTGGCTCATGGGGTGGACATTAGGTAAGCACTCTAGAAATTTAAATTGTGTCATAAAAGTGTGGCAGAGCTACCACTGGAGCCTGGACTCCTTCTGACCTGATTCCAAAGACCAATGCTTTGCTCCTCTATCATATAAGGGCTTTTTTCCACTGTATAACTCTAACCAAAGAAGCAGAGTATCACAAGAACCCACTTATGCATTATTAAAGAAACCACAGCTTAATGTCATAAAGAAGCAAATCCAAAGGATTTGTTGAATCATAACTTCAACACTAATTAGCTGTGTGATCCTGAGCAAACCACTCTCTGAGCCTTGGTTCTCTCTGCTGTAAAATGGGGGTGATCTTACTTGCATTAAGCTTTTATGTGTTGTCTTCCCCAATAGAATGTAAGTTCACTGAGGGTGACTGCAGAGATTGTCTGTCTTTTTGCAATTATTTTTGTCTCCAACACTTAGTGTTAACCCGGCACATTTAGGCATTTCTTATTAAATACTTGTTGGCAACCTAATGCACAAGATTGTTGTGAGGAAAATGCCTTGAGAAGATTAATGTTCTAGAAAAATGAATTCTCATTATTAGTATTATGATGATCTCATGTCTGCCAATCATATACTAAACCTCTGCTAGTCTCACTTCGGTCAAGAGATATTGGAGAAAAGAGCTGGGTTGTTCTTACATAAAGAGAGCAAAGGTGACATTCACCTTTGATTGTGAGAGACCAGATTTCAAAGGGTTTGGGGAATATATACCTAAGGGTCTGTGCCTAAAATTCTACAGGGCCAAAACTAGCTAAAAAAGGAAAGGGAAACTTCCAAGAATAAAATTCAAATTGTATAGATGCCAACAATTCTGATAAGAATAAAAAGGGTGAGTAATCCAAAGGGATGGGAAGAAGCATTTCTGTGCTAAACAATTTTTACAAATATTATTGCATTTGATCTTTACAACCATCCTGGGAGGTAGGTGATATTATTATCCCCATTTTACAGCGGAGGAAGCTTGAGGTAAGCAAAGGTTAAGTGACCTGTCCAGAGTCACACAGCTAGTGAGTATCAGAGGTTGGATTAGAACTCAGGTCTTCTTGACTCTAGGCCCAGTGCCTTATCCACCACCAGCTATCTCCATATATGTAGGAGAATGATGAACTCCTTTTCATCAGAAGTTTTTATGCAAAAGTTGGATGATCACAGGTCATGTATGTTGTAAAGGTGACTCTTACGTATGAGTTTTACTAAATTACCTCAGAGGTTTGCACTGAGACAATCCATGGTTTCATATGCCTTATCACCATTGCTGAAAAGTAACTCAAATCTGTGGTGTCATTTTTGGCAACCATAAGGAAAATGACATGTTTAATGGTGAGGAAGCATAATTCCACAAATAAAAGATTGCATGCTATAAGAGGCTAGTGGGTCATCTCCAAGTGAATTCTAACTTCAGAATTCTAAAACTGAACTTCTAATCTGGCAGAGAAGTCAGCAAAAGCAAAGTGACAAATCAAAATGCTTAAGCATTACCTCAGCTGCACTTTCTTGTGTTAAATCATACTTTTGCAAGGAGTTTCCATAAAATATCCATTTTCTTGGTTTAAATACCATAGACAACATGTTAATAGGACTTTTAGAAGGCTATAATTTTGTGAAACTGTTTTTCTTGAACACCATCAATTTTCAAAACCTACTGTCATCGTTTGTTAAAGCTATACCATAAAAAATGAAGTTAGCTTTCAACCATCTGGCTGAAATTTATCTTGAAGCTCCTGAAGTTTTAATCTTACTAAACAAGGTATGAAATCACAGGTTGGTCAACTTAATGCTGTTTTAAAAGGGAGTGTTAGAAAGTCATTTATTAACTCTGCATTTCAATAGCCTTCTCAGGATACTTGTTCCAAGAGTTTTGTTTATCTTTTCTTTTTCCTGTGTTAACTGCAAAACGGAGAATGTTTCTTTCTCCCTATATTCTAACTAAAATTCTTCAGATAATTTCCTGATGGGTGACATTACTAGGGGCAAGAAGGTACCTGTCATTAACTTTTTTAGGATATAATTCATTACTGCTTTTGTAAGTCACTTCTCCATGGATAATATGAGATCTTTAAACTTGTAGTAGTCTTAATGACCCATACAGGAATCTGAAGTTGGAATGACTAACATTTGTTTAAATGGAACCCTTGTGGATAACTGAATTAAGCAAGAGGAAGGAGGTGTAGAATAATAGATCCTAACATATAGCATGAAGTTATATTCATTTGTGTGCTTGCTGGCTCCATGAAATTATTTCCAAAGACATAATTGCTTTTCTTCTGATAATGGGGTTTGGCTACAAGACAGCAAACATTAGTCTAAATAACTGAAAATGGTGATCAATCAGTTACTTTATTAATTAAGACTATGGACTAAGCATTGTAAACACTGAAGATAGAAAGACAAAGATGAAGTTCACCTAACTCACTATATCTAATCTATCTCAGACTAGACAATATTTCACATCCTATCCAACTGTTCACTTGGGGCATATCTTTCCTGATGCCACATGATCATACCCCGACCCTTTTTCACCTCTTACTCTAGACACCATAATTAAATAAACACTGTTATTGCTTCAGGAAAGGGCATCGAAATTAGTTATCCTATAGACCAAGTCACCATTCATGTGACTCCCCATGACGTGGTATAGGCTCTGGGAACCCCCTTGAATTCTCCTTGACTCTTCCCACTTGATCTGGCATTCCCTTGAGGCCATCAGCCTTTCATTATCTCCATGCCCAAATCTCAGTTCAGTTACTTCCCACCCAGGTTACTGGTCATTCCCATCTAGATCTTCTCTTGATTTGACCTCTAGTCACCACAGACTACTGGTCCCTCCCATCAAAACCCTCTCTAGACCCCTCCTCCTCCAGACACCCCAGACTTCTTTCCCACCCCTAGATGCCTCCTTCAGTTTTTCTATATAAAAGATCCATCTTGTTTCCATGAAAAGTGCTCAGATTCATTCTGGCCTGCTTATCAATGCAAGCATCACAGGGCTCAGATTCTATGTGACTTGTTTACATTAGCATTACAAAGGCTCAGATTCCTTAAGAGTCTACCCAATAAGTTGAATCTTTAATAAACTTTGTTTTTCTTTGACTGAAAGAAGGCTTGGGTGGAATTCATTCAGGCAGGACCGGAATGTTGCTATTTCAGGATCCCAGCACCCCTAACCCTCAACACCCAAACATCCTTTCTTGGACACCACTCTCCTCCATGTGTTAACTCCCTCACTGGAATGTAAACTCCTTTAGGAAAGGACTGGCTTTACTTTCCTTAATTGTATTACCAACACCTAGCACCCTAACACATAGTACAAGTTTAATAAATGCTTTTTCATTCATTCATTCATTCATTTAACAACACTTGCCCCAAAAGAGTTTAATACTATGTTAAGGGGAAACAACATGCACACATATTAGTGTATACAAGAGATACGCAAAGTAAATGCAATGAAATTAAAAGGGGGAAGCATTAAGTAGATCCTGGAATCAGAAAAGACTTGTTGAGGACTTTGTATTCCTCTGGAACTGAACTTGAAAGATGCTAAGAATTCTAAGTGACAGTGAACAGAGACCACTTTAGGAATGGGAGAATAGCAACAGGATGGGCATGAAATATTGTGTGTCAGAAAAAGCAAGAAAGTCAGTTTGGTTGGATTGATAATATAGCAAAGACATATCCACAGAAGGATCCCAATAAACTACAATAAATTTATTCAATCTTCCTAGGGAGACTTTGTAATGTACCCAAAATGTCCAATTACCTAATTTATAGAACCCAGATTTGGACACTTATTTTCATTATCAAAGTTTTCAGTTTCTCCTTTACCATTATCACTTAAAAAAATCTGTAGGAAGAGGAGCAGTGTTCAATGAGCCTGATAAAGTACCCCAGAGTCAGGTTGTAAAGGGTTTTAAATGCCATGAAACAAGTACAAAATGGCTCACCCTAAATCAAGTTGATAATTGCCAACCTTAAGGTAGGCTAGCATATGTCCAAATTCATTAGAAGGCAATTACACTAAGTAGACCAAGCAAATTTTGATGGACTCTTATATCAAGCTCCTTTTTGAAATTTGACCAGTCCTTAAAGAAATCAGGTGCTGAGCAAGAAAATAAGTAGAATTGAAAATATGCCCCATAATCTCTTCCAAAATCCTACTCTGATGGCTTATCATAGTGTAGATGAGTCTAGGTTCTTGAAGGTTATGCCCATAGAATACAAGGTCTAGAAAGTTATACCATTTAGGAAAAGCTTAGAGTGTGGCTTTATATGAAGGTTGTCTGAAAATCAGACTTAGCTGTGTCTCGATAAACTCAACACTTGAAAGCTGGCCATTAGGTAATAGATTTATTTAAGTCACCAAAATTCAAAAATAGCATCTACTGAAGATAAAAGAGTTTCTATGTACTTCTGTGGGTGGAATACTTATACAACAAAATACTGGAATCTTGAAGTTTGAAGTGTTAGCATATTTCATCACTGGATGCTGGATTGGAACTTCTGCTATTTGCTGACATCAGATAAACAAAGCATTATTATCCAGCTAATGAGTATTGGGGAAATGATGACCTGGTTGGGTTTTTTTTCCTACTAAGGAATTTTTAACCTATGTAAAAATTTGAATAAAATAATGCAGAGACACAAAACACTAATATACCACAAGTTCAAAACAATGAAGAAGAAACATATATTTAACTCCTGACATAGAGGTGCTGAACTTAAAATCCAGAAAATTACATTTTTTTTTGGACATGGCCAATGTGGGAATTTATTTCACTGGATCATGTAAATATGTATTAAGCTTTGGGGGGACTTTAAAAAAAATCTCAATGGGGGAAGCTGTGGTAGGAGAGACAGATTAATTTAAAATGAACTTGTTGCTTAAAAAAATTAAAATAGTAAACTTTTTAAAAATAGCACAGAGAATTATCTTTGAATTAGGGACCAGATTGAACATTTGTTATAAGAATAATGTTAACATTTTCCTGTAGGAAAAAAGTCAATTTTGAATATTGCACATGACTTCCATAGAATTCACTAAGTTGACACTCATAATTTACAAACATTATTTTCACCTTGATTTATTGCAGTTTTATAATTTTGCTTTTTAACTCTTCATTGCCATACGTGATCATTAAATTTCTTTCATTTTGTTACAAGAGGGAAAACTTTCTGAATCATGGCTGTCTGGTTCTCCAAGAGCCACTGACACCTGACAGCACCGTCAATAATGCACCCCTAACTGCTAAATACTCCCCTAAAAACATGGATGACAAGACAATCTTATCCTGTGCCAGTAACCAAGGCAAAGCACCTGACCCTGGACAGGGTATATACTACCCACATAAACAAGGGAAGAAGAACCAGGAGGTAAGTCATACCCAGTAGGATGGCAAGACTCATTGCCAGTACCTTGACTTCTGAATATATGGAGATGAGTGCTTTCAATAATGAATTCTTGGCTTTTCTAGTACCTGCCCTCAGGTGAATGGACAGATGACTTTCTTCCATTAAGTTCCGCTGCAAGAAGCAACCTACTGGCCCCCTATTTCTAATGCATTTGGCCATTCCAGCTAAAGATAAAGGGATAATCTAGGAATCCCACAAACATCAGTAGATTGGCAGTCATAAAGGGAAGAAACTGCTGAGCATTGTACATGCCCTAACGTCCTACCTAAATCAACTTCCATACTACAGAAGGCCTGCCACCAGAGAGATTTGCAGGAACAAATCAGAATGTTGTCCTCTTAATCTAACCCCTCCTAGAACCCATTATTCTCCCACCCACCTCCCCAATGTAAGAGCAGTTCTGGAGTCAGAATGAGCAGAGCTAAAATGAGATCCATTTATGAGTCTAGGAGGCATCACAGATAACCATTTACCAGCAATCAGTTAGATTACACAGAAACATTCAATTGCCTACTACCAGTAACAGCCTGTCCTCTCAGAAACACTGGAGGGTTCCTGTGAATAATATTATCTCCACTTGAATCTGTGTCATCTGTTTCCTTCCCCATTGTATTTAAATTTGGGTACCAACAAAGAAAACTGTGATGTATAAGAATGTGATCGTTATCATCATGATGCAAACATCTGCAAAATGTCGCTATCAGGAAGGGTGACTGTTGGGTTTGTTTCTAAGTAGAGTGAAACTATAACATCAGTTTTTAAAAAATCATAAGGGCTCTTAATCTTGAGTGTATTGAAAGACATGGCAAATATTTTACTAAGTCTTTTTATCAGATACATTGATTACAAAGGACAAAACCTCAACCATTAGGATGTGGCCTCAGGTTCAAATCTTCACTCAGGATTAAAATCTCATCATACAGATTTCATATATAATCTTGGACTACGAACTTTCCATTAGATTCTGAGCTCCCTGAAATCAGAGATTGTTTTTGCCTGTCCTTGCATTCCCACCACTTGCTACAGTGCCTGGCACACAATAAGAACTTAATAAATGCTTCTCAACTTGACTTCAGAGAATATCTGGTTTTACACACAAACACACACACACACACACACACTCAAGTATATATGTATATATTTTGTTGTTGTAGAGTCATTTCATTTGTGTCCAAATCTTCATGACCCCATTTGGGGTTTTCTTGGCAAAGGTACTGAAATGATTTGCCATCTTCTTCTCTAGCTCATTTCTACAGATGAGGAAACTAAGGCAACCAGGGTTAAGTGACTTACCCAGGGTCACAGAGCTAGCAGGTGTCTGAGGCCAGATTTGAACTTAGAGAGACGAATCTTCCTCACTCCAAACCAAGCACTGTATTCACTGCACCACTTAGCTGCTTCATACATACACACACACACACACATACACACACACATACACACACACACATACACACCTTCAACCAATCAATAATCGATCAATAAATATTTATTAAGTGTGCCCACCATGTGTCAGGCACTGTGCTAAGCTCTAGGGACATAGAGACAAAACAAAAACAGAAACAAGAGTCCCTGCCCTCAAGGAACTTACAACCTAATGGGGAGACAAAATGCAAAGAAATATATACAAAGCAAGCTATATACAGGATAAATGGGAAATAATTAATAGAGAGAAGGCACTGGAATTAAGAGGGTTTGGGAAAGGTTTCCTATAAAAGATAGGACGCAAGTCAGAACTTACAGGAAGTGGCGAGAGTTGAGGAGAGAGAGCATTCCAGGCCTAAGGGACAGTCAGAGAATATGCTCAGAGCCAAAAGGGAACATCTTGTTCATGGAACAGCCAGGAGGCCAATATCACTGGATCAAAGACAGAGTAAGCAGATAAGAAGACTGAAAAGGTAGAAGAGCACTAGGTTATGTGAGAGTTTGAATCACAGAACAAAAGAATCTTGCCTACAATATACCTGAAAAGTGACCATTTAACTTCAGCTCAAACACTTCTAGTGATAAGGGAGCCACCACCTCCCAAAGTATCAATTACATTTTACATCATTTCACTCGTAAGGAATTTTTTTCTAACACTCAGCCTAAATGTGGCTCTTTGCAACTGGTACCCGTTTCTCATATTTTTGCCCTTTGTAGCCAGGTAGGACAAATCTATTCCATGTGCTATATCAGAAGATATGAACAGTTTCTGTTTTGTGACCAGATACAGTTGGGATTGTTCTCAAAATGAGCTAGTATTTGTATCTTTGTAATTTGTGATTCCTTTATCTCACCATAAACTCCTTGAAGCAGTGTTACTGATTGTCTTGATATTGCATCACAAAATGTTATCTTTTGGCTTGTTTCTGCCCCCCCTTTTCTTTTTTAGAAGAACATGTTTTTGATTTGCAACTTTAGTAAATGCTTTGTAATAAGAATAATTGTTTATGTAATGGAATTTCACCAAGGTTCATCTGCTGGAGCCTGGAGACCTCCTCTCCCTAAGGGTGAATGAACTGAACACAGCCAAAATGTTGTGCTGAGGAGAGGTTTTAAGGAGCCTTACCAGCTCAAGGAAACTACAAGAAGAGATCACAACACAATGGAATGTGGACACAAGGAGCTGATGCTGATCCCAGTCACTGCCTCTGCACCCAAATAGCTTCCAACATGATGACCATGGTGACATCCAACAGCTTCATCTGAGTTAACTGGTGCTCAGCACACCCTCTTTTTTTTCTGGCTTCTTCAGATGTTAATTCAGTAATTTTGTTTCCACTTCATTTCAGTGAATACCGAGTAAACATATTCTCTTTTTTGCATTTACAATTATCACCATTTTATTTTATTTTTTCCCACTTAATAGTTTTTTTTTCAATTATAAGTAAGATAGATTTCAACATTCATTTTTATAAGATTTGGAGTTTCAATTTTTTCTCTCTCCCCTCTATTCCCTACCTAAGACAACAAGCAGTCTGACATAGGTTATACATGTACAGTCATGTTAAACATATTTCCACATCAGTCATGTTGTAAAAGAAGAATCAGAACAAAAGGGAAAAGCCATAAGAAAGAAAAAAATGAAAAGTGAAAATAGTCTGCTTCTATCTGCATTCTGATTCCACAGTTCTTTCTCTGGATATGAACAGTATTTTCCATCATGAGTCTTTTGGAGTTGTCCTAGCTCATTGTATTGCTGAAAGGAGCTAAGTCTATCATAGTTGCTCATCACACAATGTTTTAACACCACCTCTAACAGGAGCTCAGAATCTCCACTTCTCCTGCCGATACCCTGAATTACAGATGAGACAAAAAGAGATGAGACTCTATGGTTGATCAATGTAGAATCCGCAGCAGCCAGTACAAGATGGCTGTTTGCTTATAATGAAAATGGTGACATTCCAGCTTTCCTTTTCCATCCCAGGATAGCAAGTATCCCTTTCAAAGCTTCAAGGACTTTATGGTGAGATAAAGGAATCACAAATTACAAAGATTCAAATACTAGTTAATTTTGAGAACAATCCCAACTATATCTGGCCACAAAACAAAAACTGTTCATATCTTCAGATATAGCACATGGAATAGATTTGAGAAATGGGTACAAGCTGCAAAGAGCCACATTTAGGCTTAGTGTTAGAAAAAGTTTCCTGACAAGTGAAATGATGTAAAACGTGATTGATGCCTTGGGTGGCAGTGGCTCCCTTATCACTAGAGGTCTTCGAGCAAAAGTTAAATGGTCACTTTTCAGGTATATGGTACCTACTAACTAAAAAGCTGTCATAAAGATAAAACTGTGATTAGTACAATGCCTTTCTGGTCTCTATTTCATGTGCTCAAAGACAAGATGAGTGGAAGGTTTTGATTAGCTACCAAGAGAGGTCACAGAACAATGGGTAGATAATGGGCTTTTTGTCATCTGATGGTATATCTTTGTGCAACCCAGTGATGTCTCCTCATCATCTAAAGTTGTAATATAATTTGTCTTTAAAATCAATGACTCAAAACAATCAGCTGCAAAAATCACTACGAAATGAACAGACTCATTGAAAAAGGCATATGTTTGGTCAAAAAGCAAATGTCAAACTGTACATACACAGTAACTAAACAAAAAAGCAAAAAAAAAATTTTATGTAACCACTAATATGAAGTTGGTGCTGAGTTGAGACTATCAGTGACTCTCATAAGAAGTCTGAAAGTGTATGCTTGAACTGTCTGTGATCCAAGAGATGGACCATTCAAACTGTGTAAGAGTTAGGAGAATTGTAACAATTAGTGGTAGATCTTCAACCACAGACTAGTTTCTCGTATCCTTCAGTGAAGCCTTTTTGATTGGTCCTAATGCCCTTCATGGACAATTAGAAGGTGTATTTGAAACCACCGGGGCATTCCTCCCCACATCTGAAATATCAGACTCAAAGCTTCTTCCCTTTTTGCCAATATCTTCTAAGACTAGAAAATACTTTTGATTAATTGCTTTGGGACTTGTTTTTTTTCTGATTCTTCTTCTTGACTTACCCACTTCAGGCCACAAACTTTTCCAGAGCAATTTCTTTATTTCTTTTCTCTCAGAGGCTATGGGCACTTTCCATCCCTTCCCTGACCTGATTTGGTGTTCTTGGGCTACTACTGTAAGCCCTGCTCTCACTGGTAGGTGTGATCCCTACAGGCCAGCTATTTCTACTCCCCTCTCCTGTATCCTTAGGGTTTTATGGGTAACCACTAGGTAGGTGCTCAGGGTGAGGGGGAGGTCATGTGGAGGTTTTCTAGTGTTATAGCTCATGATCTCCCATGAATGCACTTCTCCCATCAATTATCAATTAATAGTGACTAATCCAACCCACCTAATTAGCTTTTAGAAAAGTATTTTTAAGGTGGTATAATAAAAATAGTTAACCCCACCATTACACCAAATTGGGGACTCACTCTTCTACAGTAATAGAGAAAGTCCAAGAGAAAGTGAACAAAAGCTTAGAGAGTTAGTGTGGCAAAAGTTTTCACAGTTCCTTGAAATCCTTTTTTCTGGAAGATCTTTTCTCCCCTTCTGTAATGCCATGCATGAGCAACTTCCCAAAAGAATGCTACTGTGAACAGCTTTTAAGGTTCTGATTACACAGTATAGGGAACACTCCATTTATTCCATAACAAATCAAGGAAAACATTCACAACAAATCACAATAGTTACAACATTACATCTTATCACAGAAAATAGCAATATAATGTTTACAACAGCTTAACATTAAAATGGACACATAGTTTTCATAGTGGTCACAGTATTTAGAGCAAAGAACAAAAGAACGATCATCTGGTATCCCTAAGGGGGTTTGCCTCCTTACTTAATCCTTCAATCATTTCACAACACATTAGTCAATCTTCCACTCATGGGGCCATCATAGGTTAACTTAATCAGTCACTTATCTAGTAAATCAGTCACTAAGTATAGTTAATCACTAAATACAATCATTAGAAAATTGCACAAACCCTCCACCCCTTGGTGTCTAGTAAACTCATTCAATATCTAAGGAGAGGCCTTTTCTTCATCTTGATTAGGGGTAGTCTCTCAGATTCCCTGAATCCCCTACCATGGTCCCAGCTCCTACCTGAAGCTGCCAAACAGTCACCTGGATTCAGAAGCAGACAGTTCCCAGGTCCTTGTCCAGTCCTCTGGACAGTTCTTGCTACACAGTGAAGTTCACAGAATTCAGCACATCTCAAAACCTTCACAATTTCTGTTCCCAGGAACTCAAGGATCAATCAAACCACAAACAAACAAACTCATCCTGGTCATGCTTCTTCAGTCATCTGGCAGTTCAGCTGGCCCTAGGACCCAGAAGAAATCTCAGCCTTCCAGGCAGCCTTCTCAGCAGCAACTTCAGCCTTCGACAGATTCTGGTCTCAAGGAAATCCTTTCTCAGTTCTCAGTCAGCTTCCAGACACTCACTGAGAAAAATTCTTTCTCTCCTCTACCAGGAGCCCACCAGAAGAAAAATTCTAATTCTGACTGTCTTTCTCTAAGGTTCTTCTTATACACGAAAAGCACTGGCTTCCTGTTTTAGCCAAACCGTTCCTGATATGTCAGCAACAGGAGACAGAGTTCACAACCTCTGTCTCTTAGCCACAAAGGTTTGATTAGTTACTAAGGGCTAAGTACCTACTTACTTGAAATAACAAAAAGGGGTCTTCAAATTTAAATTAATTACCATTACACCTTCATGAGTGCCTCATGAAGTCCTCCTTAAGCAGGATGAAGCAAGTCCTGAAAGGCATCACCTGGATTTTCCCTCTGGATTCTTCTCTCATGGAACCCTCCTATAAAAAAAAGGGAGGGAAAAATAAGCAAAACTGACCAGGGCATCTGAGAAGATCTGAATACACACATGATGTTCCACACTCATGGAGCTACCTCCTCTTGGAGGTGAAACAGCATTTTCAGCCAAGTCCCTAGGAAGGAATCTGATGTGGGGAGAGATAGGAGAGGAGCCACAGTCTCCTGGTCTACTCCCCTGACCAGAGGAGGGCCTTGTGTACTTTGGAAGGTCAGAGGTTTGGGTTTTTTCATGGACATCCTAGCAGTATTCTTGGAACAACAGTAACTAGTAGCTGTGTCTCTTTACATTGAGAGCTAAGGACAAACTAGCGGCCTTGGGGAGACACTCTGCAATCTGTCTTCTGACCTCACTATTCATTCTAAACTGATTTATCCCCAGTTACTAATCCTCTCTTTATTGCTAGATCTAATGGCCTTTTCTCAATCCCCATACTTAATGTTTATACAACACTACTGATAATCACCTGCATGCTGTCTTCTCTTGAGGTTTTCTTGCCATGGCTTTTTTTCTCCCTACCCACTAACCATGTATAAAGGGCTACTAGGTGGCACTGTGGATAGGGCACCCGACTTAGAATCAGAAAGACTCATCTTGCCAAGTTCAAATTTGGCCTCAGACACTTACCTGTTGTGTGATCCTGGGCAAGTCACTTAACCTTGTTTGCCTCAGTTTCCTCATCTGTAAAACGAGCTGGAGAAGGAAATGACAAACCACTCCTGTATCTTTGCAAGAAAACTGCAAATGGGGTCATGAGGAGTTAGACACAACTGAAATGACTGAACAACAACAAACCATATATATCCTCCAAAGCTCTCTCCTGGTTTATTTATCTTCTCCTTTTATACTATCTTGTTTGGTGATTTCATCAGCCCCCATGGGTTCAATTATCAGTCCTATGCAAATGACTCCCAGACCTATAGTCACTATAGTCCCAGTCCTGGTCACTACAGACCCCCAGCACCAGTTGTATGTTCCATAGTCTTCTTACACTCCCATGTCCAAAACAAAATCCATTACTTTTATATCCCTTCTTCTCAGTTTTATTATCACTGTCAAGGGCTGGCCCCACTATTCTTCCAATCATCAGGCTTTCAAACTTGACATTATCCTGGACTCTTCAATAATACAAACCTTGATGTTCTTTAAATTCAATACTCTGTAAACTGACTCTTGACTTTTGTCTGGCTCTCCCTCATGCCTGAATGTTCTCCTTCCTTATCTTTGCTTCCATACCTTCTTTCAAGACTCAACTCAAATCCCATCTTCTACAGGAAGCCTTTCCTAGTGTTATTGAATCCCCATGGTGGGGGATACAACTCCCCCATCCACCCAACCCCATGGCCCCCGAAGTGCCTTCCCTGAGAAATTGCCTTACATCTACTCTGTATATATCTTGTACATACAAAGTTGTTTGCACATTGTCAGAGGACAAGGACCATGTTTTTTGTGTCCTTTGTGTCCTCAGCGCATACCATAGTACTTGGAACACAGTAAGCAATAATAAATGTTTATTTACTTTGATATGCTATGGCTTAACCAAAATGCATATTAGGAGAGAAAATTTGCAAATTCTTCAATTTGGACTATTTTTCCATTCTTCTAGCCTAATTTTTTATGGCAAAGTTTATGATCAGTTTTTTAGGTCTTAGAAAATGAAAGTGAATTTGAATTTCATAGGTTTTGCCTATAACAGTTGGGAGCCCATATAAGTGTACTGAGGATGGCAGGGGGCCTTAATTAAATCAACAATTAACCTTTAGAATAATAGAATGAACACAAGAATGGTGAATGAATTTGCTCATTTTTCTGTCAGCCTAAGCATACTAGCCAGTATGTGGTCTTTTTTAATAACTATTTTTTATCTATTAATTAACACGTATTTATTCTTTCTCCCTTCCACTTCCTTTCCCATCCTCATTAAACAAACAAAAAAAGAAAAATATGACTCTCATAACAAATATCCATCATCAAGCAAAGCAAATTCCCTCATTGCTTATGTCCAGAATATATGTCTTATTTTGTATTTTAAGTCTACCGCGTCTCTTATCAAGAACTGAATAGCATGATTCATCTTTGGTCCTCTGGAATCATGGTTTCTCATAGTATTGATAAGGGCTCTGAAGTCTTTCAGTTCTTCTTCAGTGCTGTTATTGTATAACTTGCTCTCCTGCTTTACTCGCTTCACTCTGTATCATAGATTGTTTCAGCTTTCTCTGAAACAATTCCTTCTGTTACCTTTTTTCTCTATCCCTCTTTGCCTTCCTCCTCTCCTTCTCCTCCCCACCCTATCCCCATCCTATCCCCACCTGCACTGATCATGCTTTTAAAGAGCCCAGACCAGCCGAAGACTATACTTCACACAACATAAAGGGCAAATGGATATGAAAACACAGTCACCTAAAGAAGAAAGCACTTTTAAGGGTCATGACCCTCAGCATCCGAGAGAAGGCTAGCTAGGGATACTGGCTAAGACTCCAGGCCACAAAGTGGCAAGAGTTGTGAGTTGTGAGTTACCCCTTCATTATACATATATATATATATATATACTTCTTGTATGCCTCACTACCAACATACTCCCAAGCTTGACCATACTTGTTCTATGGACCTGAATGTATTTTGTGGGAAAGTAGGACCTAAGCTTTTGAAGAAAATGTTTTGTTCCCTTTTTTCTTTCCATATAATCTAAATAAATACCTTTTCTAAAAAAAAAAGCTTATTAACCCACTAGCTGGTAGTTAGAGATAGGGGCCTGTGGATGCTATTGGTACTAGAAACCCTGAGAATAAGTAGCAGTCACCCTTTGGGGATTCCAAACCATCAATGAAAGTGAAAAATTGGTGTAGCAGTCTAAAGAGCTTATTTATAGTACAGAATTTTAGATCTATAAGGAAAGCTACAATTCACCAGTCCAGGCCCCTTATCTTACAAATGAGAATACTGAAAACTTGAAAGTTTAAATAAGTTGCTAGAAGTCACATGCTGTACCCACTGTCCCTCCTTCCTCTCTTTTCTTGATTTAAATTTAACAAAAGCTTTAAGTTCACTACCCTTTCCTGCCTTAGATTTGGCATTCCCTTAGTTTAGCCTGTGTCTAAGGCTGCAACTTCCATTCGTAGCAAACAGACCATTCTAATTACTCTTCTACATGACAGATATTAAATCACTCAAAGACAAATATCATATCTCTACCCTCTCCCACCCTATCCCTAACGAGGCTTCTTTTTTCCGGATAGAACATTCTTAATTCTTTCAAAAGATGCTTTTATAAAATGGTATCCATGCTCCTCCTCATCATAATTGGATCTCCTCCAAACATAGTATAGTTTGCTGAAATATTTTCTAAAATGTGACACCCCAAACTACCTAACCGAGGCAGAATAAAGTGGGACTATCACTTTACTGATTTTATTCATTATGTTTCTCAATACTATCAAAGATTCTGTTAGCTTTTCTTTAGTCATAGCTTTAGTATGATACCTAGTCATAGGTCTTTACCTGGTCTCTAGTCATATCTCCATCCATTTTGATTTTGTATAGTCAATTCCTTGAAGCCAAATAAAGAACCTGAAATTGTGAAATTTATCTCAGAAGATAGTATAATGGTAATTGGAATTTGAAGATCCCATTCCACTGAGATTTTTTTTATCCTTAATGTGTCATTCAGTATCCTATTTTTCTCTCCCAGTTTCCCATCACCTACAAATTTTATAAGCACATCACTTATATCTTCATCTAAGTCATGGACAGAAATGTTGATCAGCACAGGACTAGAGCCAGATTTCTTGGACACATGTAAGGGAATCTTCCTCCAGGATGGCATCAAGCCATAATATATACACTTTGAACCTAGTCATTTAACCAGTTCTGAATCCAATTAACTCTATTATTACACACTGATTTGCATTAGCCTACCTCCTGACATTTCATCCACAAGAATAGAACCTTTTCAAATAACTTGCTGAAATACAAGCATACTGTGTCAAATTAAAATTCATTAAACATTTATTAGCACTTACTATATGAGTAACACAGTCCCTCCTTTTACAAAACTTAAATTCTAGTAGGGGCAGAGGTGGGAAACAGAATGAAGGAGAAATATAATACATCAGTAAGGAGAAGTAGAATACAGGTTAGAGTATGATGGAGCAAAGGAGTGATTTATACAATGCATTTCAAGCAGGGTAGAGAGCAGTTTTCAGGAATGCATGGAGGTAGGAAACACCATGTCAATACAGACATTCAACATCCCAAGCATACATTAAAGTATGTAAGACTGGAAGATGTTGCTATGGAGATAATTCTGTTCAATGGTCATCAGAATATCTGGATTTTATCAAAGCATTCTATCTTAGTTTACAAAATTGGAAGACTATTAACACATATTTCAGACTACTCTGCAGATGGGACAACAAGCTTCACTTAGAATTAAATGGGAAGATAAAATCAGGTTGGATCACATTTGGGAAAGTCAACTGTTTTTAATGATCCTAAACTGGTTGTTTTCCAAAAAGTTCATCTATTTACAACTGCAACATCTTTACAGAATAAGGGACAGGAAGGGCTATTTGCATGGTGGTAAAAGCCCGGGTAGCACTACCATAGTTCAGAAAATCCACTAACAGTTGACAGTTATTCAGCAAATCAGAAGGTTCATATATGGACATTAGGCAGATATAATTTACTTTTAAAAATAACAATCAAGGCCACCAGTTTCATATCTGTTGGTAGGATGGAGGTAGAGCCTATATATCAAATAAATAAATAAAATTTTAGAAGCGTCTAACTCTGCCCATAACCTTCCTTACACGTGCTAGAAATCAAGAGCAAGGCCGGAGGAATGACAGAAGTAGACCTGAGCAGAAAAGATAAATAAATGCAATCTAGAGTGGAGAATGTGTTATGTGAAATACAGGAAGTTCCGTTTACACAGGACTTAACTGTTAATCACATAAAAGATAAGACCAAATTTATTCTGACCTACTTGTAATTTTATCCATGTTTTATTTCTCAAGTGACAGCTGCAACTATTTTAATCTCGAAATTCAGCTGTTCCTTTGACAGACTTTCCCAACACGATAGTCTTGTTTAGAAGCATGAATCACTATATTCTCTAATAGCCAGTCCTCTTCTGCACTGCATCTAGTTAGGGCCCTGCTTCCTGTTCTATCCTAAGGCTGAACTGAAATCATGAACTGATAACAGTAGAAGGCGGGAATCATGGCCTAAACAACTGGCCCAAAATTGGAGACAGTAAATGAGAGTATGGAAAGATAGCAGCACAGAGGAAGAGAAAGGTAAACTACAGATGCCATTTTTTTCTTAATCCAACCTAAAAAAGCTTGTTAACTGAGTAACTTAGCACCAAGCACAGTTCCTTTTACTACCAACTCTGACTATCTATCTTATCTATCTCAAACCTATTTATGCTTGCTAGAAAGCCAGAACTTGAGAAGAAAGCAAGCTCAGAAATAATATAATGATTTCTGAATATTTCCCTCTTTTAAGGAAACTGGTGGGATAGAAGACATTTAGATTTGAAGGAAGATAACTATGTCAGCTTATTCATTAGGATTTGAAATAAAGGCCTTTAAGGTCAAACTTTCTATCTGAATTAAACTATGACTGCATTTTTTCTTTATATTTCTCTTTCACAGAATACAAAGCTTTTTATTTTAGTATATCAAGTCTCAAAAAAAGAATACGAGATTTTAAAAATTTTACTTATTCTTTTAAATAAATGGAATTTTACAGGATAAAATTGCATTCTCTTTATTAGAAATTTAGTCATACAGACAACATAAGGATTATTGCTCAGATATCATTGCACATCTTAAAATTACATATATTTATAAATACCATATTCAAATATTTATAGTTTTAGTGAAAAATTCTAAATCATATTATATGCTCTCTTCTGAGAACATCCAAAGGCCCAAATAAGAAAACCAAAATATACACCACTAGGAAGGTCAGATTACTGACTTAATTCCATTAAATATGAGTGAGATTTTGTTTTATTGTCCAATTAATCAAGGAAGACAAAGTACTTTGCCCTTAAAAATGAGTTTTACATAGATTGCATACAAATAATCTAAGCACTCTATGGTGCTTATTTTAAATTATGTTATTAACTACATTTAAAGCAAATAGTTTGAGTGAATAAATAATAAGGAATAAAGTTATGCATAGAACCATGAGTTTTTAAATAGTATGTGCTGTTTATTCTTTTACATAGAATTTGTGTGCAAGCATTACATATGTAGTTCATTTCCATCTAAAATATCTAAATATTTGAATTTATTGCAGTATGCATATTTTTCAAATAAAATCCATAATTTTAATTATTTTTATATTAAAAATTTTGATAAAAAATTTTAAAACATTCTCATACATTTCTTGGTAGCAAGTACTAAAAATCTAGAGTCTTCTATGCTTACATAAAAGCCCTTAAAATATAGACATAATTATACAATATTTCAACACTCAGGCAAGAAAGGAAGAAAAAATACACAATGTTTTATTTGCTTTAGTGTTTTAGGTTTCATTTACTAGGAAGTAGCAAATAACTCTCATGTCATTCAATTACATCAAGATTACACAGAGGTACAAAGGAAAAATTATATAGACAATGCTTAACGAGTTTTCAGCCAGAGGTATTCCTTTATGCAAAGAAACTTATTTTTTCAATATGGAAATAGTCTTTTCCGTTGCCCTTGGTCCCAAACAGGGCTTCACATCAAGATATGTCCTTTGCTCAAAGTGAATCAATGTAAACATTTTCACTGCAAATCATTCCTTTATTATAGCTGCCTTTCATTCTTCACTCATCTCCAAAATGCTCTCCCCATTCACATACTGTTGTTATCATCAAAGAAATTACAGGCTACTTTGGACTCAAATTTGGAGAAAGAAAGATTATCAGTGTTATACTTTTGCAGAGTTATCTTAAACAACTCATTTAATTACTGGTGGAACTGAAGAAAATACTCATAAAGTATTTATCACCCAACCACCTTCTCATCAGAGTTGCAGACATTTTCCAGTGAAACCACATCATCTTTAGCTTTCCCTCACACAATAAACAGATGCTAAGATTCTTAAATATTTTTAAATATCAGAGTTTCTATTTGGACTGAATGACTTCCAATAGCTGTCTAATAAAACATGGTTTTATTGGTCTTCGTTCATATCTTCATATAATCCTTCCAAGTCTTGTGTGTGCATATATGCCACAACTAACTTATAAATTTCTTAATTTGCCCAACACACCTGAGGACTGAGGGTCTAGTGGAAGGGAGACATTAACAGAGGGTATACTAGTAAAGTGCTATGGGAGAATGATAGTGGTAGGCGGGCTCAGGTGAACCAATGTGATGCTTCTCTTTACTACCAGTGAAAAACATGGTGAACTGGTCTGGGTTAGAAAGGGATGAAGCGGATCTCTGTGCCTAGAGCACTCTTCACATACAGGTAAAAGAGCTCCTCTCTGATAACCTTACCCCATCTCTAGGCCCCACTGGGCCTATGCTGCTTTGTTTAGATCTAGTGAGGTATTAGCCATTCTAGCTTTGTTCTGTGTGTGTGTGCGTGTGTGTGTGTCTATGTGTGTGTACGTACACACGCACACACCCAATCTGTGCACAGGTGTCTGGTCATACCAGTTGAGTAACATGACTACTCTTCTGATGCCATATTTTTCATTTGCTTGTTAAAAGAACCTTATGCCTACAACTTTATATTCTGTGCTGAATCACTGTTAACAACTGATATTACCACTTACAGATAGATTTTCAGGTTAGTCAACTTAGAACTACTGCTGCCAAATTTTTGGTTTGGGACAACTGCAATTTTTTAAAAAACTTTTTTGGGGGAAGGGTTTTTCAGGGCAACTGGGGTTAAGTGACTTGCCCAAGGTCACACGGCTAGTTATTGTGTTAAGTGTCTGACGCCAGATTTGAACTCAGGTCTTCCTGACTCCAAGGCCAGTGCCCTATTCATTGTGCCACCTAGCCACCCCACAATTGCAATTTTTAAAAAAACATTTTTTTAAAAGCAAATTTAAAAAACCTTTAAAGTGACTAATTTTAACCATCCCCAGTAATACAACTACCTTTTGGACAATGCAAAATTTCTTCCAGGAACTAGAAGAATACATTTGGAAAGCACAGCAATACCAAACTTATCTGCAATTGACACTGAAATCAACTTTTCTCAAAAAATGAAGGCCAATCTTTTGGTGACTATATCTAAACTCCACATGTACTTCAAAGAAGTTATACAAATTTTAAGCCTAAATATTTTTTTAAACCTACAATTAATAAAAATGTAATTCGAGTCGAATTTCTTTTTATATTTTAGAAAAGTTGTATTTAAATGTTTGCTGTAAACTATGTAAATTTTAACTAGACCTTTAAGACCATACTGAATTCTGCACAGTACATTTAAATCACATAAAGTTATTTAAAGTTTATCAAGGCATTTCATCTCTTTCAATGCAGGACTTTTTGTTACATATTTTTAGCAGCTGGACTGAAAACAAACTTATAATAAATAGTTTTCCCTACCTAATATAAACATCTTGTAACCTCTCAATTTTAGACAATTGCAGACATTCTTCACTAAGATTTTATACATAAGAAAACAAACTCAAACTCCTAATTCTTTCATTTGTCCAAAGAAAATACTTAATTGTGCTATTTACTCACACAGCTAATACTTTGATCTTGCATGGACAATCACATGAGTAATTAACTGAACTTATGTAACAAAATCTGCTGATTTTTAAAGTTGCAGTTTGAAAGTTTTAGTTTTGGTAATATCAAGTTATCAATAATACAATTAATTTCTTACAAAAAAAGTTGTTAGAAAATTTCTTTATGTCAATTTGCTGTATTCTGAAAACTATATGAATTACATATCCAATATTAGAGCCCCTAAAAGATTCATCTAAGATCCATCTAGTTAGAATATTTAGTAGCTAAGAGACCTCATCTCTTAACCAGAGATATCCTTGGCCATTAAACCACCAGGATGTTATGATCACAGTACAACAAAGTTTGAGGAAATATATTTTTTGTGAACTGCGAATTTCAAGCTATTAAATTAGCTTTATCTTTCATTTCATGCATTTTATATCAGCAATGAAACTGGACTGAGCTTACATTTTAAAATTAAGGAATTTATGGTAAATGATATGTAGTAAATACATAGACAAATAATAAATAATTAAGATAAGCAAAAATAACTTAATCTAAAATGACAGTTAAAATATATTTATGCCAATGAAAGGTACTGTTCATGACAGTTATAACATGAATAATTTTAGCTGGAAATACTGCACTGAATCTCAGAATATTAAATTTACACTGTCTTTATCTTAAGCAGCTTTTTAACCTCTGTATTCAGAACTAAAAAGATACCTTAAGACAGTGGTTCTCAACCTGTGGGTCACAACCCCTTTGGGTGTTGAACAACCCATTCACAGGGGTCACAGGGGTCGCCTAAGACCATCGAAAAACACATATTTCCAATGGTCTTAGGAACCGAGACACCGCTCCTCTATCTGTCTCCAGGGAGGTCCGCCCACATGCAGATATGCCCACAATATGAGTATTAAAGAGTCGCAGCATTAGGAAGGTTGGGAACCACTGCCTTAAGAGCCAAGGTCTTTATTTTGAAATTTATTTAATTCCAAAGGAATGTATTTCCAAAGCAGCATGTATGCATGCATTTTTGTGAGAAAGGCACACATGAGACAAATATTTGTCCTATTTTTCCTTCTAAATAATAAAGTCAATAAATTTTTGACTTTATGTGCAAGGTGCTAGTAGTGTGCTATTAATTTTAAGGATAAAATAAGTATTAATGATTTTAAAAATAAATGCCAATAAGTTAACTAAATGGTTTAAGTTTTTTTCTTCAAGAGGTTTTATGACTTACAGACTGCATAACTAAATCAAATCGGAGGAAAACAACTCTGGTTTGATTTAATAACTCATTATTGACTATATCAAGCCATTTACAACCCAAAGTGGAACTTGCATCATACTATGAACAGTGAAAATTCTATTCCAGTGAAAATAATTTGGGGCAAAATTAGAAACCTCCTAAAACAAATCTTTTTTTTTTTAATTAAGATTCTCTTAGTCCCTGATATACATCCCTGGTTAGATAAAAACAGGATTTTCCTTTTGTAAGTAGAACAAAAACAACAGAGTTCAGTCATCAGGCTTTCATCAAATAAACTATTCTCTTTTACATACATGTGATAAAGTAATAACACTGATAATCAATACATGTATTTAATTACATTATGATTCTTTGTGAGTTAGACCAAATAAAACAAAAGCAAAACTTGAAAAGCACTGTCTACACATCACTGGGTCTCAATTCTATAAAAATATAAAACAAAAAACCCTGAAATATTTTTAGAGTGCTTTTAAAAAGGAAGATAAATGGCCTACCTCAAGCATTAGATATCATAATGCACAAGATGACCTCTGGTACTGATGATTATTGGGCTCTAAATGCAGCAAAGATTTTGCAAACCACAAGAGAATCATTTTTCTTCTGCAAGGTTGGTGGAGAGGGAGACAAGGCAGCAAAATCATAGAATTTTCCTTCACAATTCATCCTTTTATTCTAACCACATAACTCGCCTACTGATATTTTTAGAGAAATAATTCCTCTCTTATGGAAGTTTGTAATTAGGTCTATGTCAGTTCTTACTGTAATATAAAAATAGACCACAGTAATAACTTGATAAAATGCTAAAGAAAGAAAGTTTTAAAAACACTGTTTAATAGCTTCCCTTAGTAAATGACCACATACAGTGACTTTATTTTCTGATAGTAAAAATGCTGATTTTTCAGACACCAAATAAGAATGCAGGTGAACATTAGTATATCTTATCATAAAGATGCTAACAAATATTTGGGAGTTTTGGAGGGACTGACAAAATGAAATAGAGCTAAAATACTAGAATAGGTACATTTGAAATGTCCTTCTGACATGCCTATTAATGTTAAATACTGGTTGGTTGTTTGGTTTGTTTTCTTTCTCAAATCTCTTCTTTCATCAACACATATCAAGGAAGGATGTGCTCAGTTCTGGAGAAAACTGTGTAAAACAGTTCTCTTTAAGTCAATTCTTAAGAAAAAAAGGGGGAAATAAGCTTCCTAATTACATGGATTTCTTCTACCAGGAAGAACAAAATTTGAACCCAGGCTTTAAACTGGGAATTAAAAAATCCCAAGTTGTTAACATATCTCTGAAATTAAGGTTGGTTTTTTTATTTCAGTCAACCCCAAAATTTGGTTATCAAGTAACCAAAATGTTATGTAATCAGACATGATAAACAAGGGAAAAATGTAAAAAGAGCACATACACAAAACCCTCATACACCTCAAAAACAATCTCACAATGCAGGAAATCATTTCCATGACTGAGCTAATTAGATGCATATAATGAAGCAAAAGTACTTCATCTTAGTATTTGAATGAATAAGCTGTGCCAGAGTCACCATTTCATATCCCAAAGTCCCTTGGTTAATATTGACTATTTAGAAGCCAAGCCCCATACAAGTGGTTGCCAAGAAAACACTGACAGAAAAGAGAATTAAAGGTCATTTAAATTCTGTTGACAGAATTAACCAGATAAGACAAAGTGCACCACACACATGAACACAGCCATCTTTTCGTGGTGAAAAAAATGCTAGTGCAAGTAATACATTTCTGAAGAATCTCCACTGTATTTGTAAATTGTTCTTTAAACTCCTAAAGTTGTATTCATGCTTATAAGGCAGCTGGAAAGCTGAAAAGGTGTCTTGGAATAAAAGCTACTCTTAGTTTTTCTTTCCTAAAGTTAAAAACAGATGTTGTCATGGGCATCTTGAATAGCAAATATTAATAAAGAAGCACAGACCATGCCAAGAAATGTCATATCAGCACATATCAGCACAAATGTTAGGTTGTAATGAAGTAGCTTGTTTTCAATATGCCGTTTTTAGTCAAGTTTTCCATTTTGATGACTCTTGTTGGTTTTCTCCTTTCTTATGAGAGAGATGACTCTGAGGCATCCCTTCGAAATTTTGATCATCCACATCACATTCATTACATCTAAAACAGCACTGCAACCAATCCAGGCACTTTGGGCTGCGAATCCTAGTCTGCTGAAACCTTCTGTTCCAAATACAGCATAAACTTGACTATAGAAAGGAAATATGACTGCAATCCTTACGATGAAGAATACTACTGTCATCAGTATGCCATTGATGATGTTAGCTTTTGAAGACTTGGGATATCCTAGCACTTCAAGGAACCACCTGAAAAATAAATAAAAATATTAAACTAAATCATGGGCAATATTCAGTAAAGGTGAACATTTTTAATTTTTGCTTTTAAAATGCAATATGGGTTTTGGTCCATTCCACAGGACAAATATGTGCCCATACTAATTTTGCCAACTTTTATATCATTGTTTTAAGAAAAACTCTGTATATATGACATTGATATTATAAATATAATGGACACATTACTAGCATCTACACTAAACTGGAAAGTTCAAAGTCAGGGTCTAAAAACAGTGAAAAGAAAAAAATATGTGATAAAGGGCAACTATTTAAATACTTAATAAACTCCCAATTACCTCCAGGACAAATACAAAATTCTCTTTAGTTTTTAAAGCCCTTTACAACCTGACCCCTTCTACCTTTCCAGTCTTTTTTACACTTCACTCTCGCTCCACATACACACTCTGACACTGGCTTCCTGACCGTTACTTGAACAGAACACTACCTCCCCAAGGCATTTTTCAGCAGCTGTCCCCTACATCTGGAATTCTCTCTGTCCTTGTCTCTGCCTCCTGACTTCATTCAAAACTTGGCTAACAAACCATCTTTCACAAGAAGCCTTTCTTAATCTCACACATCCCTTTAAGATTATCTCCAATTTTCCCTGTGTCTTTTTGTTCATAGTTATTAGCATATCAAATCCCCCTTAAAACTGTTAGCTCCTCAGAAGTAGGGGATGGTTTTTTTGTCATTCTTTGAAACCCTAGCATTTAGCACTGGGCCCAGCACATAGTAGGTGCTTCATAAATGGCTGCTGACTTGACTCAGAAGGTAAACAGACAAAAAAGTTTTTAACAAAATAGTCCTTTTTATAGTATCAGCTTTGTAAATAAAGGCTTGTGAAGAAAGGAGAGCAATTTTTACTATTGTATTTGGTAGATGATAACATTGAGGATCAAGCTTGAGTGATTTGCCATGGTCTGACAGCTACTAAATGATTTGTTCAGGTCTCCATGAAGGGCCAGGTCTCTTTAGAAAGGTAGAGTCAGGTAGTGGTATTTGTGGTCAGATCTGGGATACAATCCTACTCCTAACACTAGCTAGTAGTGTGGCCATGGATAAGTCATGTGCCCTCTCTACATCTCAATTCCCCCATCTTGTTGTTCAGTCATGTCTAACTCTTTATGACTCCATTTGGGGTTTTCTCAGCAAAGATATTAGAGCAGTTTACCATCTCCTTCTCTAGCTCATTTTACAGATGAGGAAACTGAGGCAAATGCGATAAAGTAATACGCCTGGGTCACACAGCTAGTGTCTGAGGACAGAAGATAAGTTTTCCTGACTCCAAGTTCAGCACTCTATCTACTATGCCACCTAACTGACTCAATTATGGATATATCATGTGTTAAAACATATAATGTCTTATAAAATGTATGATCATACTTTCTGTGGAATTTTCTTGGATTTGGCAAAGTTTATCCCCCTCCCAAAATTATAATACTCAGTCTTGTGCCCAAAGAATATAATGTATTGTACCACCAAATGAGATCGTTTGTTCAATTATATATTTATTGATTCTGCTCAGTGAGAAAGGTACTATGCTAGGTAATAAATGAAAAAGCTTCCAATATCTGTGAAATGCTTGTTCTTTACAGTAACTAAATCACTTAGAAGTCTCCAAGACAGAACCCATGATATATAATGCTTAATTTCACTCTGCATTATAAGTTATGTTATAGTGAGCCCCTAGGTAGAATTAGAATAATAATTTTGGAGATGAGATACCAGGGCAATGGAACATCATTTTCTACTAAAAATAAATGGTTTAACATGGCCAACTTTAAAAATCATTAATGATATCAATAACTTACCGTTGATTCACAAAAGGATTTGAAAATTCTGCAAGGAGACGAAAGTTACCAAAATATGCCAGCAATCCTCTCGTCTAGGATATAAACATTAAAGACAAAAAGTCAGGCTTATCAACTTTTACCAAAATTTCCAGTTATTTAAGAAAACATTCAAATCAAACACATTTTCACTGTCAAAGCTTTTCTTCATAACAAAATTTTAATATTAAAATGGTCAAAGATTAATATTTTCTTCTCTTTTACCATCAAAATTTTATTAATTCTATAGAAGAATGTTAGAGATTAGAGGTTTTGTTGTTTTTAAGAGTGGAAAAAAAGCCAAATCATTATATACAGTACTATTTTTGTTTCTGAGGAAGAAATTTCAAATAGGGCCCCCAATGTAAGTAGGTTCTAAAAACAGCAATAATCAAAGACTGCCATTCTTAAATGACTATAGAGTTTAAAGGTATGTTTATATTACTTAATTTGAATTTTATGATTATTAAATATTAACAAAATCTTAAATCAATGTAGCCAAGATCAGAAGGAAAGTAGGAAATTTGGGGAGGGAAGAATTTATAGACAGTTTCTCAGATGAGGGTCTCATCTCAAATAAAGAACTTCGTCACATCTAAAAGAATATGAGTCATTCCCCAGTTGATAAATGGGAGGTGGCTAGGTGGCACAGTGAATAGAACACCAGCCTTGGAGTCAGGAAGACCTGAATTCAAATCTGGCCTCAGACACTTAACACTTACCAGCCATGTGACCTTGGGCAACTCACTTAACCCCAATCACCCTGCCCTCTCCCCTCCAAAAAAAAAAGGAAAAAAAAGGAAAAACAAATGACAAATGGTCAAAGGATATGAATAGGCAGTTTTCCAATGAAGAAATCAAAGAAATTTATATCATATGAAAAAATACACTAAATCATTATTGATTAGAAAATTGTAATTAAAACAACCTTAGGATATCATTTACATCTATTAGATTGGCTTAAATGAGAGAAGGGGGCAAATGTTAGAGGGGATGTGGAAAATTGAGACACTAATTCAACTGTTGGTAGAACTGTGAATTGGTCCAACCATTTTGGAGAGCAATCTGGAATTATGCCCAAAGAGTTATAAAACTACCTATACCCTTTGACTCACCAATACCATTTGTAGGTCTGTTTCCCAAGATGATTAGGAAAAAAGGAAAAGAACCCATATATTTATAGCAGCTCTCTTTGTATTGGCAAAGAACTGGAAATTGCACGGGTACCCATCAATTGAGGAATGACTAAACAAGCATGATTGTGATGGAATCCTACTGAGCCACAAGAAAATGATGAGCTCAATGATTTTAGAAAAACCATGAAAAGGCTTACACAAAATAATGAAGAACAAAATGAGCAGAAGCAAGAGAATCTTGTATTTAGTATCAGCAATATTGTTTTAAGAACAACTTTGAGTAAGTTGTTTTAACTATTATAAATATCCAAATTAACTATGAAAGAAGATGCTATCTGCATCCAGATATATACCTGATAAATAGAAATATGTATAGTATGGATTTACACACATATATACATGTATACACAGATTATATATACATATTCGTGTCTAATGGTAAGGGAGGGGGAAAAAAGAATGTCACATGATAACTTTATCATTTATTTAAAAGGAAAAGCAAGCTGGATGGGGCAGCTAGGTGGCGCAATGAGTAGAGCACTGGCCCTGGAGTCAGGAGGACCTGAGTTCAAATCCGGCCTCAGACATTTGACACACTTACTAGCCGTGTGACTTTGGGCAAGTCACTTAATCCCAATTGTCCTCCCAAAAGCAAACAACAACAACAGCAACAACAACAAAAAGAAAAGCAAGCTGTACATAACAGCTTCATGTGCTGTTTTTTCTCTTCTACTTTGTTACAGAAATGCTTGTTTTATTTCTTATGTTCAGAATTTATAAAAACGAAAAATCTTAAATCTGTAATATATTAGCTACCAATATAAAAAAATTTAAAAGCAAACTGAAGATTTAGCAAAATCTAATTCTATAGACCAAACATATATACCAAATTAACAATCTACCAAATTTCCGTTGATAAGATGTAGATATTTGTTTCAATTCAATAAAAATAGTTCTTCAATATGCCTGTTATGTGCAGAGAACTGTGCTAAGATTAAAGAGGATCCATGGACACAAGAAATTTATAGGCTAATTGAGGCACAGTCCACATACAAAAGTGACTAATACAAAGCAATGAGAACATTAGAGAGGCACAAAGTATTATTTGCTACTAACAGGGGATAATTGGTAAAGGCTATGATTTACTAAAGAGGTAAAGGAAGACTTCATGGAGGTGTTGGCATTTGAGCCTTGGGTTTTGACAGATATACAGAAATTCAGTGGGCAAAGAGAAAGGAAGAGTCAAATTTTTCTGTTTTCTATACATATCTCTATTGTCTCTTTGTATCTTTGGCACTTAGCACAGTGGCTGGTACACTGTAAATGCTTAATAATTGATTGTTGATTGATAGTTTGACTGAGGAAGGACACAATATGATGAGAAGGAAGTTTGCTCTTACAGCAGTATAAAGGAAGGATGGATTAGAAAGAGGAGAAAATAAAATCAGAAAGACCTAGAAAATGAGCACACCAATAGTCCAAGGCAGGTAGTAATGATGACTTATAATAGTGGTAGTGGGAGGAAAAGAAAAATGGGAGGCACAAGTAGTGGTAAAATCTTAGAGCTCACTAACAAACTGAATAAGAGAAAGGTAATCCAGGTTTCTAGCCAAGCTTTGGTCTAGCCTAGGAACCTTGGTTATAGAAGTGAAGAAAGAGAAGTCAGCCAAGATTTCAAGAAAGGAAGACTAGCTGGATAGTCATACTGCTAACAGAAATAATTAAATAACAAAAAAGGTTTGTAGAAAAACATATTATATTCTATTTGAAATAAGTTGAGTTTGAGCAACTGGTAGAAGACCCAAGATTTTTAATTTTGTGCCACGGGAAATGGTTCTTCCTTAGGAAAAAAAAAGTGTACTAAATCCCCAATACTTTTTTTTTAACTAGTTACTCCCATCTCAATGAGAATGTTATAAAAGTAGAGAAGCAAATTTGTCTCTAAATTATTTTAGTATTTGCAATACTTTTGTATGTAGACTCTGGAACTTCTGGAGTTTAGAAAACTGAAATTTAGAGGTCAATCAAAATTTGTTTGTAGAATCCTAAGGTCAATGTCCCTCAGTGAAGCTGGAATGGGCAATATGAAAAAACAGATAACCCTAGAAATGAGATTAGCATATCACAGATACAATGACATTCCCCATTTAACTTCTTCCAGTCAAAGGGCTTAAAG
>CM053593.1:330713747-330740931 GCA_028646575.1 Pseudocheirus occidentalis | reverse complement strand
CACCATGCACCAGCAGATTCCCAAAAGAATGCTACTGTGAACAGCTTTTAAGATTCAGATTACACAGCATAGTGAACACTCTGTTTATTCCATTACAAATCAAGGCGAACAGTCACAATATATCACAATATAATATTCACAACATTACATCTTATCACAGAAAATCACAATATGGTGTTCATAACAGCTTAACATTAGAATGGCCACACAGTTTTCACTACAGTGGTCACAATATTTAGAACAAGGAACAAAAGAATAATCATCTGGTTTCCCTAAGGGGGGAACCCTCCTCACTTAATCATTCAATCAATTCACAATATATCAATCTTCCACTCATGGGGCAACCATACATCAACTCAATCAGTCACTAATCTAGATTCAGAATTACTAAATGTCATTAATCACAAATACAGTCATTAGAAAACCACACAAGCCCTCCACCCCCTGGTGTCCAGCAAACCTCAGTTTCATTCAAGGAGAGGTCTTTTCTTCATCTTGACTCTGGGTGGTCTTTCTGATTCCCTGGATCCCCTTCTATGGTCCCAGTTCCCTCCTGAATCCACCAGTCACCTGGATTCAGAAGCAGACAGCTGCCAGGTTCTCATCCATTCCTCATAAGTAGACAACTTCTAAGTCCTTGTCCAGTCCTCAAGCCAGTTCCTGGCACACATTGAAGTTCACAGGGTCTAGCCTATCTCAAACCCTTCACCACTTCTATTTCCTGGAACTCAAGGATCAGCCGGGCCATGAACAAAGTCTTATCCTGATCATGCTTCTTCAGTCCTCCAGCAATTCAGCTGGCCCTAGGACTCAGAAGGAATATCGGCCTTCTGGGTGGCCTTTACCAGATTCTGGTCTCAGGAAAATTCCATCCCAGTTCTCAGTCAGCTTCCAGATGCTGGGAGAGAAACTCTGTCTGTCTGTCTATCTGTCTCTCTCAAGAAAACTCCAACTCACTTCCAGCAGCCCAGCTCCCAGAAGCTGAGACAATCCTGCTTCTTCCAACAGGAAAATTCCAATTCTGTCTCCCGGTCTCTGGACACACTGGACACACACTGACCTCCTGTCTCAGCCAATCCCCTTCTGGCAAGTCATCAGGGGAGTTCATGCCTTCTCATCAGTGGACAGGGCTCACACCTCCCATACTTAGCCCTAAGTTACTAAGTGCTAAGTATCTGCTAAAATGATTGCTGTTACATTCGTTAAAATACAAAATTTCCAAAATGTCTACAAAGCTCAAAACAACTTAATGCCAGAGGTATAACAAGCTTAAAACTCTGTATAAAACTGGTCAATAGTTTCCAAACATTTCTCTTGGTCACTAAAGCACCAGTCTTCTAGTTGGGGGGGTTCTGTTTTTCACTGAAGCAATGACCCCAAACTTCTTGATAAAAATGAGGGACAGCCCTATCTATACTGACAAGTTTCATTCATAACCACTGATGTCCCCCACATCCTTTGCTCCTTTACCACCTCTTTTGTTACTGCCTCAAATCTAAGCTTGAAGGCAGAATTAGCAGCAAGATGCAAATCTGGTGAGCTAAAATCATCAGGCAGTTTGGCCCTGATTATGAAAATTGATTGGACCTTTAAAATCTCGAGACTATATTCCTGAATGGAATGAGTTCTACAATGTCTTTTGTAGCAGATACTATTAAATCCTCCAAATAGATACACATACACTTTATAACAACAGTAAACAAGATGCAGCATTCTTAAACTTGTGCCATGAATTTTTAAACAAATATGCATAGTGAAGCAAAACAAACTCCCCACATCTCATTCTGCATATTTTAGCCCATCCCTTCTCATCAGGAAGTGGCTAGAATTACTCACCATCAGTCTACTGGAATAATGGTTGGTCATTGACTTGAGCAGAATTAAGTCTTTCAAAACTTCTTTTTTTCAATGTAACATGCATCTCTAATGGTTTCTAAGATATTTTGGAGTAAGAAGATACTCCAACGATCTATGTAGAAGTGTAAAATGATTTAAGCATATGGCAGTTTAAAAGGAGACATCAGGCCAGCAAGAGGCACAGTAAACCCAGGATCTAAGCTTTGGCAAGTATGAAAGCAAAAAGGAACATCTCAATGACTGGCTTGGGTCATACAATGTTTTAGTTTCAGTCAATGAACAACCATACTGCAGTGTATTCCTACATCACACATGCCCTCTTATAGTCAAGTTATAATTTTCCTCTGGACCAAAAAGAGGTGATGATCTGGAAGGAAAGGGTGGTATATGCAGACACACCCTACATCACAAGAGCAACTAATTGCACAGGGTGCTGTACTTGTAGCCAGCAGCATCTGAATCACAATCCTGCCTCATATACTTGATAGCTATGTAGTCCTGGGTAAGTGAGCTTCCTTAGTTTTCTTACCTACAAAATGGGGATAATAATAGGCCCTATTTCACAAGATTGCTAAGAGAATCAAATGAGATTATATATACACGCATATATACATATAAATGTTTTGGCTAAACTTAACACATTATATAAAAGTTAACTAGAAGTAGTTATAGCAGTGGTGGTGGTGGAGCAGTACTGGTAGAGGTAGCTGTGGTGGGGTGGTGGTAGTGGTAGCAGTAGAAGTTGTAGTAGGGTAGTGGTAGTAGTAGTACTAGTGATAGTTTTGGTTATGGCAGTGATAGCAGTAGTAGTTGGAGTCAGGTTGTGATAGTGGTGGGAGTGGTTGTGGTGGAGTGGGGGTAGTAGTGGTGGTACTACTATTAGTAATAGTACTGGTGGTGGTGATAGTGGTAGAGGTAGTAGTGGGATGGTGGTGGTGGTAGTGGTGGTAGTAGTAGTAGTAGCAGCAGCAGCAGTAGTGGTGGTGGTGGTGGTAGCTGTGGTGGAATAGTGGTAGCACTAGTAGTACTTGTGGTGGTGGCTGTGGTGAAGTAGTAGTGGTAACATTAGTGGTAATAGTAGTTGTGGTATAAAAATGACAATGATGATGCTCATAGGATACAGGGGATATAAGATTAGTACACTGATGTGTGGTCGGGAGTCTTCTTCCATCTATCGCCCTTGAGATTCAAACTTTCTGCTTCTATGCAGGAAAATGGGAGAAATCAGTAGCTGAAATGGAGCCAGATTTCCTGATCATTATGCAGTGGTTCAGGGGCAAGAGCCAATAGTTATTACATTGACCCAGAGAGGAGCTGAAGCAACCAGAACTGTGGGCTCTGGCAGCTCTCACATCATTCTGGTAAAGGAGTACAAGATCCTGGAGTAAAGATGGGGACTAGAGCCTGCCTCCTGCTGGGCAACAAAGATACCTGGAGGTCTTCATGAAAAGAACAATATAGCGATGTGCTGCCTTTCTTAAACAATTGATGCTTGCTTTCATCTTAGTGGTTTGAAAATTCAATGCGAGTTTGCTGGGTTGTCTAATGTAATCATAAGTTGAATTACTAACAGTAAAGTTCTCAGAGTTAAGAGAATGATAGCACTACTATCTACCAGCCCTACACTGACCCTCTCTGGAATGTAGCACTTATTAAGCACTTAGCATGAGTCAGGCACTGTGTTAAGAACGGGGAATACAAATATAACCAGAAAGAAAGACAATCCCTGCCTTGAAGGAGCTTAAATCCTAAAGGAGGAAGACAACATGTAAAGGATAATGGGAAGAAGGGTGAGTCCCCATGTGAAGGCACCAAGGACAGGGAGTCTGGAGAATGAAGGATAGCTGGTCTGTACTCTTCCTCAGAATCCAGTTATTGGGAAGAACTCAAAATTAGAGAAGGGGGCCATATGTCTACAGAAAGAAGGCAATTGAGGCACTGCAGCAAAGTCCAGAGAAAAAAGGGAAAAGGAGACCATAGAGAGTCATGTTAATAATAACAGCTACCACTTAAATAGCAGGTACTACACACCAGGTGTTGTGCTAAGCACTTTATAAGGATTATCTCTTTTAATCCTCACAACAACCCTGGAAGGTTACCTGCTATTATAATCCCCATTTTACATATGAGGAAACTGAGACAAATAAAGGGTGACTTGCCCTTGGGTCACACACCCAGCAAAGTGTCTGAAGCCAAATCTAAACTCAAGTATTCCTGACTCCTGGTCCAATGCTGTATCAACTACACCACATAGCTAGTTAAGATATCAAGAAAGATTCTGGACACAACTGAAACAACAAGATTTCCAATAACTTTTATTCACAGAGTAGGTGCTTAATAAATGTTGAATTTTGTGAAGGCATCCGAAAATGTCTCTCATGGTATCTTTGTGGAAACAACAAAGATGTTCGGGCTAGATGGTAGTATACTGAGGACTGTTCAGAAATACTTGCATGAAGGCTCCAGGACATATAACCAATAAGTTGAAGGACTACACATTTTCTGATCCCCTTGAGTTTTCAAACCTCTCCAAAACACAGGAAGAGAACAGTCACAAGAAAAAGAAATTTCCTAATTCTGATGGGGAAATTAAATGTGGAAAAACAAGGAAAAGAACTAGAGTTTAAGATGGTATCTTAAATTACTTATTAGACTAATTTGGGAATGACTGAACAAGTTGCTGGCTATAGTAGAATATTATGTTCCATATGAAATGACAATAGAAATTAATTCAGAAAATCCAGTGTAGTATGAACTGATACAAAGTGAAGTGAGCAGAAACAGGGAAACAATTTACACAAGGAAATAACACTGTAAAAAAAAAAAGTAACATTGAAAGATTTAAGAAGCATTAACCAACCAAATCTCCAAAGAAACAATGACAAAAACTGTTACCCATTTACTGACGGGGTAATATACATAAGGTGTATACTGGACCTGGTCTCTGTGTGGATGTTTCTTAACGGTGTTTATTTGTTACAAGTGATTTCCAGCCTCCTCCTCCCTTCTCTTTAATTGGAGGAGGATGCAGTTGATCAGGAGGGAAACATTGGAAAGTGTTGCCAAAGAAGGCAGTGAAATATTTTTTGTTTTTGTTTTTGTTTTTCTTTTCTTCTCAGTTTTCAACACAGATTTCCACAAGATTTTGTTACATTTCTTTTCTCCCCGTCTTTCCCCTACTCCCACCCCAAAATAGTAAGCCTACTGAATACCTCTTTCCCCAACCTGTTCTCTCTTGTATACTGCCCTTTCACCTCCTAACTTTCTAGTAGGGCAAAATGGGTTTCAATACCCCAGTACCTGCATATCTTATTTCCCAGCTGCATGTAAGAACCAAATTTTTAAACATTTGTTTTTAAAACTTTGGGTTCCAGATTCTTTTTTCCCCTTCTTCCCTCCTCACCTACGCCCACTGGGAAGATAAGCACTTCAATATATATTGTACATGTATAGTTACCCAAATCGTTTCCACAGTAGTTATATTGTGAAAAACTATTTTCGCTCCATCCTCTTCCACTCCCCATTTATTCTATTTTCTCCTGTGACCCTATCCCCTTTCAAAAATGTTTGCTTCTAACTACCCTCTCCCCCAAGCCGCCTTCCCTTCTATCCTCCCCCCTCCTATCTCTTAGCCTCTTATTTTCTTGTAGGGTAAGACACCCAATTGAGCGTGTATGTTATTCCCTCCTTAGGCCAAATTTAAAGAAAATCAGGTTGTTCCATTCCCTTTCACCTTCCTGCACTTCCCCTCCATTGTAACAGTTTTCTCTTGACTCTTTTATATGAGATAATTTACCCTAATCTATCTCTCTCTTTCTTCTGCCAATAAATTCCTCTCTCACCTCTTAATTTTATTTTTTAGATATCATCCCTTCATATTCAACTGATCCTGTACCCTCTGTCTATGTATACAGGGACATACAAATGCCCACACTCACATATACATTTATATACACATACATCCTCCTATACATACATACATATGGTATCTTAAATATCAAGCCAATTGCTTGACTTTTGAACTCTTTGCTATGACAGAACTCTGCTTCCAAAAAAAAAAAAAAAAAACTCTGCTTCTAGAATGGAGAAAGCTATGTCCCAAAGTGCTGGGGCTTTTGCAGCTGCCAGAGCTATTAGATAGGTGCCCTCTCTACAGCCCCCACATACTCTGGCTCACTGGTCACACACCTCAGAACCACCACCCAAGACCGTAATCCAGATCCAAGCAGGTCAAAGCAAGAACAATTACCCTCTGAATGGTCACTTGGACCCCCTACAATCTGCAGGCCAAGAGCTCTAAAGCAGCTACACAGCAGTGGCTGCAGCCACCACACCTCCTCTGCCTCCTGCTCCAGGGGCATCAGCCAGATTGCATTCTTCTATCTCCCTCTGGACCAACAGTTCCACACTGATCTTCCACCTTGTCCTTGGTGCTTATTGATTGAGAAGTCTGGAAACCGCTACAGTTGATGGTGACTTACTCTCATGAATGGCGCTCCAGCCACAGCTTTGAGCTGCCTGGGGGCTCAAACCCAGTGCGATGGATCCTTCCTAGGCTTCCTTCTGTGGGAGATTTGTTTCTCTCTGTCACTTTGTGGGTTCTGTAGCTCTAAAGTTCATTTAGAGTAATTTTTTTACATGTATTGGAGGAAGCGGAAGCTGGAGCAGTGGGGAAGTGCTGTTTCTACTCCGCCATCTTGGCTCTATCCCCCTCCCCCGAAATATTTTTTAAATGAACAGGAGAGAAGAAAGTACAAACAAGCAAGATATTTTTCAAATTAAAGTGTAGGATTTATCCACCTATCTATATATTTAAGTAGTGTGAAATGAAGATTCACAATATCAAACAGAGTCTGCTTTGGGGGTTTTGCTGTGTGGATAGAAATGCTATTTTATGTTTAAAATCAAGATGAAAAAGGAAATGTAAATATATTTTTCTGCTCTTTGTAGAGGTAAATGTTTGTATTTGTCTAGTAGTTCAAAAGTAACATTTTAAAAAAATCAATTGCATAAGCACAGCATAGAATATACTGCTGCCCAGACAGCAATTCCTGGGAAGAAGACCAAAGAATTTTAATGGATAGCAAATGTATTAAACTCAGTAGCATGGTATAGCAGGTAACAATGTAGGCTGCATTAATAGAAGAAATGTGCAAAAGGGGGGAGCAAATAGTTCTGTAGCCCTGAAAAATTGGACATACTCAGCCCCCAGCTGAAGTACTGTGTTCTGCTTTAGAGGTGCTGACAAACTCATGTTCAAAGAAGTCATGAAAGGGAAATCAAGGTTATGGCAAAAGACTGAATGAAGATATTAGGGATTTTCACTCTGGAAAAAGAGAAAAATCTTGGGGAAAAACACAGCCTTTTGTATTGTCATTGTGATGCCCTTACATCTATGTTGGCACTTCATGCTCCCTTCTAGACTAGCTTCATGAGGTTAAGTTCTTAGTGTCTTATCTAAACCTTGTGTCTTCCTCATCGTCTAATACAAGGTGCTGCATACAACCAGTACTTAACAACTACCTGTTATTTTGTTTGTTGACATGATAACTGTCTTCAGTATTTGAAAACCTGTCATGAAGAAGAAACATTGGAATTATTTTGTGTAGGTCCAGAGAGAAAAAGAGAAGCAATGGGTAGAAGATTCAGAGGCTCGATATACGGACATACATAAGATTACCGACTTTGGACTGAAAGGTGCTTCTGAGGATAAGATATGAACACCCTGAATTTTGGATGAAGAAGAGGGTAAGAGACTACCCACCCAAAGTCAAACAGGTAGTATGGGAGGATTTTTTTTGAAAGAGGATTTTAATTCAGTCCACTGACTTCAAATTTAGCACTCTTTCCTTCCTAATAATTAAAGCAATACAAAAATGGAGTGGGTTACCCTGGGAATTACTGAATTATAAGAAGTCTTCAAAAGGAAGACAGATGACTGCTAGTTAGGGATATCATAAATCCCCAACAGATACGAAGTGACCTCCAAGTTTCTAATTCTGAGATTCTCTGGTTCTATAAAAGGACATACTAAAAAATCCTGTGATCCTCTAGTTCATAAAAAGCAAAAATAGTAATAAAATGTAACATTCAAGAAAAAAAATTTTACAGGTACCACTCTCAGAGAATTCAAAATTTCCCAGTGAATCAGAATAATTTTTAATCAGATAGACAGGGTGGCCTTATGGATATAGAGCTGGTTTTAGTCAGGAAGAACTGAATTAAGTCTCTGACATATACTATGACCACAGGCAAGTCACATAACCTTTCAACAACCCAAGAAATTCTCTGGCTGTAAGGCGCAGATGAGTTGTTTATCTGTAATGGTGAAGGAAGTTTTCACAGTGGGAAGACTGATACAATAATAAATCTTGCCCTGCCTCCTACCATTTTTTTTGACCAAGAGACAAATAATATCAGAATAAAATCTAATCTTCATAGGATTATAGATTTAGGGGGGCAGAGTCAAGATGGTGGCACAGAAACAGGAAAATTCCAGGAGCTCCCCCCACAACCACCACAAATACCTATAAAATATGACTCCAAAACAATTTTAAACCTGTAGAACCCACAAAGTGATAGAGAGAAACATATCTCCTACTGAAGGCAGCCCAGCAGGCCTACAGGAAGTATCTTTCACAGCACAGTGGGAGCTAAACCCAGCCTGTATGAGCCACAGTTTTAGCCTCAGGGCAGACCCGATTCAGCTGCTGTGGCCAGAGCAGGCTTCAAGAGAGTGAATCACCAGCAGCTGTGGTGATTTCTAGACTTATCAACCCATAAACACCAAAGACAAAGTAAAAGGTCAGTGGGGAACTCTGTTGGAACTGGGCGGGGGGTGGGGAACACAAGATGACAGTCTGGCTTCTGCCCCCAGAGAGAGAAACAGCAGAGGCGCAGCAGCTGTGCAGCCACCACATGGCTGCTTCCAGAGCTCCTGGCCTGCAGAAGATAAGGGGGAACAAGCAACCATTCAGAGGGTAATCACTCTTGCTTTAACCTGCTTGGATCTGGACTGCAGTCTTGGGTGGAGGTCCTGGGTGTATGGCCAGTAGTCCAGAGCCTGTTGGGGCTTCAGAGAGGGCACCCAACTAACAGCTGCAGCAGCTGTGAAAACCCTAGCAATTTGGGACAAAGCTCTCCTCTCTGTAAGCAGAGTTCTACTGTGACAAAGAGCTCAAAAGTCAAGTAATTGAGTGGCAACACGAGCAAGCAAAGGAAGCAAAGCAAGCACAGCCATCAAACCTTAGATTCTTTTGGAGGGGACAAAAAGGATCAAAGCATGGAATGAGAGGAAGACAACGAGGATTATAGATTTAGAGGTGGAATGGACCCTAGAGGCCATCAGGTCCAACTCCTCCCCTACTAATTTTGCAGATGAGGAAAGTGAGATCCAGAAAGTGAGATCCTCACTCAGAATCACAGAGGAAGTTTCTGATGAGGGATTTGAACCCAGGTTCTCCTGACTATAAATCCAATGCCCTGTATACCACTCTATGCTGCCCTGTCACATTTGGTCATGGACATATTGCAAAGAATATTTCCTTTGCAGTGATTAGGAAACTCTCCAAAAGTCCCTACTGTTGCAAGTCTACCATCATCCTTCTTCTGCCCATCTGCTAATTTATGCCTAAAACTTTTCCCTAAAGGGAAAGGAAAAGTATATTCAGATTTTAATGTGGTGAAGAAATTGATGAGAGAATAGAAGCTGAACTTACAGTGAAAGAACTATGAATTTCTTTTTAAATAGAAAAAAATTTTAAACATTTTGAAAGACTTCAAAATTTTGAAAATATCTCCAAATTTGGGGATATCTTACAACCAAAGACTTTGGGGATATCTTAAGACTTTGTGGGTTCTTAAGACCAAAAAATGTATAAGTAGAAGAGACATTAATTGGGAAGGAGGAAATGGGGTCTTAATATAAGAAGCCAGTTAACAGTCAAAATATTTGAAAAAACTGGGGTGAATTAGTGAGCATAACTAGCATGATTAATGACAGGCTGAATAAAATACAAACAAGCCAGAGTTAGATATATGACACAGGACAGCTTATGGATGAGCTAAAAATAGCAAGTTAATTTATGCAATAAAATACATCATTCTGTACTAGAAATTTTTCTTTTTCCTCAATACTTTTCTATCCAGAGATGTCAGAGTGTTAATTAAAAAGTAAAGCAATTCTCCAAATTAGTTATTTTCTTCCTGCTGTCACAACGAAGAAGCTGAAATTTCAGGACAATCCTAAAGATTTGTTGTTTCCTCCTTGGCTATGGTCCTTCATCTCAGAGTAAATGGTGAGGTATGGTTATGATAGCAGCACAGGTCTAGTGAGTGATTAGACTTTTTCAAGCATGGATAACTAAGACATTATCATTAGCTATAAACATATACTTAGTGAAGCTATGAGTTCATTTGGTGCCATTTTGATTTTTAAAAATTTACTCATTTAACCAAAAACAAAAGAGTGTAATTCACATAATTCACAATCACAGGAAATTGCCCAGCTCATGAAAGATTTCAAAGGGAAGCAGGAATAGGCTGAATAAAACAGATACGGAATGCTTCCTGAATAAGTGAACAGGAAAAAAGGTCCTCAAAAATACAAAATTATACGACTACTTATATTAATCTATTATATCTAACTTATTTGGGGTATTCTAGGTTTATTCCTCAGTTCTAAGTCTCCTTCACTAGACCCAGCCTATACTTGGTTATCTGTTAACTGGGGAAAAGTTACATTCATTGACATGCACATTTGAGAAAGGTAAAAGACCCCGTCTTTCCCAGTGAAGAATTCTTTACTGACAATTCTCATGTCTGCTTTTGAAGATTTACCCAGCTCAAATGCCACTTACTTGACAAAGCTATCACTGATTCTACCAGTCATAGATGATCTTTTCCTTTCTCTAAATTCTCTTAATATTCTTCATGCCTCTCTAATATTAATAACAAAGTTATTTCATAACTTATTTAGTACTTGTCAAAATGCCTATTGTTGAATGCATTGCATCTCCCCAGCTTCTAGTATACAAGTTATGTGAAAGCAGGTTCCATTTCTGATTTATACATCTCACCCAGGTCCTAGCAGTTTTATGCATACAGGAAGTGCTAAATGGAGGGATATTCTATTCTTCCAACTTTTCTTCAACTGCCATTCTCTTAAAAATTCAGGTCATTGGTATATGGTATATGATCACACTGACCTTGATTCACTACTACCCATATTAATAAATTAAATTAAAATTTAATTAATACACTTTCTTCAAAATGGAGCTCCACCTTCCCAGATGAAATTGTTTTCCAGCTTCAGTTTTGGATTTTGGTTTTGTTTTGTAATTTTTCTGGAGAACTCAGTCAGCATCCCTTCTCTGCCCTCGTCATACTCTACATAATACTCGGCAATGTATATGACCTATCCCCACTAAGAAAATGTATTTTATTATTTTTATCTTCAGTGTCCAACACAGTACCTTGGATGAAGCAATTTTAAAAATTCTTGCTGAACTGAATATATACTTTAATGAACCTTAGACTGGAAGGCAATAATATGGAATAATGAAGAAAGAGGGCTAGAGACACCTGAAGTTTACTAGTTTTGTGATCTGGGCAAGTTATATAAGCTCTCTAGGTCTTGGGCTCCTCACATGTTAATAGAAGATAATCATAATAACAACAACAGCTCACAAGGTTGTTGTGAGGCTAAAATAAGATCACAAATGTAAAACATTTCACAAAATTGTCAGCTCTTATTATTATGTTGCTTGCAATGGTATACAAAGTGATTAAAAAGCTAATGACCACCTAGCAAACCTGAATATTTAAATAATTTCTCAACCATAAATCATAGAAAAAGAATTCCAAAAGGTTTATACACTCTCTGCTCTGATCTTTTAAAGACTGGTTCTTCTACTTTCTATAAAATTAAAATCCAAGACCTAGGAAAATATTTAAAATTTTAATATGAAAAAAATTTATTATTTTCCATAATAACTTGAAATTTTTACTGCCCTATTTTTACTTTGATATTATGTAGGATTCCAAGGAGCACACTTCAGTTTTTAGTGTAACTTCTTATTATTTCTCACAACTTCAATAACATTATGGTTTATCCTTTTTTCTTTCTTTTTTCGCAAGTTGACACACATCAAACTTGGTTTTCCCTTCTCCCTAAGCCTAAGTCTGCTTACCATTTTAATTTTTTTTTACTATATTTTTGCTTTGACAGTTCAGTTCTAGTTTCAATCTATAACTTTAATATTTTCCCCGTGAGGGTTTGAAGTAACTGACACTTTTATTTTAAAAAAATGCTTTCACAAAATAAATTATTATTCTACTTCTAGAACATGGTATTGAGATTTTGTCCTATCAAAGGAATCTAAAAATCTCTTTTTTATTCTAACCATGCAAGATCTGGGGAGAAAGTACATGTTTAACCAATACATGTATCACCTGAGAGAACAACTCAATTATACCTATTTCATTTTTGTGTTTTAAAAAGATATTTATATTTGTGTGTGTGCATATATACATATATATTTGTAACTGAATCACAAAAATGTTGATATTTCTTTATAAATCCTATTGTATACTACAAAAATAAGAATTTTTGATATGTTTAATATATGATAGATAGTGTGCATAATATAAAATTACTTTCGCTGTAACTTTGTATGAAAATTGGAAGAAATGCTTGTCTGTAAATAAAAAAAAATCAGAGAGTACAATCACAAAAAGGAGGTAAAGGTTTAATTGCTAGGAAAGGTTGATAAGTGATTTGAAAAGTAATAGGTAAGTTTTACAAAAAAATGATTTTTTTCTTCCATATTTGGCTGAAATTGGCAAAGTGGCTCATTTGCAAATAGGCATATGTCATAGTATGTGTGTATAATACATGCTATCATTATGTATGTGCATACTATCCTCATAAAAATGTAGGGTAAATGGGGGTGGCTAGGTGGCACAGTGAATAGAGCACCGGCTCTGGAGTCAGGAAGGAGTACCTGAGTTCAAATCCGGCCTCATACACTTAACACAAAAACTGGCCGTGTGACCTTGGGCAAGTCACTTAACCCCAACTGCCCTCCAAAAAAGAAAATGTAGGGTAAAGGTTATTCATAAAACTCTAGAACTGTGGTGTTGGTAAGGATACTACAGATCATATAGTCTAATCTTTATGTGATGATCAAATTCTTTCTATAACTTCACCAACATTTTGTCATCTAGTTTTTGCTTGAACACTTCCAGAATGAAGAGTTTATTACCTAAACATGATAGCCCAATTCATTTTTAAATAGCACTAAGGATCTTGAAGCTTCTTCAAATAAAGTAAAATTCACCTCCCCATAATTTCCATTGGTCCTTGTTCTACCTTCAGTTAGTACATAGAATAAGTTTAACCCAATTTCCTTAAACACCTTCAAATATGTGAAGAGAGTTTTCATGTTCCCTTAAGTCAATTTTTTTGAAAAGTCTCCTCCCATACCAACATTTTGGAATATCAGAATTAGAAAGATCATACAATCAGACCTAAACCTGAGGTGGAACCCATCTGTGACATGTGGTCATTCAACCATTTTTTTTAACTGACTGACTGAAGGCCTCCAGTGAAGGAAACTCCACTGATTCCTGGGGCAATGTATTCACTTTTTAATTCGTAATTCACCCTTAATTTGGAGGCTGCAGGTTGCGCATGCCTGGCTTAAAACAATCCTGTAAGGTTGGTCCTATAGATATTAATATCCCATTATGCAGATTCTACAGCTCTGAGAAGTGTACCTGCAGTCACATAGCTAGTAATTGTCAGAAACAGGATACAAACGCAGGCTTCTCATGACTTTGAGTTCATCATTCTTCCCAACACACAATGTTTATGTGTTGCAAAAAGTAGAATGATTCCTCACTTGCCTTGTTTTGTACTCTCAGACCCCCTAGGTAGTAGTCAGGTTCTTCTGATGACAACACTTACTAGCTTTGTGATACTAAGTCACCACTTCTCAGTCTCAATTTCCTATCTGCAAAAGTCATGATATTTGTATTACCTACCTGACAGATTTAATATGAAGAAAGTATTTAGCAAAACTAAAGGCACTATATCTAATGAGCATTATTAATGCAAACTATGATCATACTGTATTTGAATAGAAGATGCCAACTTGTTTTGGTACAAAGAATTTCCCTATACCAAGGAAGCTGAAGATATGGTCTGTAACCCCATCTCTATGATTTTCATTAACTTTATGGATAGGCATATCATATAAATCAATCAGAACTCCAGTTTTTTGTCAGATGAACTGTTATTAATTCATATCTCCCCATCCTACAGTTTTCCCTATCCTTGTATGGTTAATTTCATTTTCTTAGCTTAAGCACAGAGCTTTATATTTGTCTTTATAAAGTTTCAACTTCATTATACTCTTTTTGAATCCTAATTCTGATGTCCCACATATTTACTATTCTTCCTAAATTTCTTTTCATGAATTTGGTCAGTATGCCATTAAGTTTTCATCCTGGCTATTCACAAACATGTTTAAACAAACAGGACCACAGACAGACTGTTGCAGTAAACCAATAAAGATCTTTTACTCTTTTGAGGGCAGTTATTTAGCAGCTCTGAAACCAACCTATCTATATATCATTATCCAGACCATATTTTTTCATCTTTGTACACAATGATATGAGGTTTTTCCCAAAGGTCATGCTGAACTCCAGATATAAACAATATCTACAGGATTCCCTTAACCTATAAATCTAGTAACACCATTAAAAATAAAAAAAGAAACTGTTAGTCTGTATGTGACTTACTGGGAGTTAGACATTACTGCATTCAAGTGATCACTGATCAACTTTTTAAAGGCTCACAAATCACCTGTTTCATGAATTCTACTTGAGAATGACCTCAAATTCTAGTCAACAGAATCTACATTATTCCCCATTCAGATGTCTCAATGAACATCTCTCCTATACTCCCCAGTTCTTCAGAGATCACCAACAGCAGTCAGCAAATAACATTTGCAAGTTCTAAGAGACATGAACTCATTTGGAGTTCCTAGGCACCTTCTTATTACCTTTTCACCTATCTTTGGGTCCCATTTCCTCTTAAGCATGGGTATTCTATCCTTTTCTGTTTAAAGATCATCCTCTTTGATAGAACAGAATGAAACAAAATAGTAAAAAGATTCCATGAAAATGTGATTGGGGGAAACTTCTGGGATGTAGCCAAGATGATAGAGAAAGCACTCAACCAAGCTCTCCCAAAATTCCCCTCTAAACTACTTTAAAACAATTACTGAAATCAAATTCTGGAGTAGCAGAGCCAACAAAATGTCAGATTGAGACATTCTTTCAGTCAAAGACAACTTTAGGTCTGTGACACGGAAGTGAAAGTTGACCCAGAGCCCACATGGATACAAAGTCAGTGGTGGACCAGGTGTTGTTGACAGAAACAACAGCAGCTTTGGGAACTCTCAAGCCAGAGACAGTAAAGGGACCGGGAAACTGCTCAAAAAGAAATTGCTGTTAGCACTAGAGACAGGACTGGGCACTATTTGGCAACTCTATTGCCTATACCCACTTGTGGGGCATAGTTCAAGGACAGGAAGGAATACTCATAGTCAAGAGGGAGTGGAATCTCCAAGGAACTGTTGTTGCTTTTGATCACAAGAGATCAGGGACCCTGATGAACAGTACTACTTCCAGTCACAAAAGATTAGGGGACCTTCCTGGGTAAGAACTGAAGTGCAGACCAAGAAAACAGTGACCATACGTCTCCCCAGATCACACCACCTGGGAAGCACTGAAAATTGCCAGCCCCCCAGAATTAGGTCTGAAAACAGCAGTATAAAAAAATCCAAAGCTTAAGACAGTGCCCCACTCCCCATCATGCTGGGAACATAGTTCAATTTTAATATAAAGTTCAAATTTTTTTTTTAAATTTGGGTGGAGAGGTGGAGCCAAGATGGCAGACTAAAGGCAGAAACTCATCTGAGCTCTCCCAAATTCCCCTCAAAACAAAGCCAAAAAAACACCTCAAAATTAATTCTGAAGTAGCAGAACCAACAGAAGGATGAGGTAAAAACAATTTTCCAGCCCAAAACAACTTAGAAGGTTGGCAGGAAAGGTCTGTCTCACTTGGGTGAGAGTGGAGCTCAGTCCAGCAGAGGTCACGCCACAGCAAGTCAGCAGAAAACCTTGGGGGTGACTGAATAGACAGTGGCAACTTCTGGAACTCTCAGTCCAAAGACAGTAAGCTTGTAGGCAGTTTCTCACAAACCAGAGCACTGGCAAAGACAGTAGTGACCACACCTTTCCTTGGATCATACTATCTTGGAAGAATAAAAAATGTACAGAACACACAGAGCTAGTTCTGAAAACAGTAGCACAAAAAAACATGAAGCTTGGGACAGTGCCACTTCCACATCAAGATCACAATCCAATTTCAACACAAAGTTAAAAGTCAGGAAACAGACTAGAAAATAAAGAAACAACAATAACAATAACAACAAAATAACCTGACTATTGAAACTAAGAAAAAGAGAACAAAAATAAAGCAATTATGCACAAAATCTCAAAGAAAAATATGAATTAGTCTGAAATTCAAAAAAAGGATTCCTGTAATAATTCAAAAAAGGATTTGAAAAATCAGAGAGACAGAGGAAAAATTGGGAAAAGAAATGACAGTGATGCAAGAAGATCATGCAAAAAGAGACAACAGCTTGATAAAGGAGGCACAAAAAAAACTGAAGAAAAGAACACCTTAAAAAACAGAACAGGCCAAAAGGTAAAAAAGACACAAAAATCCAAAGAAGAGAAGACCTCCTTAAAAAACAGAATTGGCCAAATAGAAAAAGATGTACAAAAATTCACCAGCAAAAAGAACTCCTTATAATTGGCCAAATGGAAAAGGAGATACTAAAGCTTATTCAAGCAAGCAAATGCTTAAAAATTAGAATTGGACAAGCAAAAGTTAATGACTTCAGGAGACATCAAGAAATAATCAGACAAAATCAAAAAGAAAAAAGAAGAAATCATAACAATATTTTATTATTACTTATTTTGTGTACTACAACATATAGAGCAATCTGAGCTTTATTGGTTATACTTGCAATTTCTTGATCCTGGTCTGTTACTCAAATGTTTCTTCTAGAATCCCAAGTCCTCCTTGTCTTTTCCTGTTCCCATGTGTGAACTATTGTCCCTGGGTAATCTTCAGTATAGAATTTTTTCACTCCTGTTACAAGTCAGCTAAGAATCCATAAAAAAGTAAACAAGTTAAGCTAAATTCCTCCACTACAAACATATGGTACCTAACAACTAAGCCATACCAGCTACTCAACAATACTTCTATTCTTATTGAGTTAATCTTATTCTCCATAGGAACTTGCACAAAATGCTCCTTCTTTTCTCTTGCTCCCAATCACAAGCCTACTTTCTACCCCCACTTATAAAGCAGATGATCTAGCCTATTTAGACCACTAAAGTCATACAACATGAATTCCCTTGACTCCTCTCTTCTACTTCTCAAAACCCCTTAGCTTTGTCATTCACTGACTTTCCTCCTTTCTGGTCAAAAAAGATGAGGTGTCCTTCCATACTCCTTACAAAGATCAATCCCTTTATACATTCTATTCCTATCTTGACTAGGAACTTATTCTAACAGTCAGTCCTAATCTCTCACATATCTTCATCTCTTTCTAACCTATATAGCCACAAATATGTTAAAATTTGCCATAGCCTAAAAAAATAGAAAGCAAAAGCATTGTCTTAATGACAGCTACCATCTCTTCTCTCCTTTTACTTTCATAGCCAAACTTCTTCCAGAATTAGTGTATATATCTGATACTTTTACTTCTTCACTACTCACTCTTCCCTCAAGTTCTTGATAAAGCTGGCTCCCAGTCTCTTGACCTTAAGTACCCTAATTTCTTCTAAGATCACCAAGATGGCCTAATCACCATATCCAGTGAATGCTTTTTCTTTCTTCACCTTCTGTGATATCTCTATAGCTTTCAACTGATTAGCCCCTCCAGAATTCAAAGATACAACACTTTCTTACTTCTCTTCCTGCCCCTCTAAACACTGCCTCTCCTTTGTTAGTTCCTCATCTTGTTCTATACCTTGAGATAAGTGTTCCATATGATTCAGTCCTTGATCCTTTTATCCTTTCTCTAAAGAAATTACATTCATTTCCAGGGCTTCAACTAATATGTATATGCAAATAACTCTCAAATTTCTATTTCTAGAATTGACTTTTCTACTGAGACCTATATCTTAAATTGCCTGAAGGAGATGTTTCTAAATTTGAATGTAAATTTGTCTTTGCATACTGCTTTAGCTTCATTCCACAAATTTTTATATGATGTATTTCTATTTTTCTTACTTTTAATATAACTTACTATTGGTTTTAATTTTTTCTTTAATCTAGATAATCACCTAGGCATTTTTTAAAATTTCCATGTAAGCTTATATACTACATTATAATTCACAAATGTAATGGTTAAAACACTACCTTGACTTTATACATACACTTCATGGTAACCTAGAACATAATCTATCTTGTGTACATTATGTGCATTTGACAAAAGTATACTATCTACTTCTTTCATTCATTTTTCATGATGTTTACCAAATCCTGTTTTTTAAATGCTGTATTCATTGGATATGTTTATCATTTTAATAATCCTATTTCATTAGTGTAACGTTTATATTTCCCACTATTATAGATTCTCTGATTTTTCCTTGTCTATCAGTAAACTTTGCCTTTATAAACTTACTTTCTATACAGTTAGGTATACAGATGTTTGATATTATGAATTTTCTATTACTTAAGGTAATTTTAAGTATGACATATAATCATAGGATAAAAGATATAGACTGAGCTCATCTGGTCTAACCAGTAATTTTTATTGAAGAAATAAGGAAATGGAGGCCCAGAGAGATTAAGCAACTTGTCCATGGTCATACCAATAGGGTAAGCATCAAAGAGAGGATTTATTTCTTCAATTTGACTTTAACTTTGCTTGCCATTATCACAGTAATTCTAGGTTTTCTTAAGTTAGCTGTAACATAATAAATTTAGTCTGCTCTATAATTTTATACTTATGTACATCCTGTAATAGTAAACTGTTTCCTGTAAGCAGCATATTACTGAGTTGTAGTTTTTAATCATCCCTTTTCCTCTTTAATGGAGGACTACCCATTTACATTCAATTACAAGTGATAAATTTGACTTCTCTACTATTCTTTATTTCTTTCCCTCAAAATGAGTAATTTAATAATTTCTTTATTTTACTAATGTAATTCCTTTATCACACTTAACAACAAAAATCTCATTTTAATGCTATTAACTCTAAAAGAACAGCACAAATGTAATTCCTCCCAGTTTGTCTTCTTTTGCTTTAAGACTGAAGTTTATGCCCTCTTTCTACCCTCATTCTCCTGCCTTTCTCCCTGTCATTTTCTGTAATATCCATTTTTCACATAATTATAAAAGAGAATTCAGTCTCCATTTTCCTTTTTCCATCTTTCGTCATTCAGTACTTATCAAAACAATTTCAACATTATGTGTTCTCTCCACTATGACAACTGCATTTAAATCTCAATCTAGTTATAGCTGCATAACATCTATTCATCAAATGATTAAGTTCAATGATCTGCATTCGTTTCCCTGAGGATCTTTCAATTTGTTCTTTTCAGCCTGTAAGCAATTCAAAGGCCTTTATTATTTCTGTTGTTTTTTCAAAGCAAAATAGAACTGAGCTAAAGCCTTTTCTTCATGAACTGTTACTCAGTCATCTTGATTTTTAAATGTCCCTCTTTTATTTTAGAAGAGAATGCTTGGCTTTCTAGGAAACTGATTTGGGGATTAAGTGTTATGTTAACTGTCTACATGTCTTTCTTCAGATTCTGTTAATTCTCATTTGAAATGCTAACTGATATTTTAGTATGGGTGAAGTAAAATGAGAGGTATGGATTAGATGGCCTTTAAGGTCCTTTTCTAGCTGTACATCTGAGATCCCAAGGCTTTCACCCTGATTGTTTATAGCATTATCTCCCTGTCAATGAAGTCTTAAAGCCTGACAACAATATGTTTAAATCAAATCTTGAATTTTTTCCATCTTGGCATTTGTGAACTCAAAATGTAATCCGTCCCTCTTTTTCTCAATATGTAACTGTCAAATTCTTTCATTCTTCTAAGTTTTCAATAAGCCTCTAAATCCCTCACTTCCCTCTGCATTGCTTTTAAACTTTTTTCCTCCTGTCTCTCTAAACAATACATCTCCTATGCTGGCTCCTCATATTCTTCTAGACCCTTTGAAAGGGAGAAAAGAGAAAAAGAAGGGGGAAGGAGAGAGCTGTAGAAAGAGAAAGATGGGATATTTTCTGGGTTTGTTTTTCTGTTGATAATGTTTTGTCTTCCAATAAAATAAGTGCTTGTATGATGTATTTATATTCCCTATAGATATTTCTAAACCCCTGAGCTTAATCTTGTCCTAGGATCCTTCATTGTACCCAATTCCCTCACTCTCTCCTCATTTATTTTTCCCAATTCCATTTTTAACTTTAATTTTACTAATTTAATTCCTGTGTTTATCCATTTTATATTGTCTTAAAAAATGTGTTTTGCTTCTGATGTTGATACAGATTTAAATACAATAACTCCTGACTCCACCACTGATCTCTTAATTGCTAAATCTGATGGACTATTCCCAATCTTTGTGTTTAAAAAAAATCTCTCTACAGTATCTAACTGTTGACCATGCCCCTCCTCCTGGATAATTTCTCTTCCCTGGATGTTTATGACTGGTCTTATCTGACTGATCTTGCTCAGTATCTTTTGCTGGAACATCATACATACACTCCCTCTACAGTAGGCATCCCTTAAGGTTCTATCCTGGTTCCTTTTCTTTTCTTTTTCTACAATTTCTCTTTTAGTGTGGTTTAATTATCTTTATTGAGATGGCTCCCAGATCTATATATCTAGTCTTAATCTTCCTCCTGAGCTCTAATAGTCCTACATCAACAATAGTTTACTGGACATCACCTGGATAGCCTTTATTCAATCACATGGTCAACAAATATTCAAAACAGAACTCAAGCATACTTCCCTTCTCCTAACTTTCCTATTTCTGTTTAGGTTACCACTATTCTTCTAGTCGCCGAGGTTCAAACCTCTGAATTATTCTCCATTCATCTCTTGCCCTGATCCTCCATATTCAATTAATTGTAAAGTCTTGTCAATGCTACCTCCAGAACATCTCCTGCACCTTGCCCCTTCTCTCTAATCACTTAGTCACCACCAAAGTTCAGAACCTTCAGTCATTTCTTGCCTGGATTATTATAATGACCTCCTGATAAGCCTCCCTGTCTCTACTAGTCTCCCTTTGACAATCTATCCTTCATATAAAGGCCAAAGTGAAATTCCTAAAGCACAGGTGGGACCATGGCACTTCCCTAATAGAAAAACATTAATGGCTCTTCCTGTTGCCTTTAGGGCAAAATATAGACTCATTAGTGTGGCATTTAAAGTCTTTCTTAATCTGGCTCCAGGATACCTTTCTGGTCTTGTTGCACAATAAACTGGTTGTTCTAGCTGAACAGGTCTATTTGCTATTTCATGAACTTAACACAGTATTTCTCATCTCTGTCTTTTACAAACGTTATTTTCTAATTCTGGAATACAATTTTTCCTCACTTCAGTCTCCAAGGTTCAATTTATGTATCAGCTCTTTCTTCCTCAAATAATTGCTGTTTCCATGTTGTATGCAAGAAGCAGAATATAAGGTCAAGGATAAAATGTTTTAAAATTGTGTCTGTACTTCCAGCATGTAGCATACAGCCTTGCACACAGAAGGCACTTAAACAGTTGTTGAATTGGATTGGGCTACTTCCTTTTACCATTATTAAAATGTCAAGAAAATTCACTAGACATACTAGTGAAATCTTGCAGTTATAATTTCATGAGAACATACATAGTTTCATGAAAATGTGAATCTACTTAGTAGACAGATATTATCTACTAAATAGGGAATGGTCTGAGTCTAAGAGAGGTTAAGTAATTTGTCCATGGTCACAACAAGTAAGCAACCACACTATTGTCTCCTCCCAGCTTCTGTATCTATACAGCTCCCTATGCCAAAAGTGGCTTCCTTCACCATCTCTGCCTAATGATTTTCTGTCCATCTTGTAAAGTTTAACCAAAAGGTTAATTCTGCTATAAAGCCTTCCCAGATTCTCCCCTTTTCCTCAACCACACCCCCACCCCAAAGAGGTAATGGCCTCCTTAAGATATCTGATATCGTAACCTTCTGTGCTTACCTTATAACATCAGAGTTGATGGATAGAAAATGTTGACATTAGAGGAAGGAATATCTGGATTCAAATCCCGTAGCATACACTTACTAGTTATGTGACCGTGGACAAATTACTTAACCTCTTAGACTCAGACCATTCCCTATTTAGTAGATAATATCTGTCTACTAAGTAGATTCACATTTTCATGAAACTATGTATGTTCTCATGAAATTATAACAGCAAGATTTCACTAGTATGTCTAGATTCCCCCTTTATTGAAATTTCAATAAAGTATTTAATGTTTTAATTTTTTTGACATTTTAATAAAAATAACTAAAGTTATATGAGTGTAGAAATAACCTAATTACCATGACTGATGTTTAACTCAAAATAAATCTTGTTTTTAATGCCAATGATAATAGAAGTAACTTGACCTAAGCGTAAAGAGCAAGGGGCTGATAGTAAAAGCAGGTTCTAGTCCCAGTTCTGCACTACTGAGTTTTATGATTCTGAAGAAAGCATTTAGGGGCGGCTAGGTGGTGCAGTGAGTAGAGCACCGGCCCTGGAGTCAGGAGGACCTGAGTTCAAATCTGGCCTCAGACACTTGACACACTAACTAACCGTGTGACTTTGGGCAAGTCACTTAACCCCAACTGCCCTCCAAAAAGCAAAAAAAAAAAAAAAAAAAAAAAGCATTTAATGTCCATAGGCATCAAACTTCTTCATCTGTAAAATGAGGGTAGTGGAAGAGACATTTAAAGTCCCTTCCCAGAAATAAAATACTAGGTATGAAAAAGTAAAACAAATAATAAACTAGTTCCTCCTGTTTACAATTACTTAGTCCTGTTAACTACTGTATATCTGATCCCTACTAAAATACTTCATTAATTCACTTAACCCCAAAAAGGTAAGAAGAAATTCATTAAATTTACAGAAAACCATCTTAGACTTAACTCTCAGCCTGATAGATTCCCTAAATAAAAAATAGTAAGTATTGAGGAAGAAAGTGTTTTTAAAAAAATTAAGTAATTTTCTTTTTTTTTCTAAGTCAGTTTTTCACACCATGGCTTTATTTTGTTGTTTCAATCAAAGAAATAGTTATAGCCTGAGTAACTGTACAACACTTGGACTAGAGTAGGTAAACCTCTTCAGACAACATCCAAGATGTATATATGTATGTGTGTATGTATATATGTATATATGTGTGTGTGTGTGTATGTCCTATACCAAATTCTTCTTTATAACTAGTATCATAATCAAGGTGGGTTTTAAGATAGAAGGCATTCAGGGGTAGGGAACCTGCAACCTCGAGGCCACATTTGGCTCTCTAGGTCCTTCAAGTGTGGCCCTTTGACTAAATCCAAACTTCACAGAACAAATCTCCTTAATAAGAGGATTTGTTCTATAAAACTTGGACTCAGTCAAAAGGCCCCACCTCTGGACCTAGAAGGCCATATATATCTATATACTATAGATACTTCTTCTATACTGTTCTTCTTCGATACTGTTCTTCTAGAGCTGTAAGAAACCTAAAAGAACTGAAATATCTTTGCTTAGCAAACTGAGCATCAGGAAAATGAAATGCTTATTCAGAACATAGGCTTGATTTCATTCCTTATACATACAACCACACACATCACATCACAGACTTACTTCTAATTGCCTGCACTACGAAATGCAGAGTTTTAACAGATTAAAGGAGCTCATGTAGATAGGTTGCTAACAAAAAAGAAACCATGCATTCTGTGACAAAACAAATAAAGTATTTTCAGGTGTATATAAATAGCGTGTTAAAAAAAAACATTTTCAGTGGTCTAAGATGCCATTGGGAACAGGAAGGCAGTGGCTCAGGCTTTGAAGTAGAAATAAAAGTAATAGAAAAAAGTTATTAGGACAAAGAAAATATTACTCTGATACAATGATACTCTGATACAATGATAAGATAGTTTGGATTTTTTTATCTTCTATTCTGGCAAACACTCTAAAGGAACTACAGGTAGTCCCCAACACTGGATTGGTGAGTTTATAGCCTTTCCATACCCCAACCTCCTATAACCATTTAATCTGGGATACCAAGAGAATATCCCCTCATCCCATTAGGGCAATGGAGACGTGGCTCTTTTCCCTGGAAATAAGGAGGAAGGAAGGAAAGAAAAAAAAACATTTTAGAGCTTGAAAAACACTTTACACTTCTTTCTGCCAACATTCCCTTATCTTGTCACTCTATTCCCAAGACTCTAAAACCTTCATCTCAAGGGAAGGGATGGGAAAGGAAAAAGGAATTAAAGAACAGAAAGAAGACCAAAAAAGAGATACTGTTGAAAGAGGCTCATCAATTATGGGGGTAGAGAAAAATGGATGAGCAAAGATACATCAATCTTCCTCTTCTCTTCCCAAACACTTCCCCCTCAGATTTCTTTGCCTTGCTAAGACAGGAACAAACACAACTATGTGGAGGACAAGAGTCTTCAATTTGACTGCTTAGCAGTCCAGGATGAGAGATGGGGGAAATCACTGCCAGACGTACTGTGTTCTGAGTATCTCAAGTGAGAATGTTAAACAAATTTTCTCATATGAAAACTATTATAAATGGTGATTAATTTTAAGCAGCAATTATTATGCTACCAACACCTTAGTTTTCAGATGTACAAGTTAAAATCCCCAAGTACAGCAGGAACAACCTAGGAGCTTCATTTTTCATTTACAATATCATTTACATGGGACTATCAAGCAGATATGATCAATGATGACAGACCCCAAGGAGTACTTTCATGATGTAAAGAGAAGCCAAAATTCACCTGGCTAGAGGATGAGTCATTAAAACATGGCCTGGGGGAGTGGGAAGAGGGTAGAATCCTCACTGTTACCCAATTCAGTCCTGAAGTATGAAAACAATCAAAACAAGTCACATCTCATAAGAAGGTAGAACAGAATGATTGGTGAGCAACGGCATGAGCAGATGCTAGAGTAGGAGGCAGGAAGAGTCCAGTTCTGATCTTAGCCAGCACCAGTTGCATGGGCATGGACATGGCATTTAACCATTTGGAATCTTAGCTTCCTCATATGAAAACAGTGTTTATAGTGCTATCTAATGGGGGGAAGGGGGCGGTTATGAGGATCAGATGAGATAAAGTAGGCAAAGTGCTCTGCAAACTGTAATGTGCAACAGAAAAAGTAATAATCATAACTGCCATTATTATTAGTATCCCCACAAAAGAAGATTAAAGAGCTACCAAAGAAAAATTGGTAGCTGAGTTCTATTCATACTCAAGGTACTGTGTCAAAAAGTTAGGACTTTATCTACAACATTGGAGAACTTAAGATGCATATATATATGTTAGGTATTTTAAAATATATATTTATATGTATATTTATAAAATATATATTTAAAATATATATGTATATTTTATATATGTATATATTTATAAAATATATATATTTGAAATATATATCTATATTTTAAAATAGCTAACATAAATGGATTAATTTTCCTCCATGAAAACAGGACAGCCTACAAAGTTTTACTTTGATAATCTATCAAAAGGGGAAATTGTTGAATCATCAGAGAATCGCAACATTTTTTTATTTGAGGAGAGCACAAAAAAAGAAGTTATAAATCACCATGCTAGTATTCAGGTCAATATTAGCGGGGGAGAGGGTTTCTACTAAATTTGATGGATGGGGGAAAAATTCCTATCCTTGATTCTTAAGACTTTAATTCAAGGCATTAAAGCAATACTTTGAGATCTATTTATGTAGGAATGTTTATATATTCATTTCTTGGAAAACTCTGCTTTCCCTTCTTACATCATGTTTCTACTCTGGATCCAAGAAATACTGAAGGTAGGTAACATAGAAAAAAAATTATCTTTACTGGAAGCAAATTAGGGTCAACTGCTACCTTGCTTTTATTCTTTGCTTCTTGAAGGTGAAATTCTAAATTAGCTACAAAGGAAACTTATTTCAGAAGGACAACTTATTGTAAAAATCTTAATCATAAACACTGAAGGTACAAAAAAAGATTATTTTCTTAAAATGGAAATTAAACCAATATTAATAAGAAATAAAGATATCAATCAGAGCACTAGCTTTGTGAAGGCCTACATTAGGATACAGAAATACAAGCATAAAAGTAATAGTATACAAAATAATTATTCCATCTTCAAACTCCACATGTAGGTCTTGACACATAGCATGTACTTTTGTTACATTTTTAAGTCTAAGAGTTATCAAATATTTGAAATTGTAATACTCTAAAAATTTTTTCCCTTTCAGGTTTCATAAGAAAAGATTCACTTTTATTAGTATATGCTACATTAAATCAATGAAGTAGCACTTTAATATACACACTAATCTACCACCTTTAGAATTAAAGCTGATTTTTATTCATCATATTATTTAATAAGAAAAATAAGCTAATTGAAAACTAGACTCTAACATGCACTTATTCTAGTTTAACAAAAAAGTCAAAAGAATAAGTGTCAATGAGAATCATTACCCATTCCATAAACACAACATTCAACATGCAAGTCCACACAAAGTCAGTATTTATCAAGCCTGTGATTTGCAAGAGTGACCAAGAGTGAACAGTGGATTCAAAAGATATTAATATGAATTAACATTAAAAAGCATAACACTTTTTTTCTTTAGGTCATATTGTTTTCATAGCATATGTGTTAATAAAGATTTGTGTTCAGAAAATATATCTTTCCTTAAATTGTTACCTGATATTACACACATACACACACATTTAGTCAAATAGTGTGCCTATATTTTTATTAGTTATGAAGCGGCCAGGAACTAGTTCAATAGAAACTTCATGGACTTAAGAATGAAGTAGCCAGGAAATAGTTAATCAGCAAGTTAGAAGACAATGAACCTGCCTATGGGCCAGCCTGGGGTGTGGGAACCAATCTAGGTCTTCATTTTTCTTCTCCTACATGCCCAAGTCATCATGCCCTGTTCCCCTCTTTGCTCACCCTACAATCCCCTACCTAAAGATGTTCCTGTTGTTCATTCTTCTTCATGTTCTGTC
>CM053593.1:330690976-330713647 GCA_028646575.1 Pseudocheirus occidentalis | reverse complement strand
GGGCTGCTATCTATTTCCTTCTAACTGGCCTATGAGAGACAGCCCAGCTGCTAATTCAATTACTATTAAAGCTCCTTAAAACTTTTCATTTGGACTCTGTGGTCACTTTGTTGATACTCACTATTTCAATTGACCATAACAATTGGAGGCCCCAGCAAGCCCGGCCTTTGGCCATTTCCAGTGACCACCTTTCCATCTGCAAGAGGGACTGGACTCGGAAGTTGATCCAGGGGGCGGCCGCTGAGAGACGTTCCTCAGCCCCAGATTCACTTCCTTGTCTAAAGTCGGACTACAGACTGGAAAGATGCCCAGATTACCTTAACAATAGGCAGACTTTTCCCTCTCCCTCTCTCCCTCCCTCTCCCTCTCCCTCTCTCCTGCCAAGGCTTTTTGCTTAGCAACTGGTAGGTGAGTAACTCACACTTGGAAGTCGGGGGAACTATATAGGCTGCACGCAGATCCTATTGCCCCAATAGCTTTGTTTGAGACATAACACAAAGCCTGGAGGGGTCCCTAGAGGGGGGACCCCTATTTGGTCAAGGTTCCTAGTGGAGCAAACCTCTGGATTTGTTTGTCTGTTTTGTCTGTTGCTTGTCCATTGTAAGTGGTTTGTGCCTTTGTCTGTCTGTCTTGTCTCTCTGTGAGTCCCCCTGCTTTTAGTGGGGGGGGGTCTGTCTTGTCTCTCTGTGAGTCCTCCTGCCATCAGTGGGCCTGTCTTGTCTCTCTGTGAGTCTCCCTGCCTTCAGTTGGTGGTGGTGGGGGGGGTTCTGTCTTGTGTCTTTGTGAGTCCTCCTGCCTAATAGGGATGGTCTCTGTCTTGTCTCTGCAAGCCTCCTGCCTAGTGGGGGGGGGCAGGAACTCTGTCTTGTCTTTTGTGGGTGTTCCTGTCTTACATGGTTGTCTCCATGATTCTAATCAAGGAGGAAAATTCCCACCTTGCTAATCCACAAGATGGGACTGGGGCAGTCCTCCCCAATCCCCTCCCTAAAGTAATGGGGGTGGGCTGGCCGCCGGAAGGGTCCTTTGAGCCTATTCTGGCAAAGTTAGAAAAATCATTTTTTGAAACCCAGGTCATCTCAACCAGATTCCTTATATTATTACCTGGATAGAACTAATTCCTGAAAGATCTAGGCTCCTGGTTGCCCAGGAGGCTCCCCAAGAAAAGAAACCATTAGGAGAATCAGCTAGGCTTTATGTTGTAAAACTGCCAAAGCCCCTAGAAATTATTTCTCTTAGGCAAGATCATTCTGCAAAGGAAAGGAATGATAGTAAATAGAATTCCTTACATTTGTTAAACCTGGTAAATTTTATTGCTTATTGTAAATTCATGAGATAGTAAGATTAGATAAATACTGACAGAGCTGTGATTACCGGGACTTGTTGTCTAAGGTAAAAGGTATTTGGGACAATAACTAAATTTTGTTCAGAGTTTAAATCTGGGTATAGTTGCCTGCATAAATCAGTAAATGCCACAAGCTACTCAGAAGGGATGTGCTGTGAACTGGTGGAAGTCTACATTTGGTAAAAGCCAAAGAGGAAATCTTAGCCTCAGTCTGGGATGACCCCTTTCAGGCTTAAGTTTACCCATGAAATTCCTTTGGGAAGAAATGTCTCCCACCTATTCCTGAGTCTGTTAAAGCTGTAGCAGTTCTTGTGCAGGCCTGGTTCAGATTTTTGGAAAAGCTGTCTGCATCCGATGTCATCTTTTTCAGGTACCCTGGTTCAGATGTTCACTTAAGAGCAGGGGTAGCCAGATCTGAGAGGGGCTCACAGAAATATGATGGAATACCAAAGGTACATTGAAACAATTCAGTTTTCTAGTCACACAGGGCTAGGTACATACACTACAATACAGTTACACTAATATTTACAAAATTGCTTCAAAAATCCAAACTTTTGATCTCATTACTAAACATGCTCAAGATTTGAGTTTCCATAATAAGAGAAATAGATACTCCTATATACATATATACATACAGCTTTAACATACTGCTTTGTATTCTCATTGTGCTACCTTGCCCGACCCCACCCCTCGCCTGTTTTTACTGTAGAAACTAGCAAACTGGTCTCAGTGACCAACAATGCATGACCAAGTTAATGACTTTCATGAGAACAGAATACAGCCTGCATACCTAGCCAAAGTGGGCTGGATGTTTTTGAACAGATCTTGCTGTTTCTGTGAACTAAGAAGTAAAAAGTTTAGGTTCCTAAAGTAAGAATGAACAAACCTGGGAGAACATTTTTTCTGAATTATAGAAATAATTAGACTAAGAAAAAAAGAAGTTCATGAAACAAAGTTGCAAATAAAAGGTTAAATCATTATCCCATAGACTAAGGCTGGGATATATTTGAAGTGCTATAATATTCATATTGGTAAATAGGTATTTGGCCTATTCATCTGCCTGCCACTAGATATTTGTCTGTATGGAATAAGGTCCTTAAATGTTTCAGATTGATACTAGAATAATTAAGTATTGGTACAACTGATTGAGGAACTTAGCTGTTATTCTATTAATTACTGAAACTACATCACATGTCTTCTATGCAAGGAAAAAGAGTCTCAATGCAAATTTCTTAAAGAAAGGTGAATTATGGAATATTTTTTATTAATGGGAAAAGTCAACTTCATTCAAAGTTTGCTATTATTGTGGAAACTAATGCCTATTTATACTGTCTGTTCTGTGATGCAAACATGTTTTATTATAAGCAACTTATTGATATCTACTATTTGGGGATTAATTAGTTATGGATCCTCCCAAGTCTTTTTAGGATAACTGGAGTAGAAGTCAGTATCTCTGCTATAAGTAAATTCATTTGTGTAACTATTGAACTCAAAGATAGGAAACTTCTATCTGCAAAGTTGAAAGTTTCTATTAGTGAAGTGTAGACTCAGAGTGGAAATTTCTGAGGGAATAACAAGATCAGATAATTCTGTATGCCAGATCCATCAGTTTGTGAGGTTTAGCTATTAACCTCCCTTGTTTAAGGAAATAGTTATGTTAGTAATCACTCTACTACTGGTCATTTTTCTCCTACCTTTCTGGCTCCTGTTGTTTTAATCTCTGTGCCAGACTTGTATCTTCTAGGCACACTTGCAGGTGCCAGTTTAAGCTGATTACCAACCACTGCCTGTAGTCCTGTGGATCTGGTGTCTGGCAGGTTCTGAACATTGGCCACATCCCCCCCACCCCCTCTTGAATGATGGACCCCTGTGAGGCAGGGCCAGCTCTACATCCTTTCTCAGCATGAAGCAGCCTAGAACTGAGACCTTCATCCCTCGTCCCCAAAAGATTTTGGGTCCCATCTGTTTAAGGGGGGAATGATGGGGAGCTGAAGTACCTTTGGCAAAGGGCATAGGCTCCCATTTAATAAGAGGCCTCAGACCCAGGCCCGATTTTGAATTGGTAGATAAGCTAAAAGCCTTGCCCAGGGTCCCAAATTTCTCTGAACATCTCCAGTGGCCTCCCTTGGGGACGTAACCTACCCTAGCCAGCCCCAAGGTGAGGGGGTGTAGGAAGAATCTGGCAATAGATGCTACCCAGAAACCTAACTGCATTTGCAACACCTACAGGCCTGATGAGTGTTTTTGGTATCGTCACCAAGCTAGCTCTGGGGAGTGTGGGCAGGGAGGAACCACACCATTCAAGCAAAACCTCCTTGCACCTCCAAAATCTAATACTGAGCCACTGTCTTATCCCCAACAAACAGATAAGAGAGGGAACCCAAACTGGATTAGGTCCCCAGGTGTGGGGGTGCATTTGTAACTCTGTAATACTGGTGTAAGTTCAGTGTGTATTTGTAACCCTGTTTGTAACTAACACTGTTGTAACTTCAATACCTGTAACTGGCATCTCCCAACAAAATGCCAGTGGGGGACATGCAGGGACAAGCAGTTTGTGTACTTTTACCCTATGATAACCTGTGTGCTGCTATCACTGAAATTAATGAGGACACGAGTTTATCTAACCGTGTCTTCCAAGCCCCTGAAAATGCCTTGATGGCATGCACCACTGGCCTGACCTCCTACATTTCCACCCATGCCTTAGCAGACTCCACCTCCCCTGAAATACGTATTCTGGTTTATGTCCTACCCTAGGTTTTCTTTTATTCCAGGGAAGGGGGCTGGGAGAAATTTGGTTTGTCTACCTGAGCAAGGTGAACCCCTATCCTCATTCCTCTGTTCCCCTCCTGGTAGGACTAAGCATTGCTGGGTTCACTGCTGTGGGCACAACAGACCTAGTCACAGGAAGCTCTCAATATGCTAAATATACAGGTAGATCAAGATGTAAGAGAATTTGAAAACCAAATTTCCTATCTGGGAATCTCCCTAGATTCCTTGGCTGAGATTGTGCTGCAAAAATTGGTGAGGGCTGGATCTCATTCCTTAAGAAAGGAAATCTTTGTATGGCCTTGGGAAAAGCCTATTGTTTTATGCAAACCACCAAAAAATTGTCCCTTTCTGGTATGGCAGCCTGTTAAACAAAGAGAAGCTGCCTGGTTATTAGGGACTAGTTGGTTTGAATCTCTGTTTGGTTGATCACCCAGACTGACCTCCTTTGTAATATCATTAGTCAGCCCCTCCCTCTTAGGCTATGGGCAGAAGCAGTCCAGTCTGTCATACTCATGGTCTGGAGTACTCACTGAACACCCATAAGTGGCCAGGAATCCATTATTGGATTCTTGCCTAAAACAAAGGAAGGAATGAAGTGGCCAGGAACTAGTTAAGTAGAAACTTCATGGACTTAAGAATGAAGTAGCCAGGAAATAGTTAAGTGATAACTTTGTGAAATTAAAAATCAGCAAGTTAGAAGACAATGAACCTGCCTATGGGCCAGCCTGGAGTGTGGGAACCAATCTAGGTCTCCATTTTTCTTCTACATGCCCAGGTCATCATGCCCTGTTCCCCTCTTTGCTCACCCTACAATCCCTTACCTAAAGATGTTCCTATTGTTCATTCTTCTTCATGTTCTATCATTATGCCCTGTAATCACAAACTTCCTTCCCTCAGCAACTTACTTGCACCTCCAAACAATGGGACTATATGGTATAAAAGATTCTGTACTTCTGGATTACAGGGCTGCTATCTATTTCCTTCTAATTGGCCTCTGTGGTCACTTTGTTGATACTCGCTATTTTGATTGACCATAACAGTTACACTGCAATGAAAACTAACAACTACAATAGACTTTGTCCTGAATGGATTTTATCAATAAGTGTTGATCAGTATAAAGTAGCAATATATCAAATAGCTAAGGTCATAAGAAAGAGAATTGTACCTTTTTTTTTTGAAGTAATAAAAACCTTGAAGTTATAGCATCAAAAAATGGCATTTTATTTTGTTTTCTGAAAAATAATGTCAATGTATCATGAGAATCTCTTATTTTATAACTATTTAATATATTAATCATAGGAAGACAAAAGATATAAAACCCTAAGGCAGTTATGTCTTCTATTTACATTCACACTGCTCCAGGGAAAAGCAGATGATGTGTAATGCCTTTTTGTAGCTATAAGTGGGCATATTTATATCTACTTAAAACTGTATTTTATTGCTATAAATATTTACATTAATTAAAGCTACTTCAGATGGGTGATTTGCATAGACACATTACCGAAGAAAAGAAATGATCTGAAGTCAGAGGACCTAGACTCAAATCCTACCTTTGATACTTACTATACTTCTGATCCCAAAGATAAAATTTAATATTCTTGGGCCACTGGTTTTCTAATCTGCAAGAAGAGGGGACTATACTGGACGGATTCTGAGATTCCTTTCAGCTCTACATCTATTATATTACAATCTCATTTTTGATATATCAGTAGAATTCCTGTCATGTCAGTGAATAGAGCACCCGCCCTGAAGTCAGAAGGGCCTGAGTTAAAATCTATCCTCAGACACTTAACACTTACTAGCTGTGCGACCTTGGGCAAGTCACTTAACCCCAATTGCTCTGCCTTCTCCCCCTCCAAAAAGCAAAAAAAAAAAAATTCCTGTCATGTACAATACTATAAAAATTATAAAACTTAATTAAGTTACTGAAAATGTAACACTAAATATAAAAGAACAAAATGTAATTCTCACTCTGGCCTATCACCAAAAAGGTGAAAAAGTTTCTGCTACAGCAAAAATTTAAGCCAATATGGTATCTTATGTTAGTGATAACTAAAAATAAAAATACCAAGAGCTTTTCTCATATGCCTTTCTGTTACTTTTAAAACAAATCTCATGTTAACAGCTGCTAACATTCCTTCACTTAAGGTTTTATGAAAGTTTATGATAGAAAATAAAATTTAAAAAGGAAAAACTATTATGATACAAAATCAATATTCACCCACAAAACAAAAGCTGGGGGGGGGAGAGAAGGAGAGAAGGAGGGAAGGAACAGTGAGGGAGGGAAAAAGGATAGTATTCACATTTAGGCTTTAAAAGTAAAAAGATAAAGGACATATTACCATGTCAACGTTGTAGAAAGCTTAGAAATATTTATCATTTTGGAATTCATTTTATATATATTAGTATATCTCATGCTAGAGAAGTTACTATTTCTATATTTGCTACATTTCTATTTGGAGGAATAATTTTTATATGAAATGCATGTAAGATTTGTTATTTTACTTTATTCCCCTACCTTTAATAAAATTAACCTGAATTTACTCATTCAATCCTAGGACTTTGATGAAGTTCTAGGCATCCAATAGTATTCCAGAATTAGCTATGTAGCCTAAGTATGTCATTAAGTGGTAATGATGATTGGAGCTATTTTATAGGAATCTGCAAATGCCTGAAGCTATGTCATCATAAATAATCATAAATTATCTGAACTATCAACAACAGCACATTAATAGGCTGGTCCCTAAAAAGCTAACTTAAAGTTCTGTGAACACAATTTTCAAGGATATATATATATATATACCAACCTTTCTCAGGGTTTATTTAGACATATTCACAAATACTCACAACTTTATATATATATATATATATATACATATACATACACTCATAAAGATATCCCCATAAAACTCAGAAATACAGGTATGCACACACTACTAAAATTTGAGTTAACAGTTAATTGATACTGTGGAACTATCACTAAGATGATTTCAGTGTTCTTGAAGTGTTCTTTTTTCTTTTTTTTTTGGTAAATTCTAGAGTTATATATTTACATCGACATTCACCTTTAGTTGCTATTCCCAATCTTGTCTGCTTCTTACACTATTGTAGCATATGACACTCACCAGTACAAAGTAATACGCATATAAAGCTGCTGAATGGTGAACGATAAAAAACTTATCACCAATCACCTTCCAGTATAAAAGGATAAGAAGCATATCTGCAAAAAAGGGGAAAAAAATAACCCAAGTGAGGGAACAGATATGTAGAAAACTTGCACCACTTCAAACTTACTCAAAATGACTCGCTACCTGTGCTCAATACTTCAAATACATCAGCAGCAGATGTCAAGTTAAAACAACAAAATTATTAGATGCTGGGAGACAGCACAAAATATGGAATTAGCCATAGTCACAGAGAAGGTGAAGGAATGCCTCCACTTTAAGGATTCAGAATTTATCTCCACCTAGAAGCAAGTGAAGCGAATGGCTATGCAGAATTGCTACCCTATTCCAAGGCAGGAAAGTATGCAGCCTATCTGACTAAGAGGCATGGAATTAAGTGAAAAAAAACTTTATAATTTGTGATCTTTCATTTAAATTCAAGAAATGTGAATTCATGACCCAAAGTTATCAAAGAAGAAAGTTATAAAAAGAATATCTAGAGTATTTCTTTTCTAGCACAATTATTATCAAAAGATTTAATTATAAAATAGAAAAACAGTGAAGTTTTACATGCTAAAATCTCTTTCTGAATATTTTCTGACATGAGGGATTTAGGTTCAGAAACTTAGAGTTTTCAATATTCTGTTTTAAGACAGGGGAAAATAATTCAAGTTATTTTTTTAAAGTAACATATCACAATAAACACATAAAATGTGCAAATGCAGAAAAGAGTGGCTAGCTAGAATGAAGACCCACAAAGGGGATATCAATAATACCAGAAGGCAAATTGACCAGGTCCCTGTTCTTTGACATGTAGCTCATCTGTTCTAGGATCCATTTCTTCCTCATAACCTCCTTTTGAAGAATATACTAAATTATTTAGCTCTAAGGCAAAGGGGGAAAGGTTTCACACACATAATCAAAGGATAATTTTTTTGGCACAGTTCCTAAAATGTATGGCTGACAAAAGCTACCAAAAGATGGCTCTATTTCTTCATATCATAGTTCCAGACATATAAATCAAAATAAATTTTTATTAATTACTCATAATCACCATTTAACTCTATCACATAATTACCAGAGAGGAGGTAGCCTGAAACAATGGCAAGATTCACTTGAACAAGTGAAGGCTCACCCCTGTGAATAAACATGAAAATAAAGTTTTAGTCTTTACCATCCAGCTTGGGGATTTTTTGGTGCAATTTTTCTAAGACAACATCCCAGCACATTTGTTTTTGTTTCCATGGTTTAAATATTTTGAACATTTGTTATATCCTTTTTTGGCAAATTACTGTTTTGTATGTAAATCATATTGGTACTCTAAAAGTTTGCCATGACACAATTCCTGAACCAACACTTGAAAGGATTTAGGATATTCCAGTCAAACTGTAAATTCTAGAAGGAATTCATTGTCCGTAGGATGTCTCAAATACAATCTCTTCTGACAATTTGAGAATCCTTTTGAATTAACCCAAAAGAATGACATTTAACTGAGAAATATGCTTTAGGACATGCTTTCAATGGGGAGCCTCTTACAGGCCTAAGCCAAGTCCCCAGAGTTTCTTTTAGGACAACTGATCAGCTCTTAGAGAGCCAAACTAGGCTGATGGTAATAAAGAATGATGATATTTGCATGTATATGGCGCTTTGAAGTTTGTAAGCTCTTTGTCCATATTCTCTCTTTTTATCCTCACAATAACCCTTAGGTGTAGGTGTTATTTTTATGCTCATGTTACAGATGAAGAAACTGAAGCAGTTCAAGGTCAAGCGACTTGCTCAGGGTCACAGAATACTAAGGGTATGAAGCTGGATTAAAATTCATGTCTTCCTGATTCCAGGCTCAAAACTAGGTTTTGTGCCATCTACCTGCCCTGCTCCACTGATGAGTACAGGGGAAAATTTACTCCCGATCAATTCTTCTAAATTGTGACTATACCTCTCCTTTTACATCCCTCTCAAAACACACACAACACCAGGAAAGCTGTAAGTACTTGGATTCATCCCTGTTCCAAAGTCCCTGGAATAGCTACAGTAGTAGAAATTAAGCAGTAGTAGCAAGTATTGTGACCTGCAAAGGATAGCTAGGAACGCAGTGTAGCAAATGATTTACTAGGATTATAAAGAATGTCATAGCATTTGCTCCCTCTGCTAATTATATCAAATGAATAAATGTCAAGTATCTATAATTATGTAGACAACACAGGACGGCAACATGTGTAATGATTAGTGTATGGTACAAATTAGCCAAAAATGTAATTTCTAGCTAGGCCATTTTACTAATTTTGTTGTTCAGTCCTTTCAGTCATGTCCAATTCTTCCTGACCCCATTTGGTATTTTCTTGGCAAAGATACTGGAGTGGTTTGCCATTTCCTCCTCCAGTTCATTTTACAGATGAGGAAACTGAGGAAAACAGGGTTAAGCAACTAACTGGGATTTTAAATTACAAATGCTCTTTATACTAAAAAAATGTAAGAATTAAAATCTCAGAACTGTAAGAAATAATCTTGAAATAATAAAAAAAATAATCTAGTCCACATGCTTTGAGGTAAAGTACTATTACAGCTAAGGAATTTTAAGACCATATAGCTGGAAAATTGTAAGGTGAACTAGAGCCCAGGTGTCTTGTTTCTCTAATGTAATGCTCCTAAGGTAACACAAGCCTTTCAGTGTTACTGAATTAAAGCGAATCATTCACAAATAGAAACAAAATGTCGGCCTGTGTTTCTTACTGGAATTTAGGATCAGTGATTTTTGTTGGTGTTAGAAACTCATGGAGTAAGAACTCTAACCACCACGTCACACCTATAACTTGGGAGACAACTGTTAGAAAATTGCCTGAAGCACAGAGAGGATTAGTGGACTTGCCTAAGGTCACAGGTGGAAAGTCAAAGGCAAGATCTGAATCCAAGGATAAATTTATCAAAATGAGTGCAACACACCCATTACCAGAATATTATTTACTATTTCAAAAGTGGTAACACAATGGAAATCTTGCTACTTTTGATCATATTACAGTTAGAATTTTATTCAAGTTCAAATTTCTGAATAGTGGCTAGAATACTGAATCTTGCAATCAGGAAGACCTTAGATCAAGTCTCACTTCTAACACCCACCAAGTAAGTGACCCTAGACAAGTCACTCAACCTTTAAGCACTCTGGGTAACTCTTAAAGACTATTCATACTCAGAAGGTAACAAACTGCATTAGGAAAGGGAGTTTCCTCTTCCTATAACAAGTACAATGAAATCACAGTTCTAGTGCCTATTAAAGTTAGAGAATGCAAATTTTTTATTCTAATGTCAAACAATAAGGCAAATATTAATTTAATGATTGAATCAGAGTAGAGGTGTTCAATGGATAGCACCCCAGGCCTGAAGTCAGTAAGATCTGAGTTCAAATTTGCCCTCACACACTTACTAGCTGGGTGACCCTGGGCAAGTCACTTACCCCTGTCTGCTTCAGTTTCCTCATTTGCCAGTATCTTTGCCAAGAAAACCCTAAATGGTGTCATGAAGAGTTAGACACAACTGAAATGAGTGAACCACAACAAGATACTTTTCAACTAGACTATCTTGTTCTAGTTAGAAATATTCTCTAATACAACTGAACCATAAACTCTTACATATAAACAGAAACCCTTTATATTTTCAAGGTAAATGAGAAACAATCTTACAAAGAAACAATTCTTTCAAAAGCATAAGTGAAATCAAACCATTTGGGGAAATATCTTACCAAAGGGGATCAGCTATAGTAGCTTCATCAAAAAATAAAATATATAGGCATAAAGAACCAACCAGCAAGGAATGGAATGTGGATGCAATCCTGAAATAAGAAAAAAACATATTTAATAATATTCAGACTGAAATGCATCCTTATCTCATTTAGGCATGTGAAATATTCTAAGGGAATTATGGTGGGAAATCTAGGAAATGAATGGAATGGTAATAGCCCTGTACTTGTAATGAGTAGAGACCAGAGTTCAAACCTTGCCTATGATCATGGGCAAATGAGTTAACTTCTTTGAGATATACCTGCTGTATTTACATCGCAGGGCTGTTGTAAGGAATGATATAATGTAATTTGAACATTTTCTAAACTGAGTGCTATATCAATTTTTGCTATTATTATTCTGAAGATTATAGCACAGAACTACAATTTTCAAATAATCTCTAGACATTGCCAGTACTAAAAACAACTCTCTCTTTAGTTCCCTTACTTAAAAAACTGGGATATTTTTGCTCACAAGTCATATAACACATACTGTCAGTTGCAATCATTCTTCAGGGTAGTTTTGCTCAAATACTTCAATAGATTTATGATTTGATCAATATGGGTACTACCTCTAAAGATGCAGATTGCCAACCATTCATGCCCTTTCATTCTACACAACACCTGCCTGTGTCCTTTTGTAAAAAAGTGTTAATATAAGAACCCAGGTCTTCTCATTCCTACTCTGATGTTCTTTCTAAATACATTGTTATCAGATGCTGCAAACTGGTAAGAAAATGCAATCTGAAAAGTGTTCTTTGTCAGGACACACTAAGGAACCTGATCACATTTAGGACATGTTATTTTCCTAAGTCTGGTCTATCAAAGAATCGGTTTTGAAAAGAAATACATTAAAGCAAACTAGAGATATTAACTAATTAAGACTAATTTTCTGTTTATAAAGGTCTAAAGTTTTGAGTAAAATTCAATTCAAATTCAACCAATATTTAATAAGCACCTAATAAGTCCTTGAGAGGCACTGTATCATTTCTCTTCTCAGTAGAAATAGAAAAAAAGGTTCTAGTAAATTATATCTGACTAATATTAAACAAAATGGGCCAAATCATATAAATTCAATTTATGTATATGTTTGTATGCATGTATATTTGTACACATGTGTATATACACTATTTATATGTGTAATTTATGCATTTATGTGTAATATATACATTCCTATACAATTATAGTTTGACATGCATATATAAAAATCATTTATCTATGCATCTTGTCCTATAAACTCTCATACAATGAACACCTTAGCTAACAATTGTGGATCTATATCCTGAGTTCAAAATTATAACAAAATAGTTCACAAGTTTTAAAAACTTTACAGGAATAAAGAAAGAAAAAAAGGCTAAAGGGTGAAGAGTATTATTTTGAGTTTTCTCAAGTACAAAGTACTTTATTCTTTAATAATATCAAATAGCATCCCTTTAAAATAATTAAAATTAATAATCAATATGCCGTTCAATATAACAATATATCCACATAGTAAGACAAACTTGGGAGTTTATATGATCAAAAAAAGGGTTCCTAAAAAGACATGTGTAAATCAGACAAAGTCAAAGAAAATTTTAGATACTATTAAGGTCCTCGTTATTTAAAGGATAATGCAGTGAATCCTTCTGTAAAGTGAAAAGTCCTTTCACAAAATAATCACATTTTATATCACATCCCTCCATATTAAAAAGGTATATTGATTTCTTTTATTTTTACATTGCCTAAATTTCCCCCATATCTTTTCCCATTCTCCTCTTAAAAAGGTATCTCTTATGACAAAAATCTCTTTTAGAAAAGAAAAATGAGGAAATTTTAAAAATCTCAACAAAACTAATCAAGACATTGAAAAAAACCAAAAACATATGCAATGTTGCATACTTGTGGACATCCTCACTTCTGCAAAGACTGGGGATGAGGAAAGGATATCTTCTCCTAGTACTTCTTTGGGGTCAATCTTTTCTTTGTAATTCTGCAATGTTCGTTTTTTGGTTTTTTGTTGTTTTTTGGTTCTCTAGTGGCTGTCCCTTCCACTTCTATTGTAGTCATGTAGTCACGGGTTGGGTTTTTTTTTGTTTGTTTGTTTGGGGGGGGGTTGGCTTTGCTTGCTTCACTTTCCATTATTTCATTTAAGTCTTTCCACATACCTTTGTATTCAACATATTTGTCATTTCTTACAGCATAGTAAGTGGTACTTTCATGTGCCACAATTTGTTTACTCATTCTGTAACTGAAGGTCAGCTGGTTTGCTTTTAGGTCTTTCTTACAACACACACACACAAAAATGCTGCTATAAATATGTTTGCTGTATATGGAGACAGTAGGCTGTCTGGGCCAAAGGCTATGAACATTTAATCATTTCACTGTCATAATTCCAAATTGCTTTCCAAAAACCTGTACTAATTCACAGCCTCAGCAGCAATGCATTAGTGAGCCTTCCCACAACCCTTTCAACATTAGCTATTCCCATCTTTTTTCACTTTTTCTAATTTTCTGGTAGTCAGGTGAGACTTCAGGGTTGTTCTGATTTGCGTTTCTCTTAGTATTCAGATCTGTAGTGTTTTATCATATGGTTATTCATAGTTTGTAGTTCTTTTGAGAATTTTTTGTTATTATATTTTGACTACTCATTTATTGGCAGAATGACTTTTGCGTTTATCTATCTCTTCTTATCTCTCTAATCTGGTCTTCAGATATTTGTCCATGACTTGGAGTTAACAGTAAAGATAAATCTGGATGTAACATGTTGGAATGGCATTGACCAAAATTCTACTGGGTTGAATACATCATTATCTTCCCTCTGAGATTACTTTTCATCTACAGTGTAAGTAGTTGGTATATAAAGGTCATCTGCATGTTGTTTCCTTCATTGGAATGTGAGGTCCCTGAGAAAAGACACATGTTTTTGCCTTTCTATGTCCAGTCACTTAGCACAAAACTTGGGAAATATTAAGCACTTGAGATTGTGGACTAACCAACTACTACTTGTATATACAGCTAAAAAAGTCCAAAAGCAGTCAGCCAAATTACTTAGAAAACTACCTGTATGTATCTTACTGACTGGATATAGTAACACCCTCAACAGTCTAATTCTACTATGGTGTGTACAGATTTGTCTTAAACTGGGTAGAGCTGTAAATACCGCAAAACAAGAAAAAGAATACAAAGTGACTTTAACATATCAGTGAAGTGGTAAGAAAAAAACAGGATAAAATTAATTAGAAGTAAGATGCATTGGGCAAGTCACTTAACCCCAATTGCCCTGCCTTTCCCCCTCCAGAAAGCAAAAAATAATAATAATAAGATGCTACTTAGGAATGTAAAACAAATGAAACAATCTCTGTGTGCCTAGTCAAATTGTACCAATCAATTGTTTATATCATAATAACAAATCCTATATCCCACTGAACAATGGGAGCAAATATTGTTTACTGCATCACTTATTCTGTATTATAAAGTATATCCTGAAATGTAATTTGTAATTTATCATTTCAGATACCTTCAGAAACATTTCTGTGAAGTGCCACAGGTCACTTTACAAGCAAAATTAAGTCCTGGCACACATATAATTCAAATGTCCTTTTGTTTAGAAGGAATGGTAAAATACACACTAGCATAAAATATGTTTTTCATTTCTAAACTTTATTTAGCATACTAAATTTGTCTGTAAAATTTTTTCTAAGAAATAATATTAAAATGGTAGTTTACAAGTTAAAGATTTAATCATTGTTAGGTAGTCTATTTGTTAACAACTAAAATTACATAATCTAAAACAAGGCAAAAGCAACAGCTTAATTAGTGAACCAGCAAATAAAAAAATAAATCATAAGTAATTCAGCACAGCAGGATTCTCCATGCTAAGTGTGTCCATCTGGCTAATGCTGGAACTAAGTGAATAAAGGAAGAAGAAATAAATTATAATATTGTGGTGAATAACACCTATAATTCTTATCTTTTATGTAAGAACAACAATTAAGCTTAATGACTCAATTGCAATTATAACCACTCAAATTAATGTTTTCTGGTAGGGGGTTTTCTATGCCTTCCTAAGTGACTCAGAGCATTCAGGGGTCACAGACTTTTAGGCAGTATCTGATTGTGAGGAAGCAGCAACTTGCGTTACATTAATTTATTCTCTCCTAGTTAGTAGGAAAATTGCTGCAACAGGGTGTAATAGTAATCAGTTTATCAGATACTTAGCACTTAGCAACTTAGGGCTAAGTATGGAAGGTGTGAACTCTGTCCATTGTTGAGAAGGTATGAACTCCCCCTGCTGACTTGGAAGAAGGCTATTGGCTGAGACAGGAGGCCAGTGCTGTATATAAAGAAGAATTCTACAAACAGAGAGAGAACTGGAATTGGCTCCTCAGTGAAGGAAGATTCATGGAGACTGAAGCCAGCTGAGAGAGAGAGAGAGAGACAGACAGACAGACAGACAGACAGAGACAGAGAGAGACAGAGGGAGAGACAGACAGAGACAGAGGGTGATTATTCTTTTGTTAATTGATTGACTGAATCTTTAAGTGAGCAGGGTTTCCCCCTTAGGGAAACCAAGTGATTCTTCTTTTGTTCCTTGTTCTACATATTGTGACTTTCTGTAATAAGATACAATATTGAGAATATTATATTGTGAATATTGTACTGAATCTTGATTTGTAATGGAATAAACAGAGTGTTCACTATTACTGCATAATTCAAATCTTAAAAGCTGTTCATAGTAGCATTCTTTTGGGAATCTGCTTGTGCTTGGCTTTACACAGGGAAAGGCCAAATCCCATGGGTTTCAGGAGGCCGGAATCACCCCCAACTCTATAACATGCCCCCCCAGGATTACAGAGACAGCTTCTCCTTTGAGATTTCTTAGCAAGCCTGTTTTTCATTTATACAGTGGTAACTAGTGACTGGCTAGTGACAATTGCTTTTGTCTTGCTTCAAGTTATGTAATATTAGTAACTAATACACAGAATGCCCAGAAATCATTAAATCTGTCAATCTATATTGAAATATAGGCTATAGGAATGTGATTCTACTTTCTACCTCCTGCCCCAGGTATTTTTCCATTTTTTGCTCAATTCTTCATTTTGCCACTCCATTGGGGTGGCATGCCCTAGTACAGTGGTTCTCAACCTTCCTAATGCCATGGCCCTTTAATATTCATATGTGGGAATATCTGGGCATGTCTGCATGTGGATGGACTCACATGGAGATGGATAGAGGAATGGTGTTTTCGGTTCCTAAGACCACTGGAAATATGTGTTTTCCGATGGTCTTAGGCAACCCCTGTGAAAGGGTTGTTTGACTCCCCCAAAGGGGTCGCGACCCACAGGTTGAGAACCACTGCCTTAGTATAAAGAATACTCGACTTGGAGTCAGGTGAGACCTTGGTCTGAATACTCTTTACTAGCTGTGTGACTATAAACAAATTACTTAACTTCTCTGAGACCTTAGTTTCCTCATCACAAAATGGGGGTTATAATACCTATGGTACATGCTGTGTGAACATCAGATGAGATAATGCATGTGAAAGTGCTTTGCAAAGTGCTATGTAAATATCAACAATTATTATTTTGCCTCTCTGGAAAAAAGAAGAGGAGGGCTAGAGGTAAGATATCAGAGATAGGAACAGCCTTTTCAAAAGAAGAAATGTGAGCTACTGATAAGCATGTGACAGAATACTCAAAATCATTAGTAATAAAAGAAATAAAAATTAAAACAGCTCTGAGACTTCACCTTATACATATCAAATGGGCTAACTTGACAACAATTGAAAAGAAAGAGGCAAATTAGAGACCCCACTCTTTGTGGGGCTGTGAAGTAAACCACTTATTCTGGGAAACAGTTTGGAATAATCATTTTAAAAGTCGCTAAATGATACATGTTATGTTACATCTAGGTGCCTACCCTAAGTCAAGGACAGAGGGTTCCTTTTGATACAAAAGTAGCCCATTTTGTAGAAGAAAAAAATTAGAAGTAAAGTGGGTACCCATCAACTCTGTAATGGTTTAGCAAATTATGGTCATGTGAATAAAATGAAACCCTATGCCATATGGAATCAGAACTGTGAGGAATTTAGAAAAACCTAGAAAGAACTACATGAACTGAAGGAGGTGAAATAGAACCAGGAAAATATATTCTTCCCAGTTCAAAAAACTTTAGCATCTCATCCATGTCTCTAGAATAAAATATGAATTCTTCAGTCTGGCATTTAATGCTTTCTACATTCTAGTTCCAATCTAAGAACATCTGCATTTTTACTTCTCTTCATAAACTCTACATTCCTCCATATTAGAATAATGTTTCCTTACAATCAATGCTAGACCTACCATATCCATCTATTCATACAAGAACTATTCCTCAAACTTCGGATGAAATTCCATCTTGTCTCTGCCCCTAAGAATCCTAGTGTTCATCCTAGTGTTCCTTTTTAAGTTCCTATCAGCTACTATTTACTCAGTGATACCTTCACTGATTCCCACTAGTGAGTAGTGTGCTAGCCCTTCTGTGATCAGTTCAAATACCCACTTCTTCCAGAAATCTTTCTAATTTACCCAATTTTTAGTATCCCTCCATCTCTATTTATTTTATATATGTCCTCTGTGTCCTTATATGTGAATATTACATACCAGTGGAATGTAACATTCTTGAGGGCAAGGTTTGTTTTTTATATTACTCTCATCAGTGCCTAGCACAGTGCCTGGCCCACAGCAGATACTTAATAAATACTTGATGAATAATTGATTTTATATGACTTCAATCATGTAAAGAGTAAAAATCACTGAAAATGGGATCAACACAGCAACGAGGCATTCATTGATTTTGCAAGTCCAGGGGGTAAGCATGTTTCTTGACTCTCCAAAAAGGGGTGGTAGGTTATTAGTACTGAATGAGGCATACATTTTTAGATATAGCCAATGTGTTTATTTAATTTGCTTTACTGAACTTACTTGTTACAAGAGTAAATCCTCTGGCAAGAAGGGATGTCATTGGAACATGAAAGCAATGTTTTAAAAAAAAAAAGGAATAAGAAGGAGAAGGAAAAGCAAACACTGAAAAAGATGAATAACTTTTCTTAAGTGGAAAGGTGTGTTGAGGGAGAAAGGCCACACACACATACACACACACACACACACACACACACACACACACACTTTTTATGATCCAAGCATGTGATTTCAACAGTATGGGGACTTCCCAGTCCTTCCACTGAAGCAGCCTGGTGACTGGTCCTTAATTTGTCTTACCTACCTGAAGTACTCAGAGCTCTACTTTTTCTTTTCTTTTCTTTTTTGCCTTTTGGAGGGCAGGGCAATTGGGGTTAAGTGACTTGCCCAAGGTCACACAGCTAGTAAGTGTTAAGTGTCTGAGGCCAAATTTGAACTCAGATCCTCCTGACTCCAGGGCCGGTGCTTTTACTTTTTTCACTTAAGTAATATTTATACATGCTTCCCAGTATCTGCCTCTAACTGGACTGTAAGTTTAACGACTCTTCAAGCTTTTATTAGCTCCATTTGCCAGGCATTAACTGTGCTGGCACTCAATATGTAAAGACAAAAACCAAACAGTCCAACATCTGATGTCCTCAAGCAGATTACATTCTATTGGGAGAGGGAAAGACAACTCATGCACATGTAACAAGAAAGCATAAAAAGTATATTCAAGGAACATATAGGGGAAGAAGCACCAGCAGCTGGGGACCAGGGAGGGTAGAATCGGAAAGTGCCTTGGAGAATGTTGCATCTGAGCTGAGCTTTGAGGGAAACTTGGAAGTTTAGGCAGCTATTGTGAGAAGGAAATGTATTCTAGGTACAAAGGCAAGAAAAACCTGTCTTCCTTAAAATTCACATCTTTTCTTCCCTCAAAAGCACACATAATGATCTGTACAGCGTAATCTTAATAAATATATGTTGTACAATAACATTAACACATTTAATCCAGCACTTAGGACAGTACCTGGTAGACAGAAGGTGTTTAATAAATACTTGTTGCCTTTAAGGTTTACAAAGTGTGTTCCTCATAACTGACTATGAGGTAGAAAGTATATGAAATATCACCCACATGCTACACAAACACAGCAGAGATTCAAAGAAATTACGTTATCAGCCAAAGTATCACAACTTATCAATCACTTATTAAGATGAAAAAGAGAATATATTTGTGGGCAAAAACTGGATATACAAGCAAGAAAGGTTTGCTCAACTTAACCGTGCTTTTACTAGAGAAAGTGCAGATATTTATTCTGTGCAACAATGTTTCGATTTATTTGGTTCTTTCATGTTCTTCCTTTCTACTGAGCTAACTGACTGAGATAGCTGTGAATTCATTAGTCTTTGTTTTCTCCCGTGTATTAATACTCAACACCATTCTTTGCATTTGAAATTTTTTACTTTATATATATATAATTTATGCATTATTTGATCTGATATTTTTATTAAAACATCTCTCAAAAATGTCACCATTGTCCAGCAGTCAATTTTAAACATCCTTCACTTTCCTTTCCTTTTATTTTTTTTTGGGGGGGGGAGGTAGTATAGAGGAAAAAAGAAACAATATCCCCACTCTATAATTCTATGCACAAAAAATACTTAAAATCTAACATAAATCTGAAAGAAAGCAAATTCTGCCTTTAGTTGTTATTCTACCATACACACAGAAAAAAGCTTATTCCATACACACAGTATGCCTGAAATGCCTATATCAGTTATAACTCTTTTTTAAAGGCATGTGTTTTTCACAACATGAACCAAAGCTGTTGTAATAAGACACAATGAATACAGACCAGAAGTACTTGATCTGTGATCAGAATAAAGATCAAAGCTTCGGCTCAAATATTCTCTAAGAGGAACTTGGCAAATGTCCTTCAAACTAAATATCAAGTGGTAATTTTCGGCTGCCTTCTTTCCCATCCCCCAAAAAGGGAATTTTAGAAATAATTTTATCCCAAGTATTACTTTCATTTAAATAATACAAAGTGTATAATATTCCTGTAGTGATAACATGCTAAAAACTGAAGATACAAAGAAATGAATGTTTGAAAAGGTAGTTATTGAGTACCTATTCTGTACAAAGCACCATAATAAGCTGAGATGCTTTAGAACAATAATATTTTATATAAGAAATGAGATACTTAAACCAAAACTCACCAAAGCATACTAAAAAAATTTTATACATCTTTCAATGAAAAAAACACTTTTCATATGATTTCTATAATTTACTTTCTCCTTTTTCATCAACATGAATTGATTCTTTTTTGTTTTTGTGGAATATATTATAATAATATATATATAATATAATCTGATCAAAAGTAAGTTGAGTTCAATTTAAAATACATAAAATAAAATCTAAAGAAAATAATATTTCAAAATATTTTAGTTTTAAGTGATCATATGGCTAGTCTGATGTCCAGTTTTCTGGGCTTTGTGACGTTTAGTACTCTCCTATATTATTTAGTTTTAGAAACTTTACCTTGAGTTCCATTCAATCTTCTTTTGGGTGCTTAGTTTGATAAAACCTGAGGTTACTCGTGCTGAAAACCAAGAACTTACAACATGGAAAAGAAGTTGAAACATGAGAAAACTGGTAAAAACAATGCCACCAAGGCTGTAGGAATCCATGTTTCTTCAATCTGTTAAGAGAAACAGTAAATGATTACTTCTATGAACTGTTTCTATAATTAGATTTTAAATGTTTAAAGTCAAGAATATGTCTTTATGCTGAGAAATAATTTTAAATAATTTAGTGCAAAAATAAAATGTAAATAAACTACTAAATGTTTAAGGGATTTGGCTCTTTTTCTTCATCTCTCTTACTGGCTAGTCTGTCAAGTCTTACATGCATATTTATACTAGAAGAGTTTAAAAAATTATCTTCAAAAAATATTTAAATAGGGATTTTCTTAACATTCTTAATATTAATTAAAGCATCGGGTCAATTTCAACATAGCCACATTAAAAATTATCTAATTTCATTTTTATAATTGCTACTATTACAAAAACTCACCAGGGCAGCTTGGTGGCACAGTGAATAGAGCACCAACTGTGGAGGAATACCTGAGTTTAAATCCAGTCTAAGACACTTGACACACTTACTAGCTGTGTGACCTTGGGCAAGTCACTTACCCCCAACTGCCTTGCCTTCCCCCCTCCAAAAAAAGTTAAGAAAAAAAACTCACCCACTACAACTGCAGTTATTCTTTGAGCACTTTTTTGACTGCTCAATTCATACTCCCACATTGGAATAGAAATTAGCCTTCACCTACAGCTGCAAGCCAAAAAAGAAGAAAAGAGTTTAAACAACAAGAAAAATAATGTCTAACAGAATAAAATGTATACTAGAAAATAAAATGCATATTAAACACCCAAGAGATCAGTATAACATACAAATTATATTTAATTTGAAAATTACTAATTCTGCTCAAAGTAGTACCTTAATTTTAAACTTACTCTATAGTAATATGAATGTTCTGCCTAAAAATTTTCTCATGTAATTTTCTCTCAAAAATTGTTTCAGGTGATAAATATTAGATCAGAAGATAAAGGAATATTACACACAAACATATACAATTTAAAATGTTTCTATATGAAATTAAATTCATTTAACTCTAATAACATTCAGATCAAAGAATGGAATGAAGTATGTGTTTGATACCCAGGAGAAAAGTAGTTTTAGGGTTTTCTCTTTGATAAAGCTGAACCCAGATGAAAAGAAAATTAATCAATATAAATTTCCCACTGTTTAATGAGATAAAATTAAGGTTAAAGTCATATACTGAAGGTAATTCTCCAGTGAAAATAAACCACAGACTACATCAGCAATAACACAACTTTATCCCCTTCCACTGGAATACCATAATGAAATTTTGCTTTCTACACAACTGTTTTCCTTATTCTGTAATGAATTCTTTCCTTATTCATTTCTTGTACTTTGTTTTCTAAAAATCTGCTACTAAAAAGCCTTTGAAGTGAGAATCCATTAAGTTTGTTACTCATTTATTTTTATTAAATTTAAATGTATACTGTCATTATGTTCCATCTCGGTTTGCTTTTGAAAAAATATATTACTAAGAAGATATTTTAAAGCAGGTATCTTATAACATTAAGCTACTGTAAGGAACTTTGAATTTAGCTATTCTAACAGAAGACAAGTCCCTGTCATTAAGAACTTTTCCTTTCCAAGTCACAATACTGCCTTATATTAGATGCCATATTTCACATTTTTAAAAGATTTACAAACAACTGATAATTTTTAAAAATTACATATGGCAATTCTATTTGAATCTCCTCTAGACATTAATATGCACAAGAATTCCATTTGTTCAAGCTGTAGACCTATGAAAAGTCTGAAATACAGTGAAGGTAATTAAGACATATATATGACAAAAAATAGAAATATGCAAGCAGGATGTAGGACAATAGGCACACTAATATACTGTTGGAGGAAGTAAGAATATTTGGAATAGATTTCTTTTGTTCATACTTCTATAGACCTAACCCATGTTATTCCACTAACTACACATTACATGCCAATTGGCCTTATCTGGGGGGGTGGAGCCAAGATGGCGGGGTAGAAGCAGCAAAGTTCCACAGCTCCCACACAGTCACCCTAAATACCCATAAAATATGACTCTAAACAAA
>CM053593.1:330658742-330690476 GCA_028646575.1 Pseudocheirus occidentalis | reverse complement strand
AGGAAGTAAGAATATTTGGAATAGATTTCTTTTGTTCATACTTCTATAGACCTAACCCATGTTATTCCACTAACTACACATTACATGCCAATTGGCCTTATCTGGGGGGGTGGAGCCAAGATGGCGGGGTAGAAGCAGCAAAGTTCCACAGCTCCCACACAGTCACCCTAAATACCCATAAAATATGACTCTAAACAAACTCTAGGGCTCCCAGACTCACAAAAATGCAGAAAACACATCTCTCGCTGAAGGCAGCTCGGCAGGAGGAGCTCATCGCGGCAGGCTGGGAGCTGAGGCCAGCTCAGCCCAAAACCAAAATGGGGCCAGGCCCCAGGGCAGTTGGGAAGAGCCGAGCCTCCCAAGCCACAGCATGAGTCTACCCCGGGGAGCAGATGTACAGCACCTGGAGCCATCTCCACATCTATCAAATCAGGAACAAGAAGGATTAGAGAAAGGTCAGTCAAAGTGAAGCTTTCAAGCTAATTTTGGGGGAAGAAAAGCAGTTTGGCCAATCTGCCCCCAGGGCAAGGAAGCAATGGGGGAAGGGCAGGATCTGCTACAACCAGCAGCTGCCCCCACTGGGCTACTTCAGAGCTCCTGGCCTGCAGACCCTGCTGGGGGGCTGAGATGACTGATACAAAGAGAATGTAAACTCCTTCTGGGTGGGAGATGTCCCATTTTTGCTTGTCCTCAGCGACCTTACATAGTGCCTCATCCATAGTGGGTGTTTAATAATTGTTTATTGAATTAAATTGAATTATTCTCCTTAATCCAAAGGGGCAGAAATATGAATAGTTTGTAGGAGTTGAAATGAGGCAAATTTAAGTTCAATGTAAGGAAAATATTCGATTGGGATAGGATGCCCCAGGGTCAGGGATTCTCCATCAGTGGAAGACTTCAAGAAATGTTAGATGATCATTTATCAAGAATGTTGTAAAGAGGATTACTATTCAACAACTAGACTAAATGACAATTAGATTCCTTCCTACTCAGATTCTATAATTCTGGGTCCGTTGACTCTATTGCTTCCAAATCTATAAGAAAGGACGGCCCACATCTTGACCACAAAAGATATCCTGCCAATTTCTACCATTCCTTGACTATACCCTAAGCTTTCAAAGTTCACAGATTTAGTTCTAGACAAGGAATGCCTTCTACCTTTGGGTACAGAGATGAAAAACAACATTCTCAAGGAACTTACATTTTAATAGGGAAAATATATATATACATAAATACATACATATATACACATATGCATAGCATATAGCAGAATAGAATAAGAGTAAATAGAAAGTGCTGAGAAAGTTTGAGGAAGGAGAAATCACTTTTGGACGGATCAAGGAAGGCTTCATGGAGGAAGTAGGACATGAGATGTCTTGAAAAGCAGATTTGCAACATCACAAGGGAGCCTATGAAAATGCTCAGAGGCAAGACTTTGCAGGACAACAGTGGTGGAGAGCAAACAGATTAGAGAAGATGGGGAAGAATATAAAATAAGGCTTGGAGTCACCTACTGGAGACAGTGATAGGTTAGGCTAAGGAGTACTTTATCTTCTAGGTAATAAGAAATAGCTAGCTAGTATTTCTGGAACAGGGCACTGAATCTGTTCATACATATGTTTTAGAGAGATTATTTTGGCAGTTCTTTGAAAAACAGTTTGTAAAAGGGACTTTTGGAAGTGGCAATGATTTAGGAAGTTCCATGAAGCCTTCCTCTTCTAAAAATTCTTTCATTTCTCTGAAGCACTTTGTACTTCACAAGCACCTGTCACATTCTGTTTTGCAATCTATTTCTCTGTATATCTGCTATATCCCCCGCTAAGCTTAAAGTTCTATGAGCACAGGGAATTGTCTTCACCGCTATAATTTCCACAACTCCAAGTACGTTGTTTTGCATGAGTAAATGTCTCCAAAAGTCTGCTGAATTAAACTGAAATTCTGCTTTGGTGTTGCACTGACAAAGACCCTAACACTCAATTTTCTTCTCTTTACCCCCCAACAAAAGTTAACACAATTGGAAAGAGATCCTAACAAAAAGGATTTATCCCTTAAATCCGTCATGCCCTAACTTGAGGAATGTATGGAGAAACCATATTTTCCTTGAAGGAGGAGGGTCAGTTTTGGTTTTTTGGTTTTGGATTCCTAGTATGTAAATACAATACCTTCCACAGAGTATGGTGCTTAATAAGTGTTTGCTGAATGGAACCAAGGGGATATCTAGACATAAATGGACCCTAGTATGTACCTGTTATGAATTTATTTAAGACAGGGGTCCTTATTCTGGAATCTATTAACTTTTTTAAAAATATATTGATAGGGGCAGCTAGGTGGTGCAGTGTGAGTAGAGCACCGGCCCTGGAGTCAGGAGTACCTGAGTTCAAATCTGGCCTCAGACACTTAGCACAAAAACTAGCCGTGTGACCTTGGGCAAGTCACTTAACCCCAACTGCCCTCCCAAAAACAAAAAACAAAAAAAATATATTGATAATGGTATTTCAATATAATTGATTTCCTTTTAAATCTTTAGTAGTATTTTTATTTTATGCAATTAAAAATATTATTCTGAGAAGGGGTCCACAGGCTTCACCAGACTACAAAATGGATCCATAACTCAGAAAAGGCTAAGAACCCCTGCTTTAAGACAATATATTCAGGAAATTAAACAATTTCCTCCTAATTTTATTTCCTTAATTTGGGTTTTTACATAGGTATATCTCTGATTGTTTAATTGAGGGTTGATAAAATTTAAATAGGAAAGTTTAGATTCTACAATAAAACTCAGATAAGAAGCTGAACAGTATAGGCTAGATTTAGAATCAGAAGAGACACGGGTTTAAATTCATCCTCTGAAACTGTGAGCAAATAGTTTAACCTCTCTAAGCCTCAGTTTCCTCATCTGTAAAATGGGGATACATTCCTCATGATATATCTCAAAAAAATATTGGGAGAATCAAAGGGGATAAGTGTCTATAAGATATGTAAACTTATTTATTAATAGTATACTTTCTCCTTTTTTGCTTTTTAAATATGTATGTATGTATGTATATATATACACAAACATACCTGCAGTAGTGAGTAAATTATCATATATAAGAAGTCTACCAGATTAAAAGATTGAAAACTCTTTATGGAAAACATTCTATGTCTGATCAAAGAATACTGACTCTGGAGTCAGAGGGCTTCATATCCTGACCCTAACCCTACGTGACCTTGGGCAAGTTACTTAACATTCCTGGGTCTTAGTTTCCTCTTCCATAAAATACGGGGTTGAAAACGTGAGTGGTACATGGTCTTTGGAGTTCCTTCCAACCAACCTATGATTCTACTCTTGCAATCACCCACCCTGTCTCTACCTAGCCAGGAGGATCACACAAGGCAACAGCATCTCCCTACTTCAATATGCTTAGCTATCAACATGATCTTTACAGGGGCTGGACTGAGCTTGTCACCGCTCTCCCCAACTCAATGAACTCCACTGGCTCCCATATTGCTTCCTGCATCAAATATTAAAACCCTGGTTGACTTCTGAAGCCCTTTATAACCTACCTTTCCTGTCTTCTTACACCTGATTCTACCCAAAGTACTCTGTGATCCAGTGACAATGGTCTCTGCCATTCCTTGAACAGCCTCCTCTATCTCTTGACTCTGGCCATTTTCAATGGCTGTCTCCCATGCATGGAATTCTCTCCCTCTTTATCTCTATCTCCTTGATTCCTTCAAGTGCCGATTAAAGGTCCACTTTCACAAGAAGTTGATCCAAATTCCTTTAATACTAGTGCATTCCCTTTGTGATTATCCCCAATTTACCCTGTATATATCTTGTTTGTACATAGTTCTTAATATGTTGTTTCCCCTATTAGACTATAAATTCGACATGACAGCAGGAATTCTCCTTGCTTTATATCAATCTCTACTGCTTAGCACAGTACATGGCATGTAGTAGGCATGTAAGAATACTTGCTGACCTTGCCCCATGACACTATTCTTCAAAGACCTATTGTCTCAACTCACCTGCCACCCACAACACCATTCTGCAAAGACCCAGTGTTCCAATTGACCTGCCACCCACATCATTCTATGAAGACACAGTGTCCCAACTCACTTGCCAGCCACCCACCTATGACTATGAACTCTCCCCACCCTGTTACTCTCCCTATTCCTGGATTAATCCCCAGGTACCAAGAATTAAACTATTCTTACCTCATATCTCCCACTGTTCATCCCCATCTTCCTTAAGCCTATCTTCCCTATGACCCACTTTAAATCTTGCCACCCCTTCTACTACATCTGCTGAATTCCTGTTCCCTGAGGAGCAAAATTCCCTTCACTACAGTCCTGTTCCTCTCATACTCCTTCCGCTTCTCTGCTCTCACTGAATCCCCAGTCATCCTCTATTGCTCTGGCTCTACCTCCCTCACACCCCCGAAAGACCATGGTCCTGAAGAAAAAGATGAAATGCTCTGTATATAATACTACAACTCCCAGTTTTCTTCCATCATTCAGCAACCTTGGCTGCTTTACTCTATTAACATTCTGTATCCTATACAGAGCATGGTGGCTGTTATCAACATGTGGTCCTCTATGTCCTCAAGTGTGTCCCTTAGACCAAATCCAAACTTCACAGAACAAATCCCCTTAGTAAAAGGATTTGTTCTACAAAACTGGGACTTAATGAAAAGACTACCCCCAAGGACCTAGAAGGCCACATGTGGCCTGGAGGCCTCAGGCTCCCCACCCCTGCTAAGGAAATAAACCCCTGGCTCACAGTCCTCTCCTCCAAAAGCCCTTAACCTAGTGGCCTTCAATATCGATGCTACTGTGCCCTTAACCACTCTAGCCTCCAAGTTCCTCAATTTCTTCAATTCTCAGGACCTATTCTTTCATTCTACCTCTCCAACTCTTCCATTTCCTTGATCAAAAAGTCTGGAATTTCCCTATATGATCATAATTTCCTATCATTCTATTTCTCCATATCCCTCATCACTCCTAAATTGACAATCAGCTTCATCATAAACTCTAACATGTCCAAATCCTCCATACTTTCTCAGGTTATTACCTCTGTTTTGACTTCATTGTCCCTCCCTTTCCAATCTCAACATGCACATTAGTCAGCTCAACTCTGCACAGATCTCTGTTATTGAATCCTTCACTATTTTGTCCTATTGCTGCTTGGCTGTTGCCCCTCCATAGTCATAGATCACTGTGGTCAAGCGCTTCCTCCAAACCTGTTCCTGCTGCTGAATAGAGCATGAAGAAGTCACAAAATCTTGTTAACTGGGTAAAGGACAAATGTACATTATACAACTTCAACCAGGTCCTCACTGTAGCAAAGCAATCCTCTTACTCCTTCCTATTTGGAATAAGAAACTAGGAAACTAGAAAAAGAAACTATGCCAAACCTCTTTTTTTCCTCAAATCTCCAGCTCCTCCTTTTCCCCCATTCTTTCAGTTTAGGATACTGACTCTCATTTTCCTGAGAAAGTTAAGGTTATTTGCCTTCAAGTCACCCTACAGCCCCAAATCCTTATACCAACCCTCCTTTCTCTTCCCTTCTTCTAGTCTCTTCGCCAATGCATTTGTCCTTGATTCCAAACCCATCCAGCTTCTCCAGGAAGTTGCCCCCACAATCATTCCTCTCTCTCAAATCTTCAACCTCTTTCAATCTACTAGGAATCAAAGAATTATATATCAAACCCTATACTTATTTATTGCAAGCAAGCCACTATGCTCAATTGTTTTCCAAATCATTAACTCAATCCCTCTCAGTAAAAAGGTAAAATCAACTTAGAATGGAAATATATCTACAGTAGAAGTTATTCAGAGAGGAAACTTATGATTTGAAAACACTGTTAAATGAAATATGCATTTCTAAATACTATGTAGCTCACCAAAGAGATTCTTAGTGTTTTCTACAGATATGGAGAGTATCTTCTATATATTATCATGCCTACAATGAAAAACATGCAAGAAGTGCTGCTTTCCATCATTTTCAGCCCAAAATTAAAGGGTATATTCAAGTAAACAAATATCACAAGTAACTATACTCCCCCCCCCAAAAAAAACCCTCTCATTTCCTTCATTTGTATGTAAAAATGATACCTAGAAATCAAGAAAAAAAATAACAGCTTCTATATGGACTTCAGGAATGCCACTGTCAAAATCAATGAAAACTAATAAATATCACACCATTTCTCAAACACAAATTCTATGAGCAAGTCCTAGCATCAAAACAAAAATGGAAACGTGATATCTAAGCAAGTCAGAATTGATGAAGCTTTATGATGTTCAGGAGATAGCAAATGGATAAACAAATATATGGGGGAAAGAAAATTAATTTTGTGACAACACCTCAACTAGTTTTTTATAGAAGCTTTGAAATAGAAGAGGTTTCTATTAAAGCCCACCAAAGATAAGGAGTTTATTGTTTTTGTTGAAATTTACAATAAAGCAATATATTACATCCTATATTGCTATATAATATATATATAGCCTAATCTATGCTAAACATTTGTCAAAATTACTGAAAAATGTTGGAATAGCTATAATATGTAACAAAACTGAAACACTAGACATCACTGGTAACCATATAAAGAATATATCTGTCCTATCTTCTATAAAATTTTTAAAATACTGTAATACATACTTTGTGTTTTTATTTAAGATATTACCCCAAAAAATAATTGAAAGATTTATAGTCAATTGATTTATGAATAACGTAAGCCTAAAGTTCACAATAAATCCATGCCTATGACTTCATCAACCCTAAATATTGATGTAGTAAAAATATAACTTGAGAAAAATGAATAATATGTATTTGGATTGGAAGTAAAATGTTGTTGATTTTTTTAAATAAAAATTTCACTGTGTAATTATGATTAAGTTTAGCCTTATAAAAGATTTAAGAAAACATACCTCCCTCCCTCCCTTCACTGCAGAGGTAGAGAATCATAGATGTGGAATGTTTCATATGATGCTAGCTGAGGTCCACATGTTAGTTGATTTTGTGGAACATTTTTTTTCCTTTTCACAAATCTTTGTTACAGAGGAAGGACTGATGGGGTGAAGGGAGCAGTGTGTTTAGAAATGAATGTCAGCTAACAAGCTTTTATTAAGTAGTTACGATCTGCCAGGCATTGTTGAGCACTATAGATAGAAAGGCACAAACATTGCTCCTGACCTCAAAGGGATCACAATTAAAGAGGGGAAACCATGTGCAAATAACTATGAACATACAAAATATAGAACAGAAAGTAATCCCGGGATCACGATTATTAGGGGGTGATGGTAGAAGGAAACTACCCTGTGTTATGTGGTGCTTGAGCTGAGTCTAAAAGGGACCTAGAGATTCTATAAGGCAAAGGCAAAGAAGGTGGGCACTCCACAGATGGGAGATGAGCATAAACTCAAGTGACTGAAAGTCATATGTAAGCAACAATAATCAGGCCATTACAATTGGACCATGAAGTTTATCTATGGGAAATATAAACTTCAAGAATTCTAGAAAGACAGGGAATGCCCAGCTGTGAACAGTATTAAATACCAAACTGAGGAATTTATATTTGATCCTGAAGGTAATGAGGAACATCTGAAGTTTACTGATTCACATTTTCAGAAGACCATTTTAAAGACTGATTGGGGTGGGGAATAGTCTTGAGACAGAGACCCACCAGCAGCTGTTGCAATAGTCTAGGTATGAGGGGATAAGGGTCTACACCAGATGGGTGGTGACTTTGTTAAAAGAAGAGAAGAGCATGTAAACTAGATGACTAGTAGGGAAGGACAGAATAGATAAGAATTATTTGAGAATGGAGGAGACATGGGTATTTGGAAGAGTGGCCAGGACAAGTATGACATTGAATCCATTAGAGAATTATAAAAGAATTCCTTTGCTGTAGTAAGAGTCCAGTTGAGACTATGTAACATAAATTTGTAGTAAAACTATCATGGTTTCATGATCTTCTCTGGCTTTATTCAGCATCACACAAATACAAGTTAAAGAAAGAAATAAGGGGAGTAGTCTAAGGAGAGGATACCATGTGATGTAAGAACAAAAGGCATCAATTTTTAAAAATCCATGGGAAAAATAGAATGTATGGACTAAACTTCATTTCTTAATGACGTAACAAGGTGGAACCCTTTCCAGAAAATTTACAGAGAAGTCAAGTTATAAAACAAATAAAGGTCATTTATATTTTAGTTATGTTCAATAAAAATTAAATTAATTTAAATAAAATAAAATCAATTAAATTAAGTTTTAAAAAAGACAAATCAAAGACTGACAATGAAATTTTCTAGTAAAAGTCAATGAAGTAGGAAATGACTGTTTTGATAAGCTTTGGGTTCATGACAAAATAAAGCCCTTCTTCAGTAAACAGTAATAGGTGAGGACCCTAAAGTTAAAAAATACATATATCTTTAAGAACGTTTTCTATATTCAACTGAAGAAGGCCCTTATGCACATAAAGCCAAATTCTTTCAGAAATCACCAGCTTATTTTATCTGAAAGGATAAAAGTTCTAATGGTTTAAGAGGATCTTCAGTTATTGGAGACTCAAATGACAAAAAAGATCTAAAATAAAACAAGCTCCTTATGATCATCATTTCCCATTTGTCTTTGCAGCATCCCCCACTCCCAGAACATACAAAGCCTCACAGACAGTAAATACTTCATGTTTATTGAAATGAAAAGGAAAATGAAAGACTATGAAGAAATGGTGGGAATTTTGTCAGTTCACACTGATCTAATACCTTGGGTCTAAGATTTTGTGGCAGAAAAACAAGCAATAACATTGCATCTGACTAGATGTATCAGCAAGCACCCTAGCATACCCAGGGCAGCTGCTAGCACAGGTTCTTAGATCTGCTTTACTAAAGGAAAGCAACTCAAAGTGGGTTAACAATCTTTAATCAAACAAGTATATCATTTACCTAGTTCAGGGGGAAAAGTCAGCACTCTGAACTCCAAAGAATACAAACCCAAGTTACAAGCACAAGTTACAAATACAAGTTACAAACAGACCAAGAAACAGATCAGCAGATGGGCTTTCAACCATCTGATTATCACATCCATTACCTATTCAAGTTACCAGAGAGAGAAGCACCAACATCTGGGTTTTTCAAAGCCGGTGGGGGGGCGGGGTGGAGCTCAACGGCTTCCCAGAGTCTCATCTGGTCAAATCACACAACTCTTCTCAAAGTGAGCCCTAAAGCAAAGTCTCACATCAGGGCATACATATAGGCTTCTCCTGGGTCAGCCCTCTTGACCCACTGTCCAATTACAAAGCAACAAGGTGTGGCCATTCCCAAAAAAACAAGCCTCTCACCATGGGCTCCACGTGACCACCAAATCAGGGTACATTCTCAGAGCCACTTTAGCAAAGGGGCTAGGGGCAGGAAAGAGCTTCAGATTCCTATTACACTAGATTGCAAAACAAAGAATTAATTATGACCTGATCCGGAGAGGACATTCAAATGTTACAGAATTACAGTATCCAGAATACTTTCAGATATTTGGCTGAGGAAAGCAGGCTGGGATTCTGCTCCATCTATCCTTCCTGTAACATGGGATGACAAGGTCTTCATTGTACAGTCTCTCGCTGCTCTCACTGATTACTAGATTAGGACTCCTTCATTTTCTACAACACATTAATGAAAATTCTGTTTCATGTGCCTAATTAAAGATTAAAAAATTAATGGGTAGAGATGTTTATCCCAAGCTGGTCAAAATACCACTTTTCACAAGTTCATATAGGTAGGAAAAAAAATAAAGCCTCAAAAGTAGGGGGGTAGGAGTGTCAGAAAGCAAAACTGAACGTGTGTGTTCAGAAAATGTCTTCTGTAGTCCAGAAAATATAACTTTTTTGGTTTTATTTTAATGTGTAAGCAGACAAGCACTGCATCTGGAGTCAAGAGATTTGAATCTTAGCTCAATGATTTACTGTTATTTACTAGTTACTTCTCTGGGTCTCAGTTTCTCCATCTATTAAAAGAGGAGGTTGGACTAGATGAGCTCCAAGGTCCCTTCCAGCTCTAAGAAAAATGATCCTGGATTGATGGTTTCTTCAACAAGCATTTATTAAGCAAATGTATGTGCCAGATTCTTTGCTAAGAGCAGAGACACACACATAAAAAGTATAAATAATCCTTGCCCTCCTCAAGGAACTTAAACATTTTAAAACTCTTAATTATTATTGGAATAATTAATGACACTGTATGAATAAATTACCTGAATAAACTGTAGGTTTAAGTTTAAAAATCCAATGTAACCAATTTTACGGCCAAACTAATATATAAAATGCGGGTATTCCCTCCACCAATGATATTTAAGACCTCCCTAGGCCTTTCTAGTTGATTTTCATAAGCTATGGCCAATTAATCACCTCGTGTCAATCCTCTGGTAAACAGTCTTTTTTGGACTTAACTAGGTCAAGATGACCTCACATGACAGACAACTAGAACATCACTGGGTCTGTGCTCCTTAATTTTTCCATCTAGATCATATTAAATATAATACATTCATAGGTTCATACTCCATTAATTTTTATCTCTAAAAGGATTTTAGAGATTTTTTAAAAATATTTTTAAAACCTTACGGTAGCTAGAGAGGCCAATCTTGAAAACAGGAAGTCTTACGCATATATAGGAACAGTAGTACCACGGACAAGTCACTTAACTTCTTAATGCCCCAGGCAATTCCCTAAAACTAAAGTTAGAGACAAGGTATTGATCTACATTGGTAGAAGGAATTTTCTATACCAACATCAGAGATTCAGAATTTTAAAATTGCATCATTTAACTTTTTTATGTATTCATGCACACTCACAAAGTGTTCTATGCTTTGAAAGTTTCTGGAAATGTTTAAGCCATGGATAATTCCATCTTTCTTTCACTCTATACTGGAAGGTTTACTTGAACTGAACTAACCAAGGCATCCACTTCATCTCTGAGCACATTAACAATTCCTCTGAAGTCAATTGCCCATGAATCCTGAGAAAACTTGTACCTGATAGTGGGGAAGCCATTAAGTCAATGAAATGAAAAATGCTTCAATTCTCACACGCATAAGATCTCAGTTGGCTTGCTCCCATGCTAGGCCCTTTACCTTTCTCCCTTTTAGGATTCATAGATAACAAGCCTGGCTTCTGAATTTCAAGACCCCTTCTTCTCAGACATCTTCAGTGATGCTTTCTTATCTTCCTTTTTAGAAGTTTGGCTCCCTACCTTCTCCAGCTTCACTGTAAACATGTTACTATATATTTCTGAGGCTTTAGGGAATCTGGAATTTCACTAATAAGATGTCTCATGATGTAAACTTACCTACAACTTTACCAATTCTACCACCATTTCCAGGCATCCTAACAACGGGATGTTTCTATTTGTCCTGCTCCTTGACAAGGAGATTGAGGATATCGTAAGTCAGGCAGATAGGAAGCAGAATTCTGAAGAAAATACAACTGGATGAATCACATAAGTATCACTGAATGAGTCAAAGTAAGAAGTCAACACACACAGGTGGCACAGGGACAGTCTAAAGTCCAAAAGGTCAGAGTCAGAGACAACCATTCAAGGGGAGAGACAACTCTGAAGTGAGTTCTTATCTTAGGACAGTCTTTTCTTTTGCTCTCTACTGTTTTATGTGCTCTGTGGGCATATAAAGGACAGTACATAACCCACAGATGTTAACTATATCTAGAATGTCAGTGGCCTGAAGTGAACAGTATCTCTACTTGAGCAGGGTTAGAGAGATTAGAATTGTCAGTCAATACACATTAATTAAGAGCCTACTACAAACCTAGCACTATGCTAACTGTTGGAGACACAAACAGAAGCCCCCCTCCCCCACAAAAAAAATCCCCAAACAAACCAGTCCCTATCCTCAAGGAGCTCACAATCTAACAGGGGAGGGGAATAAGCAAAGAAATATGCACAAAAAAGCTACATACAGGATAAATAGGAAATAATTAAAAGAAAGAAGGCCCTAGAATTCAGAGGGATTTTGAAAGGCTTCCTCTAGAATAGTGGTTCTCAACCTGTGGGTCGTGACTCCTTTGGGGGGGTCAAACAACCCTTTCACAGAGGTCACCTAAGACCATTGGAAAACACATATTTTCAATGGTCTTAAGAAACAAGACACTGCTCCTCTGTCTCCAGGGGGGTCCTCCCACATGCAGATACACCCACATACAAGTATTAAAGGATCATGGCATTAGGAAGGTTGAGAAACACTGCTCTAGAAGATGGGATTTTAGTTGGGACTTGAATAAAATCAGAAAACAGAAATGAAGAAAGAGAACATGGGAGATAGAAAAAATTATCAGGGTTGAGAGGTTAGAATGTCTTCACTAGATCAAAGTGTATGGTGGTGGGGAGTAACTTTTAAGAAGGCTGGAAAGATTGGGGGTTAACTAGGTCATGAAGAGATTCAAAAATGAAATTGAGAATTTTGTGTTTGACCCTGGAGACAAAAGAATGCCAGTGAAATTTATGGAGTAGAGAAGTGACATGGATGAGCTGGAACTTCAGGAAAATCATTCTGGCAGCTGAATGGAGGACAGATCAGAGAGGAGAGATCCCTGGGGCAGGCAAACCAACCAGCAGGCTACTTCAGTAGTCTTGAATATGAGGTAATGAGGGCCTGCATCAGTGTGGTGGCAAGGTCAGAGAAGAGAAGGTGGCATATTAGAGAAATGTTGCAAAGGTAAAATCAGCAAGTCTTGGCAACAGATTGGATATGGGGGAGGAGAGAGAGTGAAAAATTGATGATGACACCCAAGTTGTGAGCCTGAGGAACTGGGAGAATGGAGTTGCTCTTAACAATAATAGGCAAGTTAGGATCAGAGATGGTTTACTGAAAAAGATAATAAATTAAGTTTTTTACATGTTTTTTATGTGCAATGATGGCAAATAATTGGAATTGGAAACTGAGGAGATGTCCAGTCATTCAGGAAATGGTTGAACAAATTACAGGTTTATGAATGTGATGGAATATTGTAAGAAATGATGAAAGGGGTAGTTTCAGAAAAACCTGAGAAGTCTTATATGAGCTGATGCAAAGTAAAGTGAGCAGAACAAAGAGAACAATTCACATAGTAGCAGCAAATTGTAAAGATAATAAACTTTGAAAGAATTAGTAACTCTGATCAACAAATTGACCAATCACAATTCCAAAGGACTCATGAAGAAACATGCTATCCACCTCCAGAGAGAAAGCTGGTGAAGTCAAGAGTGCAAACTGAAGCATATTTTCTTCTTTGTTTTTTTTTTGGACAAGGCTAATACAGGGATTTGTTTCTCTTGCCTTCTCAATGGGTAGAGAAGAGCAAAGGTGGAGAAAGAGAATTCAGAAATGAAAATAAAGTAAGATTTCATTTTTTAAAATACTACCATCCTAGAACTGTTTTAAAGAAGAATTCAGAAGAGATTGAACATGTCTGTTGTTTGAGGATCAGCTTAGCTTGGAGGAGATCACCACCAGGCTGGCTGACAGTTGAGGAATTTCTTTTGGCACAGCAACTCTTGAAGATCTATTTACTAAGTTACAAACAGATTGTGATCTGATTTGGTATAATAGCAAGCACAGAAGTAGTTCACACCTTTGTTTCAGCTATTGAATTAACACCTTATTTCAGTTCAAGTTTCTTTTGAGCCTTGTATCAAGTCTGTTAAGAAACAGAACATGTGAACCCCACAACTTGCGAACCCTATATGGAGAGGCCCAGGCTAGGGACAGTAGAACTGAGGGTTCTTGTTGTGGCAGAGTCAAGAAGGAGAAAACTTGTGGTATCCTGGCACTCTGTTTGTCTGCTCTGTTTGTGTTAATACTTGTTTGTGATATTTTGTACAGAAGCCCTGGGACCTTATTGAAAGCCCTGAAAGAGGATTTTCTGGTTGTATATTTACAGAAGTCCTAGAGAAGGGTTTTGGAGGTCCTAAGACTTTACTGATGATCTGTGCTGACCTCTTGGACCTTGTTTGTGGGTCTGTGTTGATTTCTATGTCGATGATTTCTGTTGAGTTCTCAGACCTTGTTGGTGGGTCTGAGCTGACTTCACAGGCAGATATTGAATTGATGGTGGTGCTGGCAATGTGTATCAATATTATTTCTGTCAAGCTTTGTCTTCCCAGAAACAGGAACTGTGAAGGACTTGAAGTGGACTGGACACTGTGAACTTCAATATGGAATGGGAACTGGATGAAGAGCTGGACAAGGAGCTGGACAAGGAACTGGGAGCTGCCTGCCTTTGAACCCAGGTGACAGCTAGAGTTGGAACCATGGATGAGGAACCATGGAAGCTGAGATCCAGCCTCAAGTCAAGCTGAAAGAAGACTTTACTTGGATACAGTGTACTGAGAAGATTATGATTTACTGTGACCTAGGGGTAGAGAACTTTGACTTTTGTACTTTGTGACTGAATGAAGGATTTTGGGATTGACTAAATGAATGTACTTTGTTTAAAATTATGTGACCACTTTGGTGAGAACTATGCAGCCATTTTAGTGATAAGTTGTTGAGTTGTGACATAGTGAATGCTATATTTTGATTTTCTATGAATATTTTATTCTGATTTGTTGCTGAATAGAGAGCTCACTATACTATGTAATCAGAATCTGTAAGGTGTTTACAGCAGCAGTCCTCTGGAAAGCTGCTCGTGTGTGGCTTTTCATTATAGCATAATGAATATTCAATAACAAATCAAAATTTTGTTTTGTTATTGAGCAAAATATTCATAGAAAATCAAAATATAGCATTCACAGTGTTACAACTTATCACAGAAAATCAAAATACAGCATTCACCATGTCACAACTCAACAACTTATCACTAAAATGGTCACATAGTTTTTACCAAAGTGGCCACATAGTTTTCAACAAAGTATAATCATTTAGTAACTCAAACATTCAATCATCCTTAAGGAAGCTTGCCTTTCATCAGTTACTACTCAGTATCCATAGAGTGGTCTTTTCATCTTGACTGGAGGCAGGTAGCTCCTACCTGAATCTGCCCAACTATCATCTGGGTTCAAAGGCAGACAGCTCCCAGGTCCTTGTACAGGACTCTGTGCAGTTCCTGCTCCACATTGAAGCTCACAGTGTCCATTCCATCCCAGATCCTTCACAGTTCCTGTTTCTGGGAAGACAAAGCTTGACAGAGCCACAATAACATTCATACATATTAACAAAACCACAACAACATTTTTACAAAATGCCAGCACCACAGTCATGCTTCCTCAATCTTTGGCAGCTCCAGCTGGCCCTTGGAAGTCCTCAGCAGCTCTGGCTGGCCCTTGGAAATCCTCAGCAGCCTCAGCTGTTCCAGCTGGCCCTCTAAAATCCTCAGCACCATAAGCTCCATTCTCAAAATCAAAATCACTTTATTCAGCCTCTACATGGCTTGCTCTAAGAAATTCTGTCTCAGTTCTCAATTCTTATTCCTCTTCTCAGTTCTTCACAATTCTCAGTTCAGTCTTCAGTCCAGCAGCAGCTGCCCTGCCTCCATGATGCTTACCTCCACCCCACCCCCAGGAAATTCTGACTGTCCAGCTTATGCTCTTCCTTATATGCAGTATTAGCTTCTTCATGTCATGCCAGCAACAGGGGTTCCCTGTTCAGCCCCTTCCTGTCACATCAGCAACAGGGGTACATACCTTCTGTTTCTTTAAGAGAGGCTTAATTTGAAACTAGGTGCTAAGTACCTCTCAGCTTGGCAATACAAAGGGATCTTCAAATTTCATTACTATTACAGATGGCAGAGTATCCTTCTTCAACCCCTACACAATGACAGTCTTGCAGCACCGAAGTATAATGTAACACCACTATTGTGTATATCCTGAAATGTCATAACTTTTATTTTTACAAATAAGTAGTTACAACACTAAGCTTACCTTGCTCAATGTTCTGTGTTTCCTTACTGCTATTTTGAAAAAAAAAAGAACATGCCACCAATCTAACATACATTAATACTATTTCACAAAACGTAATTGTTTATTAACTACCCCAGTGTTGAGGTCCTGATCAATCCAATGCCTTCTCCAATTTTTATTCAGCTCTTAAATATCTTATGTTCCTCTTCTTAATCATATAGAATTAAAGATTAAAAGATCATTATTTCTCCCTCAGGGAGGTGATTATCAACCTCTACCAGAGTTCCACTCAGCAAGCTAAGCAGGAACATCAGTATTGTTTTAGAGGAAGTACCATGGCTGTACATCTCAAAAGTAGACAAGGTTTAAGAAGAGAAAAACCACATTCCATATAGTTTGTAAAAACCTATGATACATTCTTTCCAAAACAGACTAAGATTCCATTAATTTTTCATTTGGGGTCAGTCTGGTCACATCTCCTCCTCCTCCAAACGTCTCTTTTAAGCCTTTCCCCTTCACCCTCCACAATCACCCTTGCCTCTCTTTCACTTGTCTTGATGAGGCAAAGGGTTGATGGCTTTGGAATACTCCCTAGCCTTTACCTCCCATATCTAATTAGCTGCCAAGTCCTCCTGATTTTACACCCTCTCTCATATAATTGCCACATCTTCATTCATTTTATCACCACTCTAACATAACATTACCTCCCACCTATACTCTTCCGAGAATGCTTCCCTCGCATGCACTCTCCCCTTGCTCTAATCCATATTTCATCCTGCTTCTGGATAAATCTTCCTCATGCACATGTCTGATCATATCACATCTAAAATCCCCTCAATAAACCCTACTGAGTATTGCAGTGAGTTCAGATTCCTTAGTCTAGAATCCAAGGCCCTTCACAGTCTAGGATTATCCTACCTTTCCAGACTGATTTTGTATTATTCCTTTTACTGCCCATCTCATGCCAGCCTACACACCCTGTACTCTTTTGCTTAAGTCTCTCACGTTCTCATGCTTTAAAAACTCGAATCATTTTTGCCTATTAAAATACTTTCAAGAACCAACTCAAATGATACAGCTTTCATGGATCCTGCCTAAAGTGTGACCCACCCTCACCTCCCTCATCTCCCAAGATGAAAACCTCTCTCCTGGTTCTTTGTATACCACTTTGTTTACACTGTTAATGCATTTTATCCTGTTCCTTTCTGCATAATGATTATGTGTATACATCTGTGTTCTATTAGACTCTAAGCTTTATGAAGGCAAGGAATATATTTTATTCGTATTTTCATACCTCAGGAGCTAACAAAGAGTCTGAAAATAGTAGCTGTTTAATAGTGCTGCAAGCAGTAGGTCCTTTGATTTGGCACATTTAGGAAAAGCCTTTGTAGCTTAAGTGGAGACATTTACATCAACGGTGAATTAAACTGGAAGGGACTCCCTCCCACACCAGCCATTCATTCACCTTTTCAACCACTTGCCCTGCCAGTCTCATCACTTGACAGCTTACCAGCTGAGCTGTTACTAAAACTGTCACTATGACCAGAGTGACTGTCAGGGGGAAAACAGGGGGTTTTATACCTAATATTTATCTATCCAAAAAGCTATTTCTGTCCTAGCTACACCTACCTGGTATCCCTTACTTCTTCCCCTTTTCTAGAACTCCACCCACCTAAAATCTCCTATACCTGGAACCTTCATCCTAGAAGTCTCCTAGCTGATTGGCACAATCCTGCCTTTGACTTCTGAGAAGGGAAACCAGTAAGACTCACCAAGCAGGATTCCACTCCTCCTTATAAAAAACCCCCAAGCTGCCCTGATGCATAGAGCAAAGATGAACCCAAGAATTTCAGTGAGAGCTTGAGAAAATGATATACCAAGGCCTGGCAGCCTCTCAACACCATAAAGGAATTCCTCCTTCCTCCATGGCCTGAAACCATCATGACCAATGCTTCCTAATGATATGCTTGGTTGTATGTTTGCCCTTCTGTCTTGTTTTATGATGTTTGGTCCAAGTCTTTTTGAGGGGGCAAGGGGAGAGAAGGAAGAGAGTTGTGTTGCCCTAGTCCCCTTCCCTAATTACCTTTGCCTGTCCTGATTTGGAAGTGTCAGCTATGGCATCAGTTGAGGAGAGGAGGGAGAAGGTGTTGTGCTGACCTAAACCCCTTTCCTTGTTGTCTTTGCCTCCTCTGTGCTCCCAAGACTTCTCCACTTAAGCCACAAAGTCTTCTCCTAAATATGCCAAATCAAAGTGCTTGCAGCACTGACTAAGCTGTTTAGTTCTTTGGCAACATTCCTACAAGCTCCAGATTCCAATAAGATTATATAAATTATATATAGATTCCAATAAGTACCAACCATCTATCTGATTTTCTGAATTATCTGATTTTTCTGAATGTGAGTTTCTGAATTGATTTCATTTGTAACCAATGTTTAGGTGAATATGAAACGCCCCAAAAGATACTCACACCCAGCAACATTTTGGGACAGGTCTTGTCACAATTTCCCAATATGATCTAACTTATTCCATCATATTTCTAGCTCAGTCCTACAATCCACATAGAGACATAAGATCAATAGATTCCTTTCCCAAAAAGTTCTAATTTCCCAGGACTAAACTGTCCTATAACTGAATTCTAAAGAAACACAAGAGAAGAATGAAGAAACAGTGGCTACATAAAGTATCCTGAGCTCATGACCTGGTCCCAATCTGTAGCCAATGAACCCACCCCACTGATTCTTTCATGTTCTCTGGCTCTCCAAGAACAATATGGACAGTCTAGAGCAGCAGTTCTCAACCTGTGGGTTATGTTCAGTTTGTAACAATGAAAATACATCCTGCGTATCAGATATTTACATTACGATTCATAACAGTAGCAAAACTACAGGTAAGAAGTAGCAACGAAAATAATTTTATGGTTGGGGGGTCACCACAACATGAGGAACTGTATTAAAGGGTCACAGCATTAGGAAGGTTGAGAACCACTGCTCTAGAGGATTAATCAGCACCAGGGCAGCTCAGGCTCCAGCTTTAAACACAATGCTTTCAATTATTTCCATGAGCCTGGAATTAAAGGCACTTGACTCAAGAATGCTGACCTACATTTTCCCAGAAATTTATATACTCTGATCTCTATGCTGACATTCTATACTGTCCTGGAAACATGGGTACCTGCCTCCACAGAGATCAGCTTACTTGAGTTTAGTGACTAGTGGATTCTCAGGGTCACAGGTCTATTTCCATGATATCCAAGAGTTTTTCTGTTTGTTTTTGGATCCAGTTTTACTTTACAAAACAAAATATAGATGCAAAAGTAAAAAAATAAATAATTTTCTTGTGCCCAAGAACTTCCTTGTTTCTGTCAGAAAGGCAACCCAGAGTGGAGAAGGTATAAGAGGCAGTCTGGAAGACCCAGGTACAAATACATTTCTGACCTTCACTATTATCATCCAGAAAATTTGGTGATGAAGTTACAACCTTAGCCACACTTCCAGAAATATGGTCTGGCCACTCATTTTCCCAATTTATGCAAGAGTTGCTATGTAGAGACTGGGGTTTTGTTGTTGTTGTTGTTACAGGATCACTGGGAGTATTCAGAGCATCATAGATATAAAGCTAGAGGGGCCCTAAGAAAACACCTCATTTTATAATTGAGGTTCAAAGTGAGTAAGTAAAGCGCATGAGATCAAGCAAATTGTTAAGTTACAAACATAGAATTTGAACCCAGGTCCTGATTCCAACTCCTATGGCAGCGGTTCTCAACCTTAATGGGTTGCAACCCATTTGGGGATTGAATGGGGTCACCTAAGTTCATCGGAAAACACATATTTCCAATGGTCTTAGGAACTGAGACACCGCTCCTCTATCCGTCTCCAGGCAGGTCCTCCCACATGCAGATATGTCCACATACGAGTATTAAAGGATCGCAGTATTAGGAAGGATGAGAACCACTGATCTATGGTCTTTCTTAAATGGGCAAACTGGCTTTAAATCTATGATCTCCTAACCACTTAGTCATGAAGCATTTATTAAGTACCTATGTGCTAGTCATTGTGTTGAGTGCTAAGAATCTAAAAACAAAAGTGAAACTTCCATTCTATTGAGGAACAGTATGTACATACAAATCTATATAAACTGGTAAGATAATTTGGCAGGGGAAAGCACTTCGGAGAACAGAGGATACAAATAAGATTCAAAACTTTTGTTCCCTTGTCAACAATAGCTGCTCTCTGGTTCATTTTTCCCCTACGGACTGCTGTCCACCTACATTGTGAGCAAAGTTTTTGTTTACATCAATTCTCAATCTACCTTTTTTCAACTTCTACCCACTGATCCTAACTGTATTCTCTGAAACCAAGTGGAGTACGTACAATCTTTCTAATATCTGATAGCTCTTCAGGCCCTTCAAAAACAGCTATCACATCCTCACCTGAATCTGTACTTCTGCTAATGTTCTTGAGTTAGTATTTTCTGGCAACCTGAGATAATAGGTATGTGTTTACTGCAAAACATGCAGAGACCACTGACAAATGACCAAGTGAGTCAGACAAACTAAAGAAATTGATTTATGAATATGTTTGAGGACAAGAGACCAGGGAGAACACAGGAGCCCAAGGATCCCCCTAGAATGTGGATTCTTTTTTGTGTGTATCCTGGACCCATTTGGTGAAGTTAATGAACTCCTTCTCAGAATAATGTTTCTAAATACATAAAATAAAATACATAACATGCCATGGAAACCAATTACATTGAAATATAGTTATCAAGGGGGCGGCTAGGTGGCGCAGTGAATAGAGCACCGGCCCTGGAGTCAGGAGTACCTGAGTTCAAATCAGGCCTCAGACACTTAACACAAAAAACTAGCCGTGTGACCTTGGGCAAGTCACTTAACCCCAACTGCCCTCCAAAAAGCAAAAAAAAAAAAAGAAATATAGTTATCAAAATATTTTTACAAGTTCATGGACCCCAGATTTAGAAGGCAAGAAGGGCTGATTGAAGAGTAATGGAAGAGGACAGATGAAGCTGAAAGAGCAGTATGTTCCCATTATTTGGGGAAAGGGCATCTGCACTTAAAAGTGAAGAGGAGTACAGAGAATAGTATGTTCCTTTAACAACTTCAAAGATTTTTCTAAAGATGTAGATCTGATAAAGTCACCCAAATATATTTAAGGTTAACTATGACCAAACACAAAATCCACAATTGTATTTACAACTGTTTAATATAGATGAGTCTGAAGAGTCTTATCTGTGATACCACTTATGAGGATATTCCCTCCCAACCAGGTTTCCCCAAATTTTTGCCACAGGGAGTCCACCTAAAATTCTAAATGGCTCTTATTTTGTCTGATATCTCAAGGATACCAGTGGAGCAGTAGGGCTGGCCATCCCTCATCCTTACCACCCATCTTTTCTTTCTATCATTCATGTACATACCAATGGCATCTTTTACTTCTACTCTTCAAAGTTCCTTACCGGTTATATATTATAGCCTGCTCACACCCAGAATGTACCTTTTCATGGACTTCTGCACATTACTAATTTTCAATTCTTTGGAGACTTACAGTCCAGGTTTCAAAGTCATTTAAAAACACTAATAAAATGCTGGTATTAAAAATATGGGCCTTGGTTTCCAGAATTATGGAATCATTAAAGGAGCTTTAAAATTTTCTGAAGGCAATCAGGTCTAATCTCTGATAGTTATTTTTAAAATCCCTATTTTTTCAATACAGTACCTAGGTATACTTTGCCAGGTACTCAAGGTAGGTTCTTACAACTTAACTAAAGTCTGGTTCCTCACTGTTGGGAACCAACATCTTTATTACACAGGTTGTCTCTAAATTCCTATTTTATTGGAAAATCTCTTTCTCCATGATATCCCATTTTATCTTCATCCTTAGTTCCAAAAGTTGGTCTTTTATCTCTGTCCACAGGTAATGTTCATAGGCCTTATCCAAAGCTCCAGATATAGATGTATGGGATGTCAGCAGTAACTAAAACTCATCTATATTTTCTAATATTACCATTTATAATGATATTGAATTCCAGTCTCCAAAAAGGTAATTCTCTCACCTCCTCCTCCACCCACCTCCCCTGCCATCCATCCCTCCATCCACCTCAACCCCTTACTTCCAATAACATACCCCAGCTCTGCCTACCTCTTTAATTCCCACTCCATATTTAACAAAATCCCCTTTATTTTAGACCTCTTTTTTTTGTGTTCCTTCCGTCTTCTGGTTCTCACAAAGAACTGACATCCTCCCCCTGCCTCCACTGCCCCAGATGACACTAGCATCACTGGCCATTCTTTCTAGAATTTCTTGAGCCTTCTTTCATATTCTCTCCCATCCCCCAGCATAAAGGCCCTAAAAAGAAAGGCAGAAAATGCCTTGCTGTCCATTGCCATTTCCAGATTCTCCTTCTGCCACCATTAGTCAGTAAATTCTTCTCTTCCAATCTTCAGGATATCCCAATTTATCACCAAATCCCTATCAGGGCAATTGTTATCCATCAACCTCCAAGAAATTCTTTCTTTCCAAGGCAGTTCTGTACCTGACTAATAGTTTTCCTCACAATACTAATTTCTGCCTTTCTACTAGGGACTTAAGCATATATGTTAATATTCCCTCAAACACTTCTACCTCCCACTTCTTCAGTCTACTCGACTCCTATAACCCATTCCTCCTCTCTACCTCAGTGATGAAGGATGATGGTATTAGTTTTGGTCTCACCATTATGAACAAATATTCCATCTCCCTGATCAAGAACTTTCAAATTCCTTTATCTGATCATGATTCTCTCATTCTATCCATCCAACATTCTATCTCTCCAGCTTTCTATCTCCCTGCATCTTACTCTTTCAAAACCTAGTTCTTGTATTCACCATGATCTTCTATTTGTTCCACCCCTTAATGCTTTCCCAGATCATCATAAGCTCTAGCATTCTCTTCCTTCCTTCCAAGTCCAAACCTTTTAGTTGCCCAGTTCAATGCTATACTAACCCCTACTCTTTAGTCCTTTGTTTCTTAGTTTCATTGCCATTCAAACAATGTCAAACCCAAACCCTCGATTATCCTCACCATTTGCTTCCTCCTTCCCTATTGCTACTAAATAGAGCTGGAAAAAGTCACACAAATGGTGGCAAACAGCATTTATTATACATTTATGTTCTCTAATATCAACTGAACCCTCACTACAGCAAGGCAAACAATTTATTCTAAATGATTTCCTATCTCCCTCCCACAGTGGCTTTCTCATGCCTTTTCTTCTCTCTTATGGTTCTCATATCTTCTCTCCATTCATAGCTGAAGATCTTGCCTCTTACTTCTCTGAAGAAAGCTGCAGCCATTAGCCATGATCTCTCTTCACCTCAAAACCCTTCACTTCATCCCTCACTATCTCCTCCTTTATTCTAATCTCTGATGAAGGGGAATCTTCTTCTCACTAAGGTCAACCTCTCTACATGTACTCTAAATCCAATTCCCTCCTGCCTTCTCCAGCAGATTGCTCTATCATACCTCACTCCCTGTCTAATCTTCAATGTCTTCCTATCTAATGGTTCCTTTCCAGATGACTACAAACATGACAACATCTCCCCCATCCTAAAAAAAAACCCAAAAAACCACCACCTACCAAGCTTCAGTCATGCCTGCAAGATAAGCTGTTTGTGCTCATTGTATCCATTTCCTCTTTTATGACTTCTCAACCCTCTACAATCTCGTTTCTGACATCATCATTCAACTAGAACCACTTTTTCTAAATTCACCATAATTTCTTAATTGACAAATTCCATGTCCTTTCCCCAATCCTCATTCTTCTTGATCTCTCTGTAGCATTTACATTGTTGGTCACATTTTCCTCCTGGGTATTCTCTTCTTTTAGGACAGTGTTCTCTTTTGGTTCTCCTCCTGCCTGCCTGCCTCCCTACCCACTCCCAGTCAGTCTCTTTAGCTGGATCATTAACTATAACACATCCCCTAACAGTAGGTGCACCTCAAGATTCTGTCCTGGGCCCCCTTCTCTTTCCTGCTGATCTCACTGGTTTTCACAGGTTCACTTCTCTCTAAGCAGAAATCTCAGAGATCAAATCTTTCTCCTAAATCTCAGTTTCTCATTGGACCTTTACAAGTGAGTGTCTCATAAACATCTCAAATTCTTAAGGTCTGAAACACAATTCATTCATCTTATAACTAAGAGATGCAGTGGATAAAGCGTCAGAGTTGAAATCAGGAAGACTGAATTGAATCTTGCCTCAGACATAAACAAGCTATGTGAATTTACACAAATTATTTAATCTTTCAACCATATTGTCCTTATCTGTAAAATGGAGATGATAGTAGCAGATACTTCACAGGGTTGTTGTATCAAATGAGAGAACATTTCTACAGTACTGTGAAAACCTTACAATCCAATAGACTAGCTATCATTATTTCTGCCCAAACTCAGCCTTCTTCTGAATTTCCTTGTTTCTATAATGGGCACCACCACATTCCAGTCATTCTGGCTCATAACTGCTGGGTAATCCTTGACTTCCCCCCCACCCCTGCCACTCAGTTGTCAAATTTTATCATTTTTACCTTCAGGACATCTCTCGAATTCATCATCTTCTTGCCACTTCTAAAGCTACCACGAAACTCAAACCCCCATCACCTCTTGGCAAGACTGTTATAATAGTCCCCAAATGGTTTCCCTACCCCAAGTCTTTCCCTCCCAATCTATCCCTCCAATAGCTGAGAAACGGATTTTCCTTACATGTAAATCTGACCATGCTTTTCTGTATCCCCAACACATAACACAGTGCCTAGATCACATAGTGATCACTCAATAAATATGCATTGATGGATGTCACCTCAGTGGTTCCCTCTCACCCCCAGAATCAAATATAGTGATCTTATTTGGCATTTAAAGCTCCTTCACAACCTGACCCCAACCTACTATTACAGCCTTGGTTGACATCATTCCCCTCCAGTCACACTGCAGTCTAGCCAAACAGACACTTTTGCTGTTCCTTGCACACAGTTATCTGTTGCCTTTGTACTAGCTGTGGCCTTTGCCTAGAGTTCATTCATTCTTCATGTCCATTTTTCAGAATCCTTAGTTTACTTTAAGACTCAATTCAAGTACCACCTTCCACAAGAGGGCCAGTGTCTCCCTCTCAAAGAGACTCTGCATCTGCTTTGTATATACATATCTAGATATATACCATCTTTCCAGGCTAGACTGAAAGCTCCTTGAGGGAAGAGATTTTTCTCATTTTGTTGTTGTAACCCTAATGACTAGCAGAGCACCAGGCACACAGTAGGTATTTACTTGTTGATTAACAATACTTGGTTTATCCTTCTTGCCAGGATTCACCATCCAGGATTTTTTACCACAGAACCAGCTCACAACAGCATGGAAGTTAATGAGGAGATGAGGAGTTCTCAAGTAAGGTTAAGAGTTACCACTGATTTGGTGATAGAACAAGAAAAGAAAAAGGAGGGAAAAAATAAGATGTCCTTGGTCTGAGAAAACTGACTCTCCCATTCTTCCCCTCATAGAATGATCATGGGAAGTGCAGAAAGAAAAAGATAAGATCCTGAGAACTGTCTGATGACAGCTATAATTGGCTCCTATTCCCTCTTTTCTCTATAGTACTTGAACCCTTATAATGGCTCACTGAGTGGACAAAATATCCTACAACATCAGACCTCCAAACTTCAGTATGGCACTTCTTAGCCCTCTTAGAAATTATTATTGATCTAAATCAATATCTTAACTAGTGAGATTTCAAACAGTGTTAGGTTAAGGTTTGGGGTTTATTCTGTATCGCACTTAGGAAGTTGATATACAAATTGTACATTAAACATCAGGGAACTACAAAGGGGAACCCTCTTTCCCTTACTCAAAATTTCCTTTGCTGGAAAGGAAATACTTATGGATGACATTTCTTTTTCTCTTTCCACCACCTTGCCCCATAGCTACTCTTTTACAGGAGATATGGTTAGGTGTTGTACTTTATGAAAAAGAAATCCCTGGGAAAAGAAGAGGATCCAGGAATCTTCAGAAGAAGATTCAAACCAATTTCTTCACCCAATTCCCACCTTACATCAGGTGACTCCAAGAAACTCAAGAATCTAGAATTAGAAGGGACCTTCCCAACTCCCTCATTTTACAGATGAGGAAACTATGAAGAAGTAAGTGGTAGAAGGATTACTATTTATGACAATTTACATGAACTGTTTGCAATTTAAGCTTAATTACAACACAACGCTGATACAACAAATGAAACACATCAGGATAAATTTTGTTACCAATTTTGTTGAGAATGTATTATTAAATTCACTTTCCTGAACACAGCCTCAGGTTTCCCTTCTATAAAAGTTTAAAAACAAAATCATACAGAGTATCTTTCATGCAAACTCATTACTATTGGACAAAAAAAAATAATAGTAAATGAGTAATCCAATGCAGAAAAATACAAGTGAACACCCTATTCTTTTTCTAATGGTTACAGGATAGCTTTAGGTCCTAGGCCAGCCCCATTTCTATTCAACTCTTAATTAGCCAGGGCTGAAGGAAAGGGCCTTTTATGTGGTTTTGTAAAAAGCCAGCTCAAGATTAAGGCAATATAAACAATCGAAGTTGATAAGCTATAAAACGGAGATCCCTTTCAGAGAGAAAGTACATTGCTTCAAACTCAAACAGCTACCAGAGTGATCTCAAAGACTAGAAGATTAATGAGTGGTAAATAAATCCTAAATCTACTCATAAAACAATGTTTTCAGAGACAGCATAGGCGATGAGAGCTGACCTCAGAGCCAAGAAAGTCTGAATGCACATCCCACTTTTGACACTAACTAGCTGTGTGATCCTGGGCAAGTTATTTAAACTGTCAAAGTTCCAGGAAATTTTCACCTGGATGAGTTGTCAACCTCAGTAGAGGGAGTTTCATCATCTGTGAGTTCCCAACACAGATGAAATCAGAGGTGCAGTCCCTATCCCTATCAACTTTAATGATCGTTGTTCAAGGTCTAAATCAGTTGTTTGAAACAGAGGAGTCCATTTTCATATACAAATAATATAAATAACGGTTAAACTCTCAGGTCAACCCAAAGAAGTCTACTAAACCTATAATGCAAAAAAAAAGTATTGTACTACCTAAGCACCATGGGCAACAATGTTTCTATGGGGAAATGCATTTAATGTTTCAGCTGTAGTTTTTGGCCCCTTCCCCTCCCAAAAAACAGAAAATCCCCCTATTTCACTGCTGGAATGAATCCTCCATGGTTTAGATAAGGGCAAAGAGCGCCCTTACCTAAGAGTGAAATGTAGAGAGAGAGTCTATCTTTCTCTTTCCCCTTGCCACGATCAATGCACTCACCCTTTGCAGACCCTATCCCCGATTTCCACAAAGTAAGCAGAGACCTAGCTTGGGAGTGTCTCAGATTCCATAGAATCTTAAACAGATATGGGAAAGAGAGTTATGGAAAAGAAATTATGGCCTGTCAGTAAAAGCTGGAGGAGAACTGAGATGTTCCCAGTATGATACAGCACCGTGCCTGACAGGTAGTAAGCATGCTTAATAAATACTGATTGAGTGAACCACTATCTGTATTTCTTGGTAACAAGAGTGGATTGGAAAAGAGCAATGGCATATAGCAAATGAGAGCAATTTTTTTAAGCATAAGACTTGTTTTATGTAAAGGAGAGTCTTTAAAAGACTGTCCTCTCCCAACTGGGGCAGCAACAATAATTTTTATATGCATTATTTGGGACCTGTTTCTATGCTTTGCTACATCCATTGTCACATAAACAACTGTAAAACTGAGAAAGAAAGAACTCAGAGAAATCATCTATTTGAAAAACACTTAAAAGCACTTAAATTCTCTGCTTTTATCACCTTAATTGGATAAATATCGAAGAATGCCTGATTTAGGGTACACATATGCAGTACTTCAATATTAAACAATTCAATGGCTAATTCCAACAACTTAACCTATTACGGAATGAAAGGTTCCTGAAAGTTGGCAGATCGTCTCCACTTTACACAATGATTTACAACATTAATGTTAATTCTTTAATCTTGTCACCTGAACTCACTCCACTATATTTTAAATAAAAAAAAAAGCTGGAATTTAGAACGGTCATAATCTGGGTAACGAGTCCAAAACGTTGCGGGTGTTCTCATAAAATGTCTTGTAAAGATACTTATCACCCTTAACCTACCTACAATAAATAATAGTAGACCAGAACTTCGATTAAGCAAACAAGGGCGCCCATCACAACGCATTCTTTTTTAAGAGGATTCCTCTTTGAGAGATTACCTTATTTACTGCCATATCATCCTAAACTAAAAGTTCTCCTTTGAAGAAAGGGAGAATCATACATCCTTATGCACCCCTTTCCGGCCTCAAAGCTGGGTAAACAAAGGCACATGGTAAATGAGAAACCGGTCCGCCCAACTACGGGGAGTGTACAAGGGCTCGACCCACTCCCGCCTACAGCAGCCCCACCCCCAAGGGGCAGCGAGAAAAACCCCCACGGACCCACACAGGCCACCTGGACTTTCCCCTGGTCAACCCCGCCTGCTCCGACCGTGCCCACCGATGCGCGGAGATCAGGGGTCTTGGCTTCCTTCCCCGAGGCCAGAGGGGGCTACAGCCCAAAGGCTGTAGCCCGTGCCGAAGGGCCGCGCTCCGCAGGGACGACCCCGAATGGAGTGGCACTCCGGCGCCCGTGGAAGGGCCCCGCAGGCCGAGGACTGGGCGCGTCAGTGCACGCAAGCCACCTGCAGCCCGGCGCGCCCCAACCTGCCCAGGGGGGGCCGTGCCCAGCAGTGACCACCCTCTCCCTACTGCCCCTGGGCTGAGCCGTGTCCGCGTCACCTGAGCCGGGGTCCCTGCGCTCCACCGGGCTCTCTGCTCCTGGGCCCGCGTCTCCCCTGAGCCGCGAGCCGGCGCCGAGCTCCAAGCCACCACCACCACCGCCGCCGCCGCCGCCGCCGCCGCCGCCGCCGGGAGGAGCACAAAGCGCTGTGGCCGCTGCGCCACGACTGCGGGTTCGGGTTACCGCAGAGCGACTCCTTAAAGGGGCCGCCCCCGCCCCAGCCGCTCCCGAGCCCCTGGGCAGTCGCCAGTCCCGGACAGCTCCCCTCCCCGTGGGGGCCCGGCGCACTGGGGCCCCCTCGTGTGCGGCCTACCAGCAGGCGGGCCGGGGCGGAGCGGGGCGGGGCCGGCACCCCCACTGCCGGGCCCTGCCCAGACTGGGCAAGGGCACGGGAGGCACGCTCCTGGCCACGTGGCGAGCCCGGGACCGCCCTGAGTCCGGGACACGTGGAGGCCTGAAAACTGGTTTGGAGGGTTCTTGAGCGAGGGTGCTCCGCAACTGAGTGTGGGAGGAGGGGATGCCCCAAAGTGCATTATCATAGCGTGCCAGGTGGGGACAGAGTTGAAGTATATGTATATACATATGTACACCCTACACATATATACTTATACACATTATATATATATATATATATATATATATATATACACACACATATATACATATTATCTATTAACTTATAAATCCTACATACACATACACATTATATATACATGTATTTTTATATTCACCCATATATTTACACACATGTATACACACATATACATTTTTGTCGTTTGGTTATTTCAATCCTGCCAAGTCTTCTGACCCCAATTAGAGTTTTCTTGGCAAAGATACTGAATTGATTTGCCATTTCCTTCTCCAGCTCATTTTTACAGATGAGGAACTGAGGCAAATAGGGTTAAATCCAAGGTCACACAGCTAATAAGTGTGTGAGGTCAGATTTGAAATCAGGAAGATGGGTCTTTCTGACTTCAGATCCTGAATTCTATCCACTGCCAACCTAGTCGCCTACACATCCACATATATACACATATATGCACATATATTTACATAACACATGCACACACATCTAATTATACCTATATTTACACATACTGTGAATGAATGTGTATTGTGTATACACGATTATATGTAGATATGCAGTATGTACATACGTGCATGTGTCTGCCAGTTCATTGTATAACATGTTGTATAAGTGTGTACACATGCATATCAATGGCCATACATACTTGTATATTATAGATCGAAGACACATGTGCATGTATATACATATCCTTCCATATATACCTTTGTAGAGGCTTGTATAAGGATTTCTATTCCGTGTGTTAAATAAAGAATACATTTATATAACAGGTAATAATTTTATATGTTTGTGACCTATACTTCCCTAGATTCCCATTCCCATTCCCATGCAAGGGATTTATAAGGAGGCCTTTCTTACTCTCCCCTAGCCCCAGTGAGGTAGGTGATCACATATAATTTACAAGTGTTTACCCTTCTTTAGCACAGTCAGTTCAAATACTTCAAATCCTTGGCAAGTAGATTCTGGTTTCCTGTTGCTGACTTACATGTGGACACATACAAATACACTTAGATAAATATTTGTCTAAGTAAATTTACTTACCACTTTCTTGAACCCTTCACTAATCTGTCCCCCCAGCAACTAAAAATTTTCTTTCAATTTAGATTTTCATAGTGTTCATGGAGCTTTTCTTTATAGAAATACCCATACTCCCTTCCCCCAAAGGTGAACATTACTTCCTGGAGGGCAGAGTCAATGTCATCTTATCTTGTATCTCCAACACCTACACAATGACTAGCACAAATTAGGAACTTAGTAAATACCTGTTCTTTGGTCAGAGATGAGATGAGTAAGCATGCTTTGTAAATCATGTTCTATAAAGTTACAGAATTAAAAGTCAACAAGCTGTGTCTCTTTAATATATTACAATCGTATAAGATTTCTTGAAAAATACAATGAAGATCTTTGTTCAAAGACCTTATTCTTTTTTAAAAAAACAAATTTACTATTTGTTTTTAACATTCTTTTCAAATTTTGAGTTCCAAATTCTCTCCTTCCCTCCCATGCTTCCCTTATCCACTAGGAAGACAAGCAAATGATATCAGTCATATATGTGAAATCATGCAAAACATATTCCTGTATTAGCCATATCACCAAAAAAAAAAAAGAGCAAAAAAAATAAAGTGCAAAAGTTATACTTGCACTCAAGTTCTCTCTGCAGGTAGAGAGCAATTTTTCATTACACAATGATGAATGATGAAATAATAGAATGAGACGATTGGAATTGTCTTGGATCCTTGATTAGAGTAGCTGAGGGTTCTCAAGTTGATCATCATTACAGCATCATTTTGCAAAATGATCTCCTGGTTCTTCTCACCTCACTTTACATCAGTTTATATAGGTCTTGTCATTTTTACCCCCTGAAATCACTCTCTTCCCCATTTCTTATTGTTCAATAGTGTTATAAATCATAATATATAAATGTACTATGTATGTCACAATCACATGCCACACCTTGTTCAGTCATGCCCCACTTGGTAACCGTCTCCTCAATTTCCAATTCTTTGCCATCCCAAAAAGAGTGGCTATAAATATTTTTAACATATAGGTCATTTTTTTTTATTTCTTTGGGATACAAACCTGGTAGTGGTATTGCTGGATTGTTACAGTTTTGGGGGGTCAGGCTGTATAGGTTTCACCTATACCCGTCCTCAACAGGCTTCGGGCGTCCCCAGCTCCCAGCTTCTGCTTTCTCCAGGAGAAACAGCTGCACAGAAAACTTAAGACACAGGGCTTGCTTCTTGCTACTTTCTCTTAGGCTTGGTGTGGCTGGAACTCCCTCTCATTCTCTAAGCTTGGCATGGGACTGGAACTCTTCTTCAGAACACAACACTTGCTTCTAGCTCTCTAAGCTTGGCGTGGCTGGACTTTCTTCTGCCTCCAGGTAGCCTGTATTTAAGTCGTTTCTCCAGGGCCCCTTAGGGCC
>CM053593.1:330631318-330658242 GCA_028646575.1 Pseudocheirus occidentalis | reverse complement strand
CTCGCCACAGTGAGCCAATCATGCATCACCCCAAAGGCAGAGAGATAATCCTGCTTATCAAAAACAGGTGCAACCTTTGCATTCTGCCCCAAGGTGATCACATGCCTGTTAGTTGAGGACGGTTCAACCCATTACCAACAAGAGCCCCAACACTGGATCAAAGGTCATGCACAGTTTGATAGCCCTAAATGGGCACAGTTCCAAATTGTTCTCCAGAATGGTTGCACTAGTTCACAACTCCAGCAGTTTATTAATGTATCTATTTTCCCTTATCCCCTTCAGCATTTGTTATTTCTAATAGGCATGAAGTGGTACCTCAGAGTTGTTTTAATTTGCATCACTCTAACAGTGATTTAGAGGGTTGTGGGGTTTTTTTTCATGATTATAGATAGCTTTGTTTCTTCTAAACACTGCCTGTTCTTATCTTTTGACCACTTATGAGTTGAGAAATGGCTTACATTTTTATAAATTTGAGTCAGTACCCTATATATTTGAGAAATGTGGCCTTTATCAAAGAAACTAGCTGTAAAAAAATTTTTATACTGCTTGATTGTCTATGGTACTTTTTAGTAAAATGTTGTTTCCCTAGTTTTAATTAGGCCCTTTTTTTGTTTTGCTTTGTCTGAGAGTTTTTGATAGTCTTGCCTTTTTTACTTCAGCAAAATCATAATGGGTTCTGCTCCAGATCTTTATTTTAACTCTATATGTGTGTTTCTGTTTCAACTGTGTCTTTTGTAAACAACATATTGTTAGATTTTGGTTTCTAACCCATTCTACTACTCTTTTTATGGGTGAGCTTATCCCATTCACATTCACAGTCCTCACATTCTCTCATTCTCTCTTTCTCCCCCCTCCTCTCTCTCTCTCTCTCTCTCTCTCTCTCTCTCTCTCTCTCTCTCTGTCTCTCTCTCTCTCTCCTGTTCATCCTCCCTTTTGTCACATACACACCTATATTGCTTATCCCCTTCCCCTCCTATTTCCCTACTGAGTAACACAGATTTCTATACCTGAGTGTGTATGTATATTCTTCCCTCTTTGAATCAATTTCCATAAGAGCAAGGTTCAAGAATTGCCCACCACCCCTAACATTTTTACCACTGTAAATGTTCTTCTTTGTAATGCCTCTTTTATGTGAGAAAAATTTCCCCATTCTGCCTTTCCCCTTTCACCTTCTCCAAGTACATCTCTCTTTCTCATGCCCCCTTAAAAAAAATCATTTCAGTATAATCCACTCACATTCATGCCTCTGTCTATGCAGACTCCTTCTAACTCTCCTAATAATGGTAAAGCAATTAGGAGTTAAATGTATCACCTTCCCATATAGGAATGTAAACTGTTTGACTTTATTGAATCCTTTATAATTACTCTTTCATGTTTACTTTGTTTTATGCTTCTCTTGAGTCTTGTGTTTGACTGTCATATTTTCTGTTCAGCTCTAGTCTTTTCATCAGGAATGTTTGAAAGTCCATTTCATTAAATATTCATTTTTCCCCTGAAGGATTACACTTAGCTTTGCTGGGTAGATTCTTCTTGGTTGTAATCCTAGCTCTTTTACCTTCTGGAATATCATTGAATTGTTTCAGTATGGATGTTTTGCAAAATTTTCACCTTGACCTGGCAACTCTGGAATTTGGCTATAATATTCCTGGAAGTTTTCATTTTGGGATCTCTTTCAGAAGGTATAATATTAATGGGATTTAAGATCTTCCTGCCCATTAATAGGCCTCATGTGGAGCCCATTAAGGGAAGCTTGTTTAGGGGAGGTTTGCTTGTAGGAAGGCTTTCACACCTTTTGCTAGTTTCTAATTAGGCACTGAGTCAAGAGAGTTGTGATGCCTTCTGACTCTGAGAAGTGTCAGACTCTGAGTTGGTATTTTGCTTTGGGGACTTGCTTATGAGAAAGATCTTCAGATTCCCTGGTCAAGATATGTTGTATGTACAGAGCTCCCCAATTGCTCAGATATAAAGGCTCTCTTGATCCAGGAATGTATGTAAAGTGTATAGTTGATTCAAGCAGTCAGAGCCCTGTCTGTTGGTCTTTCTTTCTCTGCTTGTATTTTCTTTGTTTGTATTTTCTCTGAAGTTCAGCATACTGACTTTTCCCCTGAACTAGTGAATGTAATTTAAAAAGATTGTTGACCCCTTAAACAGCTATCTTTCCTAGTAAAGCAGGTCTAAGAACCTGTGCTAGCAGCCATCCTTGGTATGCTACTGTGGTTGCCACTACAGAAAGTGATCAATAGAGTCTTTCTCTTTCTATTTTGTTCTCTGGATCTAAGATATCAGGGCAGTTACCCTATATAATTTATTCACACATGATATATAAGCTTTTTTATCATGGCTTTCAAATAGTCAAATAATTCTTAAGTCATCTCTTCTAGATCTACTTTTCAGATCAGTTGTTTTTTATGAGATATTTCACATTTTCTTCTTATTTTTCTTCATTCTTTTGACTTTGTTTTATTGTTTCTTGATGTCTTATGGAGTAATTGGTTTCCACTTCCCCAGTTCTAATTCTTAATGAATTATCTTCTTGAGTGAGATTTTCTATCTCTTTTTCCATTTAGTCTATTCTGGTTTTTAAAGAAGTTTTTGCTTCAGTGAATTGTCATACTTCCTTTTCCATTTGGCCTATTCTGCTTTTTTTTAAGGTGTCATTTTCTTTGGTATTTTTGTGCCTCTTGTGTCAATACCTGTTAATTCTTTTTTCATAATCTCCTTACATTATTCTGATACCTTTTGCCCAAGTTTTCCTCTGCCATTCTTATTTCTTTCTTTATTTCTTCCATGAGTTCTTGTTGGACTTGAGTCAATTGGCATTTTTCTTTAAGGCTTTGTTTGTAGCTATTTTTTTACAATGTCTTCTTTTGAATTTTTTTTTAGTATTTCCTGCCACCATAGGAGCTTTTCGTGGTCAAGTTTTTGTTGTTGTTTCCTAATTTTTCCAGCCTCTTTCTTTACTTTAAACTTTATGTTAAAATTGGACTCTGCTCATGTTGGGGTAGGGAGACACTATCCCAACTTCAGCTTTCTTGTACTGTTATTTTCACTGGGGGTCTGCAAGTGTTTGTCGCTTCCAAGCTAATGTAATCCAGAGACAGGTGTGGTTACTGCTCTCCTGGTCTGCCCTCTGATCTCTACCCCTTTTCTCTTGCACCTATAAGTGCTAATACTTCTCTTGGCCTTGGAACTCTGACCAGCGTTCATGCTCCCTTGTGACCAATGAGAACTGTGACCCAGAACTGCTTATGGGTAGTAGAGTTACCAATCAGTACCAGGTCTTGTACCCAGTGCCAGCAAAGGGTCTTCTGTAATCTCTTTCTGATTAATTTTTTTACCTCCTTCCTAACCATCTATGGACTAAGAATTCTCAAAACTGCTGCTGTTCTTTTTGCCTCCACTGTTATGCCTGCCTCCAAGACCTGCTATTGGTTCTGCTGCTGCACTCTAGGATGGCCCCCACCCTGGTGTCATAAACCTTTCCTACTGACCTCCTAAGTTGTGTTAGACTAGAAAAATATCTCACTCGGACCTCTTGTTGGCTTTGCTACTCCAGAATTCAATTTGAGGTGCTATTTTAAAGTTGTTTGGAGGAGAACATTGGGAGAGTTCAGCTAGGTTACTGTCTGTATTCTACCTTCTTGGCTCCACCCACTGACTTCCTCATTCTTAGTAATAAACAAAGCATAAACTGAGCCAAAGATGCAGATGTCTGAGAAGTTCTGGTGAAGGATCCAAATGCTGGAGGGATTCTTTATAGAGCTAGAGCTAGAAAGAACCTCAAAGGCCACCTAGTCTAATTTCTTCATTTTATAGATAAGGAGACATATGCCAGAAAGGTTATATGACTTGTCTTGCCTTTAGAGGTAGCATTTGAACCCAGGGTCTTTGGCCTCCTTTGGCAATGTTCTTCTCACTATACCATGCTGACTACCTAGGAAGGTCCCCCATATATTTCTGTTTGTACAGAATTATACATTGTGCAATTGTATCTGCAAACACATTCAAATTTGGTCTCAAAATCCACATGGGGTAGGTGGATAATCAATGAAGAATACATTTGGATACACACTTATAAAGTTGGTCCAACAGCATATATATCTGGACAGACCAGACAAACAGTGAAATGAATCCAGAATTGAAGAAAAGTAGGATAATGGGCTTAATTGCCTTTGGGAAAGAATACGTTTCTATTAAAGACCCTAAGTTTCTCCCTAGAGACCTGTCTTTTACACACTAGTATTCTTCCAGTGATGCTATCTGGCTGTGAATCATGGAACACTACAATCTCTGAATAATCAAAACTGCTCATTACCCAAAAGACAATTGAAGTATGTATGGTGGGTCTAGTCAGCAGCACAGATTCAAAGGCAGTGTGGTATAGTAGAAGAGAGTAATGGACCTCAGCAAATGCTGCCTGAAATATTATGTGAGATCGTGGACAAATCACCTCTCTACGCCTCAATTTTTCGTCTCTAAAATGTGTATAATACCTGCAATAATATCTCCTTCATGTAAGTGTTGGGGGCCTCAAATGCAATAATCTACATAAATGTCGGTTATTGTTATTACTTTACCATTCATGAATTGCATGCAAGAAATAATATAAAAGATATCAGAGATCTATGACTAGAAAAAGAGATGGGATGGTCATGTAGCAAGAGAAAAGGATAGCAGTGTTCTCTGCACATTTTTTAACTGGGAACTTCTTGGTGTTCTACATGACTTTTATGCAGAATTTGACAATCAAAACATAATATCTCTAATATCTCTCATTACTATGTGACACGTGAACTTTTATATAAAGTAGCCAGTCAACAGGCTTACTTAAGTGCTTACTATGTGTCAAGCATTGGGGATACAAAGAAGAACAAAAAGACAATCCCTGCTCTCAAGGAGCCCATGATCTGATGGAGGAGACAATATGCAAACAAGATATAGGCAGGATAGGGGTGGCTAGGTGGCACAGTGAATAGAGCGCTGGCCCTGGAGTCAGGAGGACCTGAGTTCAAATCTGGACTCAGACACTTAACACAAAAAAAAACTAGCCACGTGACCTTGGGCAAGTCACTTAACCCCAATTGCCCTCCAAAAAAAAAAAAGATACAGACAGGATAAATTAGAGATAACTGATGAGAAAAGGAATGAGTATTAAGGAAGATAAAGAAAGGCTCCTTGAAGAAGGTGAAATTTTAGCTGGGACTGGAAAGAAGTCAGGGAAGCCAGGAGGCAAAGATGAGGAAGGAGATGTGTAGGCATGAGAGATGTCCAGAGAAAATGTTCAAAGTTAATGGATGGAATACACAGAGGGCATCAGATGTAAGAAAACTGAAAAGGTAGGAAGGGGACAGGTTATAAAAGGTTTTATAAATGAAACAGGGGATTCTGTATTTGTTCTTAGAAGCAATAGGAAGTCACTGAAATTTGTTTGAATGGGAGGGATATGGTTAGACATGCTTTAGGAAGAACAATCAGCTAGGTTATTGTCTGTATTCTACCATCTTGGCTCCACCCACTGACTTCCTCATTAAACAAAGCATTAAACAAAGCATAAACTGAGCCAAAGATGCAGATGTCTGAGAAGTTCTGGTGAAGGATCCAAATGCCAGAGGGATTCTTTATAGAGCTAGAGCTAGAAAGAACCTCAAAGGCCACCTAGTCTAATTTCATTTTATAAATGAGGAGACATATGCCAGTCTGACAGCTGAATGGAGGAGGGACTGAGGCAGGGAGACTAGCTCTTGAAAAATTCCAGGGGTTACAAATGGTAGGAGAAATGGTAAGACTTTGCAATTGATTGGATGTAGGATGTGAGACAAAATGAGGAATGAAGAACACCTAGGATGCAAATTGGCTGTGTCATGGCGGTACCCTGCACATTAATAGAGAAGTTAGGAAGAGGAAAGTAGGAAGAGGAAAGGGTTGGGGAGTGGGGGAAGATATGAGCTTTTGTACATATGACTGGGACACTGTACCTCATGTGTAACATTGACGATCCTGGCCCTACCACCTGAAGGCCAGGAATGTTAGATTTCTCTCTTCCTTCAAGATTCTCTGGTACCCCTAAGGGGACTGGAGGATATCTAGGCCCCCTATCACTGGCCTTAGCTCCTAATAATAGTATTCCTCCCCACAAAGTGTAAGGAAGGTCCTCTTCACCTGAGTTCCATTAGCTATGAACAGTCAGATTAATTTTTACACAGAAATATTTACTTCAGAAGGCATAATCAAAAACAAACAAACTTACTCCCCCAGTACATAGAAAGCACAATTCTCCTTCCCTCTTGAAGCACCTCAGTCTTTGGGGAGGGGAAGGAAATTGGGTTCATTGCTTAGCTTGATTCCAATGGAGCATAGTCCTAGTTCTAATTCCAAAACCCTTCTTAGGCTCAAGTTCCAGGAACTCTGATTTCCCAAGGTTTCCATGCTGTGCTGGCTGGCTCCATCATTCCTTCTATAATCCTGGCTTCAAGTTTGTCATGGTTCCCTTGAGGATCATCTCCAAACTGAGGATAAACACAGAATGGAAACAAACACAACCCCCACCCCCAGGACCATTTCTCAGAACCAGGGGTAAAAAAGAAGGAAGAGAGAAAAGACTTCCCTTCCCTCTCACCTATTCAACTCATAACTTCCACTCACGTAGACAAAAGATGGCAGAAAAGAGCAAAGCCAAAAAGGAGCACCGGCTCAGTCTCACCAGTTTTAAAGATGCAGGCAACCAGTCAAAGGAGACTTCTCTCACCCATGTGGTAGGAAATACAGTAGACTCCATGTATGCTTAAAAGTCCCCTCAAGGGCTTCTATCTCTATGTTAGAAGTGGACATACCCAGAAAAGTCTGGATTACATACATGTTAAGTTAAAGATGTCCAACAAACATTTGAAGATAAGAGACTGGAAGTCAGGAAAAGGTTAGGACAGGACAAATAGGTCCATGAGTGATTGACTTAATGATAATTTAAATCATAGGAATTAATAAGTGAAATTTCACCACAATAATATAAACAAAGAAGAGAAGAGAACGCAGGACAGAGTTTTCAGGGACATGCAAACCATGATATATAAGAAGATCCAGCAATGGAGACAGAGAAGGAGAGAACAAGAAGGTAGAAAGAGAGCAGTCACAAAATCTTAGTGAGAAGAGAGTATCAAGGAGAAGGGGTGATCACTGGTGTCAAAGGCTGTGATACAAGGCCATAATAAAGTTGGATTTGATTGAGAGGCAGATGAGGTAGAGTAATGAGAAGTCAGTAGGAGAATTTTTTTCTGTATGCGATATGAAGTCCCTGCTTAGGAATCTCCAGGCCAAGAGTTTAGTTATTAAAGTAAAACTCCCGACATGTAACAGACCATCCTGTCAATTGTGTTCTAGGAGTCATTTGGGAAAAATATAACCATTGTCTCTAATCCCATTTTCTCAAGTATTTTGTATTTCATTGATATTGGTGTACATTAAACAGCTCTAGATTCCAGTGTGTCAATCATCTGAATCCTTTTTATTATGAATACAATATGTTAAGTTTTAAATCTCTGAAATTAAACTTTACAGAGTCTTAGGCCCTTCATTTGTGCTGTATCACATGTTAGATTAGTAACTGGCTGGATACATGGGTCTTGTCACAAGCAGTTTATGGTTCATATGATTTGGAGAGAACAAAAAAGATCATCCAACAGATGGCTATTTTTGCTTAATATCAGAGATTACCTCCAAGTCTAAACACCCTGTATAAGATCTAAATCTACCATCAGCTCTAAAACTTGTTTTATATAATAAAGTAATTGCAAACTCTGATAAAAGGAATGAATAACTCTGACTTCAAAAGACTGATAATGGAACATACCTCCTGCTTCTTGGCTGAGAGGGAAAGGACTAAAAATACAGTATGAGATATTCATTCTTAGACATGGACAATGTGATGATTTGCTTTGCTTGACAAAGAAGGGTCTTATGGAGAAGACTAGGTTAATGAGTAATGAGAGATATGAAAATAAATTAATAAAACTTTTTAAAAATTAGAAACCTTTTTTAAAAGAAGAAATATTTTAAATTCAGAAGACAAATATTGTTACAACCTTGCTAAAATTTACAAATATAGATTCCTTTTTTTAAAAAGTCACAGGTCAGTGTTTCTTATATAATCTCTTTTCTTGTTCTTCTTCATAAATTTAAGTATTTGTGATTGCTGACATTGTTGTTTACAAAAAAGAAAAAGAAAACTGACTGTATTAAAACTAACAGAAGTCCTGAATTTGGATAAAGATGATCCTGATGATTCAGAATGGAGTGATAAGGCTAAGAATGATAAGAAAGGAGAAAAGAAAGGTGATATTCATCCACAAAACATACCATTTCCCTCCTTACAGAGCATAATTCAAGCAAATGAACTTGCTCATGACTTTAACATCCAAAAAGCAAGATGAACTTATAGCTTTTGTACAAAAAAGTCTGGAATCAATTCAATTTTATTCAACAAGTATATATTAAGCACTTATCGACATGAGGCTTGGCATTAGGGATACAGAGACAAAAATGAAACTGCTCTTTTGATTATAGTCTACTAAGTGGAGGGTGAGAGGCAAGAAACAATAAGTATACAGGTAAGTATATACACAATATATAAGCATAGAATATACAAATAAATTTTGAGGGAAAGGAGAGCACTAACAACTTGGGGAAATCAGAAGAGGTCTCCTGAGGAGGGTGGGATTGTTACTGTGCTTTGAGGGCAGTTAGGGATTATTCTAGATCAGCACGAGAAGCGAGAACCTTTCGGGAAGGAGCGAGACAGAGCTGGGAGATGGAGTATTGTGTACATGGAATAGCAATTAATCTAACTTGTCTAGAGTGTGGAGTGTATAGGAGGCAGTAATGTGAAATCAGGTTGGCAATACAGGTTGGAACCAGACTAGAAAGGCCCTTAAATTACCCACAAATTCTTGAGGCAATAGGAAAGCAATAAAGTTTTGCAAATAGATGAGTGTCAGGCCAGAATTTAAGCATATAAATTTGGCAGCTGTTTGGAGAATGGATTGGATAAGGGAGAGAATGAAATGAGGAAGATCAATGAGAAGATTATTATAATTGCTAAGTGTGAGTTGATGAGGGGCTGAACTAGGATGGTAGCTATATGAATAGGGAGAAAGAGCATAGACACAAGAGATGTTATGGTGGTAGAATAGACAGAACTTAGCAAATGGTCAGATGTGGGAAAAATATGAAGAAAAGTGAACAATCGAGACCAAGGAAGGATGGTGCCAGAAATAGAGAAGTTAGAAATCAGATAGGTATTAGGGGGCACCGAAATATGAAAATTGTCTTAATAAGCATTAAGTATTAAAAAGTATTCTTGGTACATATGTGGGGATGTAAAAGTTATTACTTCTTTTACCAAGATTACAATTTGGGTATACCAAAGTTGCAACTACTTTCTTTGTGAAAGCACAGAGAAAAAAAGTACATTATAACTCTGACCTCAAAGGCAAGAACTGACTCCAAAAAAGAAAAATATGGTAAGCCAACCACTGGTTGGTTATGAAAAATAAAAGTTTTCTTCCTACAATTGTGAATTAAATTTGGTTTGCTGAAAATTTTTGTGAAAGGGATGAATTTTAATGGTATAATTTTTCTTTCTCTAAAATAGAAATTTCTAAAAATCAGTGACACTAAAACCAAAGAAGTGATATTTATGGGTTCTTGAGTAAAGGAAGTGATGAAAGACAACATTCTGAAAAATAGTTGGAGTCAGGTAAAGATAGTACATGCAAAAAGTTTTTTAAAGTGACTGAAAACTTTTGGGGAAACAATAAGGCACAAGATATCCCAAGATGGTGGAGCAGAAGAAAACAGCACGATCCAGCCCTCACCTGCAACTCTCCAAACAAACAGCTAGTAAGAGCACCAAGCAAAGTCCTGATCAAGAAGTCTAAGGAAGAATAACAGTGATCCACTTTTTCAGTACAATGAGGTAGAAGTATGTGATCCCTAGGGATGGGAGCCTAGCCAAGGGCATGGCTGAGTATAGATCCTTGCAGTCGAATAACTAAAGTGAGGCTTAAAGTTGTTAGAGCAAGAAGAGGTCAGAAAGGCCTGATTCTATATAAGGAATACGAGCAAGAGCTAACTGTCAGTTCTGTTGCTCTGAAGCCAGAGCTGGATAACAGAACCAGTGTGGAATGAGAAAGGCACCTGCCCCTAGAGGAAACAGACCAGGGCAAAAAGCTCCTGAGACTGAGTACTGGACAAAGAGCAGGAACATGAGCAAGCAGCAGTGGTGTGGCTCTGTCTCTAGAGCAGGGTCTTAAATCCAATCCAAAGTCTGAAGCTAAATAATCAGGGCAGAAAACTTAGTCCAAGGAAGAACATTAAGCTATTTTGCTCTGAAACTGAAGCCTTCCAGATAACTGATGGTAGCTGGAGTTAGCAGTAGTCTACTGGACCTCCATCTAGGAGTAAGCCTATGTTTATGTTAGTCATACCTAAACTGGGGTCCATAATTTATAAAACTCAGTCTAAAAGGGAAATGATCAGACTTTTCTCTGGTTATTAAAGCTTTGGGACACACTAAAAGCTGGCAAATCTCTGGCTTAAATTACCCCATCCCATCTGGATGACCCCCTAAAACCTTTAAAAAATACCCAGAGAAAGTCAGCAAAACATAAGAGAATGCAAAACAGGATAAATCAAACCCCAGACGTTCTCTCCAGAAATGCTCAAATCTTGGCACTGACTAGAAGAATGATTCAACAACAACAAAATGACTCCTACCATAACTGCAGTAATAGTGGCAGGGACACCAAAGATACAATCCAAAAAGAATGACTTCAAAGCATCTACATGCAAAGTCTAAAATTAAAACATATCTTAGACATAAGTTCTAGTAGAATTCCTGAAAGAAATAAAGCAAGAGTGTTTTAAGGAGTTTGAAATGATATTATAAGTGAAATGAGAGCATTAGAGGAAAAAGCTGGAGAGAAAAAAAAGAGAATTCTTTCCAAAGACTTAGAAGGAAAATTAACAGTTTAGTACAAAAGATACAATGCCTTACCCAAGCAGTAGACTCACTGAAAATTAGAATTGGCCAAGTTAAAGTTAAATGATAACAAGAAGCTTAGCAATATCAAGAAGTATGAAAATAAATTCAATAGACTGAAGAATGGAAGAAAAAGATAGCTCATACCAAAAACAATTGAGGAGGAGAACAGATCAAGAAAAGATAATTAAAGAATCATGGGACTGCTTGAAAGTTGAGAGAGAGAAAGAGAGAGAGAGAGAGAGAGAGAGAGAGAGAGAGAGAGAGAGAGAGAGAGAGAGAGAGAGAGAGGGAGAGAGGGAGGGAGAGAGAACCTAGATATACTGGAAGAAATCAGAAAACAAACTGTGTAGATATTATTAGAACCAGAGAGCAAAACCAAAATAGAAAGAATTCTATTCTGAGGTTTCCTAAAGGAAATCTCAAAATAAAAATTTCCATAAACATCACAGCTCCTGTCCAGAGTTTTCAGGTCAAAAGACAGCCAGAAATAAAGAATTCAAGTATCAAAGAGCCACAGTCAGGACCACACAAGATTTGGCAGAAACTACCATAAAGAAGTGGAAAGCATGGAATGTAATATTCCAAAAGGCAAAATATATAGGCTCACAATCAAGAATAATTTATCCAGAAAAATTGGGAATACTTCTACAGGGGAGAGTAGAGGCATAATAATAATAATAATAATAATAATAATAATAATAATAATAATAATAATAATAATACCAAAAGACTAGTCACCTTTTAAAAAGACTATAAAATTATGAGATATATTCATATATTGTTTTCATATTTGAACTGCTTCCTAAAAATATTCAATCAAGAAATCTCCACAATGGAAAAATGATACCAAGGCAAGTAGAGTCCATATATGCTACTTAGCTACAATTGGCCTCTGAAGAGGTATATTACACAAATATAATACAATAACAAATTATTAGTAACTACATTTTGGAGTTTTAAGTATTACAAACCTAGAGCTAGAGGCCACTGGGTTCAGTCTCTTCATTTTACATATGAGAAAACTAAGGCTCAGAAAAATTTTATGATTTAAGTAGGGTAACACAGTAAGTATCTGAGAGGGAATCTGAGCCCAGTTTTTCTTGACTCCAAGTCCAGTGCTTTATCTATTATGTTATGCTGAGTTAAAAAAAATTTAAAAAGAGAAACTGTGATTCCTATGAAAACTATGGGTGATATATAAAATCTGAAGCCATACTTCAAATTAGAATAAGTTCTCTTCTACTTCACAACCCCCTAGAAAAGAAATTAGCTTTACTTCCTTATGAATCAGCACCTCCTGTAGCCTGGATCTTGAGTACTTGTTCTCAGAATGGAAATTTTAGGCACTGATCAGGAACCCACAATATGTATTTTATTTGCAAACAGCATACAAAAGTAATTTGCTGCTTCAGTTCTATCTTACTTGTTTCACTCATAAAAACTTTGGAAGATTTTGAGTGGACAAGAGAACTTATTTGTCTAGCCAAAACATAATATAATATAAAATATAACACAATGTAATATAAAGCATAATATAACATAATGTAATATAAAACATAATACTTACACATTGTCACTGTATCATATGCTCATATACCCCTCATACTCCAAACAATTCCTGCAATTTTCTGTCACTTAGAAATTCCTTTACTTGCCAAAAATAATATTTTTGGAATTAATCTCCATGAGCCATCTCTGTAAGCCCCTTTAACTGATAACAACTATTTATGATAGGACTATTTTGTAGACATCTAGAAGTTTGCTGTAACCTTCTTTATTTTTTAAGCTTTTTAAAATATCACTGTTATTTCCCAATAATCTCCATCCCCAGTAAAAGAAGCTTCTTTTGTAATAAAGAAATACTGGAGTTTTTTGTTGTGTATACTTAATAATGTCTGTCTCTCTGTGATCCCATTGGGGGTTTTCTTGGCAGAGATACTGGAGTGGTTTGCCATTTCTTCCTCCAGCTCATCTTACAGATGAGGAAACTGAGGTAAACAGAGATAAAGTGACTATCCAGCATCATAAAGCTACTAAGTATCTGAGGTCACCTTTGAACTCTTTACTTCCTGACTCCAGACCCAGTAATCAATCCACTGTTCCCTTAGCTGCTTTTAAATAAAGAAGTACAATTAAGCAAAACAAACTGACACATTAATTATGTTTGACAGCATACTGCACTGAGCAGAGTTCCATTTTCCTTAGATTTTAATGCTGTTTTCTTTGGTCTCCCTTTATATTATTGCGTCCCTTAAATATATCATTCCCTTAGTGCTTCTTACTTTACTCTGTAGCAATTCATACAAGTCTCCTCAAGTTTCTCAGAATTCCTCATTCTTACCATGCAGTATAATGTAATTTGTTCCACCATTCCTCATTTGATAGGCACTAATTCATACTGCCTCCCACCAGTTTTTGCTACCAAAAAATTGAACATCCTTTCTGTGGTAATTTTTTTTTTGCTATTCCATATCTTCTATCAAATATTTTCTTACATGTCTATAACAAAATTTGAAAGACTTATAAGAAATAGCAGGTCAAAGGGAAAGAGTATTTAGGAAATCCCATCCTCCAACATATACGGTATGTTTGTCATAGAGGTTTAAAATAAACATTCCTCTTATGCCAGGATGGCGTGTCATTTTGTATTCTTACGCTATCCCTGTAAAACATACCAATTTACTTTCACATTACTGTTTACAAAAATCATAGTGGTATGGACAGATAGAAAATTGGCCTTGGAGTCATAAAGACTTGGGTTCAGATTTTTCTCTTAACACAAGTGGGTACATGACTCAACTAGCTGCTTAACCTCTAAGCTCTCCAAGCAAATCTTTAAGACTCCAAGTTGCAGAGAGGGTGCCAGTCTATCCTAGTAGAAAAAGTTCCTCACTGGCAGTTTCCTCTTCTGGTGAAATCATAGGTCTGATAAAAAAAATCTACAGATTAGATTATTAGAACAATATTGGAAAGTAAGAAGAAAAAAACCAACCAGCTATTTAGCTAGATGTTTAGTACTACTTTTAAACTTGATTTGTTTGAGACCCCATGTTAAAATTTTCAGTTTTATTCCCTAAATAAAAATCTGTATTTTTCTTAGTCTTTTAAAATGATTACCTTCACAAAGATGCTCCCAGGAGTGTTCTTTCCTATAGGAGCCTCTCTCAAGCTGTTTCTTCATTTAGAAACTGAGGATAGTGAGGCTAATAATAGCACCTTCCTCACCAGGCTGTTGTGAAGACCAAGTGAGATAATACAGAGCTAAAGCACTTTGAAAACCTGAAAGTGCTATATAAATGTCAGTTATTATTGTTATTATTATTATTATTATAGTAGACTTTTAATACTTTAAATTAAATCTCAAAGTAGTATCTTGCTATTCTCAAGCTGATCAAATAGTACCGGGAACAAAAGAAATGGAGTATATACATAGATACATGTATATATGTGTGTATACACACACACGCACACAATATATCTTTCAAATAAATAAGAGCAATTGTTTAAGCAAATTTCTCCTTCCAGAGTTTTCCATATTAACCTCAAATATTAGCAAGACAGACATCCTTCATTTTATATCCAGCTAAGTGAGAAATGGAGGTAGTTATATGGATAAAACTAAAAGGTTATTTCCCCTTGAAATATTCCAGTAACTAAAGTTTTTGTGTGCTTTGTGCTCTGACTTTGGGATAATTTACAGGATTCGCTTTGGATTCACTTTTCTTTTTAATTATTTCTAGCTCAAATGTCTGACATTAAAATTTCAAGAGTCTACAACACTACTACTTCTTCTGATTTCCAATTTCTTTGCATTAAGTCTGAAAAAAATATATCGAATGTCCCTGAAAGTCAGACTTGACATTGGTAGCCTCTCTTTGATCTGTGGCCTAAGGATGATGGTCTTTTGTGCTCTGGGCAGAAAATGAGGTCATGCTCTTGGTACCTTCTTACCTTGCCAAATAGACACTGATTGGATGGTATAATAACATCATTACTTATTTAATATACAATCACAGAACTTTAGCTCCTAGAAGAGACCATAGAGATCTATTCCAACTAATAGCTTGTTGAATGAATGAATGAATTACTTACAGCTAAAGAAACAGCAGCCCAGGAAAGTTAAATAACTTGCCCAATGATGCACAGGTAGTTGGTGATTTTTTTTTTTTTTTTTGCTTTTTGGAGGGCAGTTGGGGTTAAGTGACTTGCCCAAGATCACACAGCTAGTTTTTTGTGTTAAGTGTCTGAGGCCGGATTTGAACTCAGGTACTCCTGACTCCAGGGCCGGTGCTCTATTCACTGCGCCACCTAGCTGCCCTAAGTAGTTGGTGATTTTTATAAACTGCATTTGCTGTTTGTAAATATGAAGGATACTTGAGTCGGTTTGGTGAAAATTATTGCCACTATGTTCCCCACATAAATAAATTTTTTTTTGAAGATGACTTAGACATTTGAATTAGCTACAAGTAATTCTCACAAAACTTGTATCTAAATTTTGGAAATATTATTGTCTATGACATAATTCTCTCTCTTGCCATATATAAATATGTTCAATGCTGATTAAGTTTCCATTTTAGCCAACTCCCAGGTCACATAAGCAAATACACATATCCAGAAATCACACAATAATGCCTAAAAAGAAAAGGCAGGTTGAAATTCTGCAGTGATAGGACTTTCAAAAAGCACATACATGGTGCAGTTAGATAGCAGAGTGGATAGAGCATTGGCCCTGGAGTCAGGAGGACCTGAATTCAAATGCAGCCTTAGAACTTGATAATTACTAGCTGTGTGGCCCTGAGCAAATCACTTAACCCTGATTGCCTGCTGCCCCCCACCCACCCAATGAAGCACACAAACAAGCAATACTGGAGTCTTTAAATATTATCACCACCAGAGTAACATTTTTCTCAACTCCAATATGGTAACATCAGCACCACTGAAATGATTAGTGTCCCTTCGACCAGATCCATATATCTAAACTACTTTCAACAGTAACTTCAGGTAGCTGACACAGGCTGATACTTCCTCCTTACTACACACAATTAGTAAAAAAAAAAAAAAAAAAAAAAAGACAATATCTATTATTTATATGCAAAATATATACATTGCATTCAGAGCTACCTCATATAATCTTTGTGCCTAGTTCCATCTAAGCCAATTAATGTGATTCTTTTTCAAACTTTGTTCTATATTTGACCATTTGTAGCTTCCCAGAAAAAGAAAGTTGTTTGTTTTTTAAAGATAGAATCAGTTTTGTAAGAAATAAAGATTTTGAAAGATTCCTTTTTATCATTTGATGAAAAAAATAATGAACAGTCTACTCTCAGTTTTTAGAAATTCTCTTGACAAGGTTATTATTATAGCAAACTGCAAGGTCAGAAAACATGCCATTTTCAAATACTTTGTTACATTTACCGCTCTCCAAGGACTGACAGATATAATGTGGAATGAAAAAGCTTGGAGATGCTTTGATTGGTGCTAATGCACAATTTAGTAGCTCAAGAACAGGATAAAATGGATTCGGGATATGGTTTCTAAAAAAAAAAAAAGGAAGAAAGAATGCTGTTGGGGGCAACTAGGTATTGGCTGTTCCCAGGACTTTTACCTACAGTTCCCAAACTATCTGAGTGCCTTCCTCTTTGAGTAAGCCCTACCTACCTCTCCAAAAGGAGGAAAAATAGAATTGAATTCAGAGTACAGAGTACAAAAGACTTCCCTTTTACACGGAAAAAAATTAGATTCTACGTTTCTATCTGCTGACCATAGCTTTTTATATGTTAAAATCTGTTATATGAGGGGGGAGGAACTTTAAGAAAAACTGCTGGGAAAACTGGAAATCCATCTGGTGGGAAAATAGGCTTGCACCTTGCACCATATTCTACAATACATTATAAATGGACATGCAATCTTAATATTAAAGATTATGCTATAAAAAAGTAAAAGAAAAGCTGGTCATATACCTCTCACAGCTATGGGCAGCAGACACATTTTAACTAAACAAAAGATAGAGGCAATTACAAAAGATAAAATGAATCACTTTACCTGAATGAAATTTAAATGCTTGTGCATGACCAAAATTAATGTAGCTTAGGTAAAAAGAAAAGTGATCAAATGAGAAAAAAAATCTTTGTATTAAATTTTTCCAGCAAAGGTTTGGTATATAAGATATACAAACATGTGACAAATATACATGTATATGAATATATGTGTGTATACATAAATATAGATATATGATTAATAGCTATCTCCTAGTAGTTAAGTGGTCAAAGAATATAAACAAAGAGTTCTTAAAATAAGAATTATAAAGTACTGACAACCACATGAAAGAAAGATACAAATCACTAATAATAAGAGAAATAAAAATTAAATAATCATAGATTTTACCTCACACCCTGAAAATTGGCAAAAAATGGCATTAATCAATGTTGAAGTGTTTGTAGAATGATAAGCACACTGATATATTGTTGGTGGGGCTATAAAATAGCACAACCATTTTGGAAAGTAATTTGAAATTACAGTCTAAATAATAATCAATACATTCTACATGGACATGCAACCTTAATATTAAGATTATACTATAAAAAATTAAAAGAAAAGCAGATCATATACCTCTTACATCCACTGGCAGCAGATGCATTTTTAAACAAACAAGAGATAGAGGAAAATAATAAAGTGACTAAAATATCCATACTCTTTGAACCAGTAACTATTATTGACTTTAAATGCCAAGGAAACCACTGCTAAGAAGAAAAGTTCCCATATGTGCCAAAAATATTTATGGTAGTACTTTTTGTGATAGCAAAGAATTGGAAACAAAATAGATGCCCATCAATGGGGAAATGGATAAAGGAATGGTTAACAAATTACTAGAGTGAAATGAATTATTATTACTGTTCTATAAGAAATTATGTATGTGATGAATACAGTGAAGCCTAAAAAGATCTACATGAACTGATGCAGAGCGAAGTAAGCAGAACAAAGAAAACAATATACATGAAACTACAAAATAAACGGAAAGAACAATGGCACAAACAAAATCCAAAGGTGAATGTAACAAAATTATAAAGAGCAAGAATGAATTGAAAGAAGAGATATAAAAGAATAAGTCCTACTATCCCTCTGTGGAAAGGAAAGGTCCACAGATAGTACATATTACAGAGGTTTTCAGACTTTTCAATGTCTTGATCAGTAGTATTGATTTTTTTCTTCTTCAAAAATAAATACTGTTTGCTATTTGGGATAGTTCTCTGGAAGGAGGAGGGAAAGATATAACATCAATAAAAATTTATTTTTAAAAAATTTGTCATACTTAGCATGTGAACAACTAGTAATGTAGAAAAATACTATTTTAAAGACTCAGCCTAATGAAGTGTTTTTCTAGAGAGTACCTTCTTTTCATTACAGTAAACACTAAATCTAAGAGTTTGTGCATTTCATACATGAGCATTTAGAAAAAAAATGGGGATGGGTGTGAAGGTACATATACAGTGCTAGATAACTCTCAGAAATTAAGTATAGAAGTCATTTATGTTATTTTCAGGAAGAAAATCCTTAAGTATACAACATTTGTAGAAATAGGTTGCCCTTCTCAATAATTTGGACCCTCTAGAAATTATTAGCTTTCAAATTCCATTATTCTCCAAGTTATTTTCCTCTCCAGGGTATTTGTTCCTTTTGTGTCCTACAGCTACCTTTCTCTGAACTAAGCATAGACTCTCTAGCTTTCTTGGTCAAGTGTCTTGAATATCAGAACCCAGGACCAGAGGGCACAATAGTTCAAGGTGATGGATTCTGAGGGCAGATTAAGGATGGTGGGGCTGCGTAGGGGTGGGAAGGGACATGGCTCATTTAGAATTCATTTTGTTTGGCTATCTATGTTTGTAAGGGGTTTTGTTCTCTTGCTTTCTCAATGCTGGGAGGGGCAGATGGTAGGGAGAGAATTTGGAGCTAAAAATTTTATAAAATAGAAATTTTTCAAGGTACAATATTGGTAAAAAAAAAATTAATAACCTGAATCTCACACCTCTGCTCTATCAATACGGTGAGGGAGAATACAGTTGTAGAATCAGAAGGCAGGATTTCAAATCCCTCTTCTGATATTTACTTGTGTGACCTTGGACAAGTCACTCCATCTCCCTGAACCGTAGTTTTCTTCATTTGTAAAAAGAAGAATGCTGGACTCAATGGCTTCTGAGTTCTCTTCTGACTCTAAAACTACAATCTCATGATTATAGCTCATTTGTCATTTCCTCCAGGGTAAGGCAGGCCCACGTCAGACAAACAAACATTTATTAGGCATCTGCTAAGTGCTAGTTGCTAGAGAAACAAAGCAAAAAATGAAATGACCCATACTGATAATCTATCAAAGGAGATAATATGTGCACATATAAAAATAAACAAGATAATCCTTTATAATGCCTAGCCCTGTGCCTGAAAAATAGTAGGTTCTCCTTAAATATTCTTGAATTTATTTTAATTTTCTGTGATTCGATGAAAGCATCTTATCCTCCTCAAATATCACAGACTACCTCCCACCCCAACTCACCACTCAGGAGCCATGGAGCACACAGGAAATTCTGAGTTCTAGAGGGAATCCTACTGCGAAATTGCAATTAAAGAGGAAAGAGAAAATTAAAACCATGTAAGAGCCAGAAAATTGAGAATGAACAATTCTTATGAAATGAATTGTTCTTCCCCATTATTTGAGCATGAGCAATTACACAAAGCTAATAATTTTTAAAAAGATAAACCCTTTGAAGTGAAGTGATTCACAAAACTGATCTCCTTTTCCCAGGGAGAGTGCTTATGGAGACACTGCCCTCTGCTTTGCACGCGGAACACTATAACAGCTGACATAAAAGTCTAACTGTTTGGCTTAACTCAGCTTTATGACAGGGATATTCTACTGTTACAGAAAGGGAAAGTAGTCCCCTTAGTGCACTATTTTAAGAGATGAAGGGAGCTCAATCATATTCACTCAAACTTGGGCCAAATTACTAGCATTTCAACAAGGAATGCACAGGTGCACATAGAACTAAAGTTAAATTAACAAAAAACATTGGAATTCAGAAATCTCATGGTAATCAACAAAAAAAGAAAAAAGGAAAAAATCAGGGTCACTCAAAAGTATTCTTATTCTGATTTGGAAAAATCAGAGCTATTCGGCTATTTCTTGTAAAAGTCATAGCCACCATTAAGTACCTAAATAATGTAAGTCTGTATTTTATTGCACTTTTTAAAAGCCATCTGTGGTCTATAATTACTGTTTCAACAAAAATGACCAGAGAACATTAATTCTGTTAGCATTTAAATTCTTCAAGTGAAAGTCAATCTAAAAATACTGAGAGCTAATTCATTAACCAAATTTGACATATGCAACCATTAGTGGTAATCTGACCCCAAAAAGTAATCCATTAAAGAAAACACAGCTTTATTGTTATAAAAATTGTTATAGGAAGAAATTAATAAATTTTTAAAATATATTTGAGCATTTTTAATAATCAGTTTTATTGAGACTGATCTCCAAAACCTCTTTCTACAATCCTTTTATCAGATCAAATCCCACTATAATGAATACCATTAAAATAACAACTTATGTTTCTATAGTACTTTGCAAAATCTCTGCCTTATAACCCTTAGGAGTAGTAGTGCAACTATTACCTCCATTTTGTAGAAGAGGTGGAGCTCAGACTGAGTCCAGGGTCATTTCAATCCAGGTCTTCCGACTCCAAGTTCACTATTTTCCCCCAATTATACCAGCCTAGTTTGTCTTTAGAGAGGGAAGATACTTAGAAATCCCTTTGAAGTTAACTGTGATTTAATTTCAAAGTAAGATTGCATTTCAAACATTATTTCAACAATCATTTATTAAATGCTCACCATATGTAGAATATGGTTGTAGATATTGAGGAAGATATAAAAGCCAGAAATAAAACATAGTTCTTCCCCTCATGGAACTTATAACTTAGAATGGGGTAATTTTATATATATCCCAAAAATAATACAAAATATAGAAGTGCAAAATGTTAGGCAAAATCCAAGGAAAATCATTTCCTACTGTGGGATCAGAAAAGACTTCACAGAAGAGGAGCCTTATGACCTGTATCCTGAAAGACAGGAAGGAGATAAGATGTGTTTTTTGAATATCTGTTTGTTAGAAGTATTGGATATAGGACAATAGAAGAGCACTGCTGCTAGTCATGAAGTTTCTGGTTTTTTATATATTTTTAAAAATATTTTCACAACTACCTCAGGGGAGATGACATTTAATTTAACAAGTATTTAATGACTGCTGCACTAGGTGGTGAAGATACAAAGACAAAAAACTGAAATAATGCCTCCCCCTCAAGGAACTTATCATCTATTTTGGATTAAGACAGCTTAATTTCTAAAGAAGTTTTGTTTGAAGTTATTCTCTGCTGAAGAAATTAGGATAAGGTACAGGCCTAGCTAATGTCTAGGGAACTGAGGGATGAGAAACTGAATACTGGGGTGGTTGGAGAAGGTAGCAATACAGCCTGGAATCTGGGTCACTTTTGTGACTCTATGTTCAATACCTTTAATATTTTATTGAATTTAATACCATCTCTGTGGAAAAGAATGCTTGGTCTTTATCCTGAGTTTTTCATTAAAGCAAAATAATTCCCAAGCTGCCAGGCAAACACTAGTTGAATGTCATAGAATGTTAAGACCATTTCAATTTTTTTTTTATTTGTTCATTTCGCATAGTGACCCAAAGTCAGATATAAAAAGCAAAGGTCCCTCAGGGGTTCTCTCCATGGTGTAAAAGAGAGTTTGGATCCTAAAGCTATCTAAGTCTGAGATTTATATAAAAAAATAAGCTAATACCCAAATTAATGGACCTGTTACAAATTGAATAAAGACTCACCAGAATAAGAGGTTTCATAGTGATAAGAGCTGAGCAGGATATTAAATAATTTATGGTGACATTTGGGAAGGAGAAAACAGCATTTCCATGTTACACGCCTCAGAGATGTCAAGGCTACAAGCATTTATCAAGGCTTATTATGGGCCAGGCACTGTGCTAAGCAAAGAGACAAAAGGAGTCTCCACCCTTGAGAAGTTCACAGCCAAATGGGGGAGTCAATATGTAAAGAATTATAAATATGCAAGATACATACAGAGTAAATTGGAAGTGATTACAGACCGAAGAGTTGGGGGAAGAGAGATACCAGTAGTCTCTTATAGACAGTGGGATTTGAGGTGAGTCTTGAAGGAAAGAAACCCAAGGAATATAGGAAGTAGAGACAAGCATAGGTGGACAGCCAGTAAAAAGTAAAAAGACACAATTGGAAGACAGTGTTGCATTAAACAAACAGCTAACAGGCCAATGTCGTTCATAGTGGTAGAAGAGGGGAATAAAGTAGAAGTCTGAAAAGAGAGGAAAGAGATACTGTGGTGGGTTTTAAAGGCCAAACAGATGTTATATTTGATCCTAAAGGTAACTGGGATGCACTGGAGGTTAATGAGTAGGGGGTGACATTGTTGGACCTACATTTTAAGAAAATCACTTTGGAGATTAAATGGATGATGGATTAGAATTCAAAAGAGATTTGAAGTAGGCAGACTTACCAGTAGGCTTCTGCTATTGTCCATACAGGAGGTGATAAGGCCTTGCACTAGAGTGGTGGTAGGATCAGAGGAAAGAAGGTGACACATTCAAGAGATGTGAAAGTAGCAGTCGATAACACTTGTAGCTTTTCACTCTACTGCAGGGAATCACGCAGTCTCAGAGTTGGAGGGTACTTCCAGTGCAAACCAGTCCTGGTTAAGAACTTCCTCTAATCCTGGCATTTCCTTGTCCCTTTAAAGTTTGGGAAGCATTTTGTAGCCCTTATCTCTCTTCAGCTCCATAACAACCCTATGAGGAAAGAGTCATAGATATATTTCCCTATTTTATAGATGAGGGAACTAAAACTTGGAAATGATGTGATGATCTATGTATGGCTACCCAACTAGTAAGTGTCAAGGAAAAATTCAAACACAGATTGGCCTCACTCTAAGTCTAGTATGCTAGCCACTGTGCCACTGAGAAAAAATGAAGTAGTAAAGGAGAAGAAAGGAGAGCCCGGGACAGAGCCTTGTGTGATGAATACCTATGAAGATCCAGCAAAGGGGACTGAGAAGAAAATGTCAAACAGGAAGGAGGAGAGTCAGAAGAGAGTAAAGTCAGAGAAACCTAAAGAGAAGAAAAGGGATCAAGAAACATGTGATCAACAAAATGTAATCGATACTGACAAAGGAGGCAGAAAGAAGTTAAGAAGGATGAGAATAGGAAAAAAGGCCATTGGATTTGGCAATTAAAAGATCAGTAATTCGATCCAGAGATTCAGTTACTGAGATTATACCCAGGATAATGTCATATCAAATGAGGCTATATTTATTTGTAAATAAAATACTTAGCACAGTGCCTAGTAAATGGGAAGTGCTATATGAGTATTCCCTTCCCCTAAAGCCCTAAGAAAGTCATTGGTCATTGATAAGAAGAAAATCTCCATATACATAAAAATATTTATGGTTAGCAGTCTTTATGATAGCAAAGAATTGGAAACAAAGTAGATGCCCATTGGCTGGAAAACGGTTAAACAAATCAAAATAAAATGAAATTGTGGTACCTGAATGTAATGGACTATTACTGTGCTTTCAGAAATGAAAAATGTGACAAATACAGAATAGTATGGAAAGATCTACAGGAACTGATAAAGAGTGAAACAAAGGTGCGGCTGGGTGGTGCGATGAATAGAGCACCAGCCTGGAATCAGGAGGACCTAAGTTCAAATTAGCCCTCAAATACTTCACACTTACTAAACATGTGACCTTGGGCAAGTCACTTAACCCCAATTGCCCTGCCTCCCCCCCCAAAAAAAGAAAAAAAAAGAGTGAAGTAAACAGAGACAAGAAACAATATACACAGTAACTATAACAATGGAAATGGAACCACACATATAAAATAAAAGCAAATGTTGAAAAATTATACAGAACAAGCACAACTTGAAATAAGAGATATGAGATGTTCACTTATCATCCAATGTGGAACACCCCCCATCAGTGTTGCAACTCTTTGTTCAGAAAATGTTTTCATACTTTTTCAATGTACTGATCAGTTGTGTTGATCTTTTTCCACTTGTTTTCTTTATTTTTGTCTTTTTAAAAATACTATTTGTTGCATGGAATGACTCTGGGGGTAGGGTGGAGAAAGGTACTGGGGAAATGATGATGATGTGAGAAACAAAAGAGCTCAACAAAATTTTTATTTTTTTTTTATAAAAGAGCATTGCCTTTGCCATCCTCTGAAGTTATTGACATTACGACCTACTCAGTTTTTGAGGGGAGTGATCAAGAAAGGAATTGAGTAGTTATTAAGTTATTACAATTTAACGTGACAGCATAGAATGTTAATCCAAAGCTTTATTTTAGCATGCTGCGATCTTTTCCTTGTTCAAGACTGCTATAAATGTTAACTCAAATTGTCTTCTGGCATAGAGATTCCTGAAGACATTGGATGGGAGTTGAAGGAGAGGGGAGGGAAAGAATTTTGTGTTGGTGTGGACATTTCTCTCTATACTAGAAGTGCTTGAATTTGAAATAATGCTAACAATATTGTTTCTAGCAGACTTTTTCTCCAAATGCAGAGTATGATATTAATTTTTTAAATATCTATTAATGACTATTCTCTGAGCACAGCTCCATTCAACCAGTTCCAAATCCATCTAATAGTACTATTTCTTATCTATTCCACATCTTTTTATCTTTTTCCACAAGAATGGCATGATAGACTTTGTTAAATGTTTTGCTAAAATCTAGACAAACTATGTAAAAAGTATTTACTAGTCTGGTAACTGTCTAAACAGGAAATGAAGATGATACAGCAGAACCAATTCTTGATGTAGCAATGTTGGCACTCTGCAATCCCTGCCTCCTTTTTTAGATGTTTATCAATAATCTTTTAAATAAAATATCCGAAATTCTGCTAAGAATTGAAGACAAACTTATTAGCCTATAGTTTGCAGACTCCACACTTTTTTGGAAAATCTGAACATTTGCCTTCTTCCAATCCTGTGACACATCTTCCTTTCTCTCTACTATTTCAAAAGTCACTGACAGTAGTTCATTAATCATATCATTCTTTTGTTATCCTTGAATAAATTACAACTGGGTTTGGTGACTTCAAGATCCGTACTTAGATCTCAACTCTCTATCCCTAATTGTCCCAACTATTTTTGTTCCATCCTTTCTTCTCCTTCAAAGATTACCCTTCATGGAAACATCTCCAAATTCATTCTTTCATCTGTTGCATTATCTCATCCACTCTCAAGTAATTCTTTCTATTTTCTGATCTGTCTCTTATTCAATGTAGCTTTAAACTCTTTTTTTTATCCTTAGCTTTCTTTGCTAACCTCAGCTTATTCTAGTTTTAGCATTCGTGATACTATTCTTAGAGGACTGTGACATGCTTTTTCACTTATCATCCAGTATCTGCTCCCTCTGCCATTGTCTGTATACGTCCTTTGAAAATCTAAATTTGTTGGCAAATTTCCTGCACATCCATATTGATCTCTTTAAATGATGCCCTGTTTTATTTTTTTATTGAAATTGTTTCTTTTTATATATATTTATAATTTGACTTGTGAAAGCTATCCTTCCCTTTTGAGTTTACTTCCCTTTAGAATTTTAGGTCAGCAGTATCCTACTTTCATTTCTTTGAATTCTGCTTTTCAAATATCTAGAATATATGCCAATCTATGCATGTCTTTCCTCTCTTCTGTCATAAGTCAAATATCACATTACTTCCCTCCAAAATACCCATTCTTTCCACACCCAAAACCAAGCAAAAGCCTGGCCAAGAATCTTTCTCTTATTGATCACTCCATGTTTTGAAGGATGAAATTATTAAGTCAAGCCCACAAATTTAGTTGCTGTGATTTTGTCAGGTATAAAATGTCTTCAGTACTATCTCTACCCTTCCTACCTAAGTAAAGCAGTTAATAATACTTTAAAAACTACTAGAAGGTCACACTATATCCATTTTTTGGGTAGACAGCAACCTACTTACTGCAGTGGCATACAAAATAGCAGAATACTTCTTAAAAAATAATTATTCATACCAATCAGGGTCATAACCAACAAGTAAACCCAATGAACAGAAGTAAAGAATATCACCAAAGGATTACATGGTAGGAAGAGAAAGAAAAAAAGACAGGCTGGTTATTTGGTGAGAGCAAAGGTTTACATATGAATGTCTACAGTGTTCCACTGGTACCCTCAGAATGTGAGAAGAGAAGTATAGTCATATAATCTTCTTTTGATGACTACCTGGGAGGGCATGGATAAGGGTTGCACAGGATGGGCAAGTAAGGTTTATCTGAAGAGTTATAATCAGCATTCTTGAATGGAACTCTCAAATTGATCAGTTCATAAGTCAACCTGAGTATTTAAATAAGATGTAAAGTACTTTCTAGTATGCAAATCATAGGATTGTTATTCCCATTTCCAAGACCAGGAAATTGAAGCTGAGGGAAGCCAAAGTCAGAGAGCTATTAAATGTCAGGGTTGAGATTCTGACCTCAGCTCTTTCTTTTTTTTTTTTAATTTTTTAAAATTTTAATTTATTTTCTTGGTTACATCATTCATTTCCACAAGGTTTTGAGTTACAAATTTTCTCCCCTTTTTGTCCAGAACATTGATCCCACTGTAAGACCCCTCCCACAATCTGTTCCCTTTTATGCCCTCCTCCAACACCTCTCTAGCTTTCTAGCAGGGTAGGGAGCTCCTCCCTGCCCCTGTCCCTGTATGTATTATTTCCCAGTTGCATTTAATTGTATAGCTTTAAATACTGGATTCTAGCAATTCCTCCCCTGTCACCCACTCC
>CM053593.1:330617830-330630818 GCA_028646575.1 Pseudocheirus occidentalis | reverse complement strand
GCCATCTTGGCTCCGCCCCTGACCTCAGCTCTTTCTTGATTCCAAGCCCCAATTTCTCTTGCCCCAGTTTCACACTGAATAACTACATATTTCATACTGGTTGTTCCTCTTCATGCAAAGACAAGGTAGAACAAAGAGTTGGGGGAATAAAGAACTAAAGTATACCTTGTGTTTTTGTGTCAAACTCACTTCTCTAACTCACTTCTCACTCTCTGCTAAAAAGAACTTAGGGAAGAAAAGGAAAAGAATTAGGAGAAATAGAGAAAGGAAAAAATAAAGGAAGGACGCTGGTACTGGACTAAGCTTGGTTACTCCAAAAATGGAGAGAAGAGGTTGTCAAATTGGAGAGAACTGAGGCAGTGGAATCCAAGGACAAGAAACATGATATGCTCTTTTTTTCTGTGAACCCTGGAACTGAAAGTTTAGTAACTGGGACAATGAAAGGAGATGCTGCTAGGGCCTTTCTCATGAATAAATGAACAACATAAAATGCTTTGTATTGATATTTCCCAGGATAGCTTAGAAATTTTCTTTTAAAATATATTTTCATGTTATATTAACTTTACAACTATTATGAACTTATGAGATTTGGATGTGATTATGATAATGAGTGTATATGTGTGTGTGTGTATACATATACAAATATATATACATATATATATACATAAATGCACACACATATAAAAACACAGAGATATATGCATGAGAGGAGGCAGCCTGCCATAGAGATATCAGCTGGCCTTTTGAGTTCAAATCTCATCCCTGAAATACATTGGTTGGGTGGTCTAGGGCAAGACACTTAATCTATCAGTGCTTAGAATAGAAATTGAAGAGAAAATGCTGGCCTGCATTGATGGAGGTAACTATCTCATCTGGGATTTTCCTATATCAAATCACAGATATATTTGAAATCACAGTCTTATCCATATCTATGTATGTGTATGTACACACATATATGTATGTGTGTTATATGTGCTCATACATATACATGCACATATATGTATACATATATACATAACTCACATTTATATAATACTTTAGGTTTACAAAGCACTTGCTATACATTATTTCATTTGACCTTTACAACAATTTTTTTTAAGGTAAGTATAATTTCCACCTTCAGATGAAGACATTTATTCAGGTTTCTTCTAACTCAAGATCTCGCATTTTTTCTATTATACCGTGATATTACTCATTTGTAAATACATAATTTGATTTTAAGCTCCTTGAAGGCAAAGACTGTTGTTTTTTTACCTATACACAAGGATTGTTGTGTATAGCAGAGTGCCTTGCACATATTCCAAAATGCCAATGGATAATTTTATTCTGAGATCTGTGTTATCAGTGGTTTGAGGAACTTGAAGCACTGGGGACTCTCACTGTGGAAAATCTACTAATGCATCAACTCATTTGTAACTTATGGTTTTAGAAAGTTGGTGCAGTAAGTGATTAAGTGACTAGTCCATTGTCACACTGATCTTTCACATGTATGTCTCAGAACCAGGACTTGAAAACACCACCAGTTTCATGTCCTTTCTGTGAGACATACTGGCTGTGATCATAGGCAAGTTACCTAACCTGTTATTGCCATACATATGCACACAAACACATACATATGTAGAAAGAGAACTTACTGTATCTTACTGGTCATATTAAAATCATCTGAACGTATGAATGAGCAAGTTCTCACAAGATCTTAAGTATGATATCTACTGGGGCTGAAGTTGGAGGAAAAAAATCTGAGAAATGAGAAAGATATTCTTGGCTAGCATAGAAAAGTTCTTGAAAAAGCCTCCTAAGTCCCTCCTCTACTCCTTTTTTCCTATGAGATTCTGATTTCAGAAGTGAATAAGGCAGGACAAACAGGCTCTTGCAAAATGCTCTGACACTTAAATCAACTTTATTATTCAATTCAATTCAACTAGTACTTATTCCATGCCTACTATGTGCAGGGTACTATGCTAGACAACCAGGTAAAATGAATGAAAAAGAAAAAACAAAAACCCAGCTCAGTCCTTGTGGTGTTTCTATTCCATGGTAGGCGGCAAAAGGCCAGGGAGACATGGCATAGCCAGTGGAGCTTCCATTACTCTGGATGACATGGGGTAGCCAAATTTTCTCTATCATTTCTCAGATTTTTCAGCTGTCCAGATGAATATCAGGTGGTTCATAACTTGATAACATAACACGATAATGTCACATTGAACAAGAAAGATATTCATTGAGAAGTACTGATATGACATACTATCTCATTTAATGAGAAGAAATGTCTGAGTTCAACAAAGAATTTTAAGCCTGTAAGGACTGCACTAGTGTCCAGATGAAAGAAATATTTCCTATCAAGGATGGAATTCTCTAAATACTGCTATTCATAGACTACATTGTACTAATTCCATCAAGCCCTAGAACATTACAAATCCTTCTCAATGAAATTCATAATAATACAAAGGAGATTAAACCATCTACCCTGAAAAAACAAATTAGATGAAAAATGCATATTTCTCAGATTATGATATGTAGCTGGAGAAGCACACTATCAGATTTGCCTGTCAATATGTGTAACTTGGAATAAGCACTGCAGATGGATAATAAGCTGGGCTTGGAATCAAGGAGGAAGAAACTGATGTGGATTACATTTGGGAAATTGAAGCACCGTCAATGATTCCAACCTGCTGGCTACTGAAAATAATTGTTTTAACAACAGTATTCTTTTTAGTGATGATACTTAGCTGTGAATCATAGAACCCTGTGATCTCAAAAGAAAAATCTAAATTATAAATAAACTAAAAGTCAATGGAAAGATGCATGATAGACATACTCAACCTAGATATAGCATTCCACCAGGTCTCAGTTAGTGCAGAAACAGAATCTGGTGTAGTGGTCATATTATTCGAATTTATCCTGCATATTTTTATAGGGCTGGAATCAATGACCATATTTTGTACAATTATAACTTTGAATAATGTAAATTTGAATACATGCCGTATTGCCCATAACAATCTGTGTGTGAGGGATGAGTACAATTGGAAAAATCAGTAAGCTGGCAAAAATGAGAAATAACAGATGGCAAATCCAAATGGCATGTTGGTACTCCAGAGATCCCAAAAGAATGTGAGGAAGGCCTCTACTACACTGGAGGGTTCCTCTGTGAAGGATTTATAGGTAAAAAGCAGGGAAAAAATTGCATAGCATGAGAAGGCATAGAGAAATTGCTTCTTTGTTGATATAAAGGGAGGTCTGTACTTAGGAAATAATAGATGCTCAAAGAATAACACATGACAATCAGGGGATTATTGACTCAAGAAATCTATACAATCTTACTTCCTTCACATCTTTAATCAAAAGACAGAAAATTATTGGCTATGGATAACAGATATAGTTCTGTCTGTAGCCAGAACTATATTAATGACTGTTTGGCCTTCTTCTACCTGGAAACAGCCAAAAGGAATGATGGAAAACATGAACCCCCCCCCATGATGTATCTGAAAAGCTTAAACTTTTTCAAACAATTCATGTACATGTTATAAACATCTGTTATGAGCAAGATAATGTAGAGGAAGTCACAGCATAGAGATCAGAGAACTTAGCCTTGAAGCCAGGAAGATGTGGGTCAAGTCCCACTTTGAACACATCCTGGCTTTGCGACCCTGGGCAAGTCACTAGCCTCTTAGTATTTTAGGCAACTCTCTAAGGCTACAGAGAAACTGTCAAATTGTATTGGTAGAGAGTTTCCTTACCTGGTAGTTCTTTATATCAATGAACTCACAGACCCAGCTCCTATACCCTGTGAAAGTTCTATACCAGGGGTGGGGAACCTGAGGCCTCAAGGATTCAGTCAAAGGGCTGCACTTGAGGCCTAGAGGGCCAGATGTGTCCTTGAGGAAGCAGGTTCCCCACCCCTGTTCTATACCAAGTCCTGAGGATACAAAAGAAAAAGAAAAAAGAAAATGGCCCTTGCCAACAAGAAGCTTACAGTCTACTAGGTGGCCTTCATTCCTGTTTTCTGTAGGTGCTGATCTCACACAGTTGAAAGCCATATTCTCTTGATACATACAACCATGTAATGCTGAGGTCTGGGTGCAATAAACATGTAACTCTGACACCATGACCAGTGAAATAACAGTTCAATCCAAGTCAGTTTGAGTGCTGCTCTCCACTCCCTTGGGTGTTTCCTGATGAAGGACACACCCTTGAAGGACTATAAGATTTCTTCTGTTCTTGTGCCAGCTTTCTCCATTCCATTCCAAGGACTTGCCTCTATCCACATTAGGCTAACATAATATCTTTAGCAGCAACATGGTTCAAGGCAGAATTGCTCTTATTTATAGAGTGGGGAAGTTCTGCCTTTGATGTCAATCCTTATCAGTGAGGCCCTTTGCTTTTCAAGTGTTCCTGAAGATTTATAAGTCCTAATTTTCCAGGTGGCACACACCTTTGTGCTTCAAAGAACTCATAAAAAGCCTCTTCTGTGTGCTAATTGGCCAGAGCACATAAGCTAGCTCTTGAACAGCCCTTTTGTACTTGTGATTGGTTCCTGACCCTCAACAGCCCTGCTGTCTAGGGACTGGCTCCTAAAATTAACCTAAGGATGGCTTATGGTTAGTCACATCGGGAGGTAGTGGTTAGTTTAGAATGAACAGTCTGCTTAGCCTGCACCAATAATCTGAGAATAAACTTGACAGGAACTACTGTGTCTTGGAGGGAAGGGGTAAGAATCTTTTGCAACAATTAGAAGAAAAAGTACCAAAAAAAACCTATTGCACTTTTGACAAGCAAATTTATGAGGCTACAAAGCCTTATAAATATGCCTCAAAGTTCATGCTTTGCTTCTCATAGTTCTCATAGCTATGCTTCAAAGAAAACTATGAAATCAATGCGCAAGCTGAAAGGATTATAACAAACTACATGAATACAAAAGTTTCTCCTACTCAGAATAGGTATTTCAAAGACAGAGCTAGCACTTAGTCACAATAGCCAATAAATAAGAATCACAATAATGGCAACAGCAATAGTAATACAGATTTGATCAATCACTTAGCCTCCCTTCTACAGGTCCAATAACTTATTTTGTGTATTAGAAATATCCAAATTAACAAGCAAGGATATATAAAGAAAGATGCCATCTGCGTCCAGAGAAAGAATTAATAATATAGAATATAGAATAATTTTACATATATATGCCTATTTGTGTCTAATGGTAGCCACCTCTGGGAGGGGAGGAAGGGAGAGAAGAAAAAAAAGAAAAAAATGTAATTTTGTTGTGTGTTTGAAAGGAATAGCAAGTGTATAAGAGATTTGCAGTTTCCTATACAATCATCTTTTTTCTTGTCATGAAAATGCTTCTTTTATTCCATAAGTTAAAATTTTAAAAAAATTTTAAGGCTACCAAGGAAGCAAATCATGGCTGAGAAGCTCTACTCCATGGAGACTGACAGAACTAAGGGAAATATCTAGACTGTGGAATAGATGGGAATATAAAGATGGATTGAGAAGGAAATCAGGACTAAGAAGATCTGAAAATGAGAAAGACGGAGTGAGTGAGTAAAAGGGAAAGCATTATTTCACAGAATTGCAGAATGTCAAAGTTGAAAGGAATTTTAGTAGCTGTCTTCTCTGACTTATACCTGAAAAAGAATCCTTTCTACAAGTAGTCATCTTTAGTCAATAGTTTCTTGAAGACTTCCAGTGAGGGAAAACCCACTGCTCTCAAGGCAGCCCACTCCAGTTTTGGATACTTCTCATTGTTAGGAATTTTTTCCTGATAGCAGCATATATTTGTCTCTTCTCAAATTCCCCCTACTGCTCCCAGTTCTACTCTTTGGGGCTGAAGAGAACAGGTTTCATACCTCTTGTAGGTTGTATAGCCCTTCCAAGACGATGACAGCTATCATGCCCTCCTTTTCCCTACCCAAGTCTTCTCTTTTTGAGGCTAAAACATCTTCTCTTCCTTCAACTGGTTCTCATATGGCATGAACTTAACAGTTCTGGCTCCCCTCCTTCAGATGATCTCCAGATTATTAATGTCTTTACTAAAATACAATGTCCAAATCTCATCCCATGAAGGCAGAATCCAGTGGGGCCATCACTTCTTTGTTCCATTATATTACACCTCTTGGTATAGCCTAAGATGGCATCTGCTTTCTTGGCTGCCAGAACCATTGTTGATTTATATTTTATTTGGAGTCCACTAGAATACACGAATCTTTGTCAGATGAACTGCCCTCTCACCATGTCTCCCTCATTATGTACTTGTGAAGTTGATTTTTTTAACCCAGATATAAGATTTTACATTGAATGCATTAAACTTCATTTCATTAAGTTCTACTCAGTGTCATAGCTTATTGAGACTGATCAATCAATCCACAAGCATTTATTAAGTACTTATTTTGAGCCAGGAACTGAGATTTTTTGGAACCCTGACTTTGTTATGCAATGTGTTAGTTCTTCCTCTCAGCTTTGTGTCATTTGAAAATTGGATAAGTATTCTGTTTTGGACTAAAAAGTTAAATGGTATAGGGCCAAGTCCAGCTCCTAAAACACTCCACTGTAGATATCCTGCCAAACCAGTATTTATCTGTTAATAACTACTCTTTGAACTTGATCATTCAACCAACTTGATCATTCAACCAACTATATAGTTTTGGTGGTAAATGCTTTGTAAAGTCTGGGAGTACAATACCTCTCTCATTTCATCTTTGTCAGTGTGCCTGATTTCCCACAGCTTCTTCAACACTAACTCCCCATCTTTTGTCATCATACTTAATTTACGTAGTCTCAGGTAGACTCTCATCATTGTTTTAATTTGCATTCCTTTCACTCTTGGGATATGAAATATGTTTGCATGTTGTCATTCACAGTTTGCAAATTTTTTTTGAAAACTGTTCATATACTTTGACCAGTGATTTATTGGGGAATGGTGTTTATGATTGTTGATGTCACATATTTGTAACAATTACTTCTTTATTTTGGATATTAAGCTTTTATGTACATTCAATGGGATTTTTTTCCTATTCTTACCATTTCTCTTCTAATTATATCTTGGTGATTTAATTAACACAAGCTTTTAAATTTTATGTAGTCTAAATTGCCTATTTTATCTTTATGATTTCCTCCATTTATTTCATTAAAAACTCTGCCTCTAGCCAGAGTAGTAAAAGGTCACTGATCTTTTCTCCTTTTTAAGCAGTATGACATTTTGTATTCAGGATGAACATCTCCTTTTGAGTTTATTGTAGTATATGGTGTAAGATTGTAAACCAAACCTAATTTCTGGCAAAGTGCTTTCTACTTTTCCCAGCAATTTTTCTTAGATTCCTCACCCCTCAGGAATTTATGTTCTGGAGTTTGCCAAACACTGCATGAGTGGTTTTAACTGTTTTTGTTGCTTGCTTATCTTATAAGTGTTTTTCAAATGTGAATTGGTTTTGAAGTCACCCTGTGCCTCCACATTAGTCTTCCTGTAACCAGTGCCTTAATTTGACTGCTGACTTTCCATTTTTCTTCTCATTCAAATTGGTTTTTTTTCTTCAGAATTGTTTTTGTCTTCAGAATTTCATTTTCAAGGTTGTCCCCTACTGAAACACTTGGGTTGTATAAATAATTCCCAAGATACCAAGTGAGAGTAGGGACAAAATTATTAAAAAACTAGAAAGGGGCAGTCTGTCAAAGTTTTCATTAAATTTCCTCAGTCTGTGTTGGTGAGATCCCTGAATTGATACAACTGTCTGGAAGTATAACCATCACAGGACTTAGTTTTAAAGCCCAACTCGACCACTGACTATGTAACCTTGGGCAAGTCACTTAACCACTCTGGGCCTCAAGTTTCCCTATACAATTAGAGGGATGGGCTAGATAATCTCTAAGGTCCCTTCCAGTTCTAAATCTATGATACTATGAAATTCCACAGTTCAGAACTGCTTAAGTAACACTGTGCTAGGCTGTGGGGATTTAAAGACCAACATGAAAGAATCAACTTTTTTCTTCAGTATGATCTTAATATTCTTGCCCCCTTGTTTGTCTACATAAATTTCATAATAATTATTTAGCTCTATGAAGAAGCTAGCCTCATAGGATTTTGATTGCAAGTGCAGAAAATATATAAAGAAATAGAAAGTATGTAAATTTGTTTGGGGAATATAATTTTTATTCTACTAAATCATGAACATTGACCTATCAGTTAAGTTTTCTCTCATTTTGATAATTTGGGTTCCCTTGCTACTATAAATAGGGTTTCCTTTTTTAAAAAAACTTTTTGTAACTCTTTATTTCTCATAAATAAGAGTGTATTCTTTTTACAGATTAATCTGGTGAGACTCTGCTGATGAAATGGCAAGTTTTAACAAAGTGACCACAGTTTTAAGGAGCTTTAATTTAGCCAACTGGCGGCTGTCTCATAAGCCAATTAGGAAAAGATAGAGAGCAGCAGCCTAATGCCAAGTACAGAACCTTTCATACCATTCTCCTCAATTGTCTATGATTTGTTAGCGATACTAGTTGTCATCCAGGTACAGGGGATCTGTTCTTTGTCTCGAGGGAGTGTAAACACCTTACTGATTGATGAGGAGTTGGGTATGGGAACCAGGAGATTGCAATTACCTCAGTATTGATTAATCAAGAGCTGGATGTGGGAACCAAGAGATTATAATTACCTCAGTATTGATCAATCAAGAGCTGGACATGGGAACCAGGAGAGTGTGGTCACCCCACTATTGATAAATGCAGAGTTACATACAGGAGCCAGGAGAGTGAATAAAGGGTTGGGCATGGGAATGCAGACTCAGGCACATAGCAGAAGAAAAATAAGATGGATTACCTGAGTGCCTTTCCTACCTAGCACTGGCTGTTCCTATTGATTCTTATCTTGGGTTCATTCCAAGTTTACTGGGCCTGCTAATTCTGGGTTCAGTTTGGGTACACAGAGTTTACTGATTTCTAATTTCACAAAGTATCACTTAACTGTTTCCTGGCTAATCTCTTGACTCCTATCTTGAGTTCCTGAGATTTCTACTTAACTAGTTCCTGACCACTTCACTGAATTCATGTACTGAATCTATTGTTTTTGAGATCATTGAAAAGTTTTGTTGAATTGAATTTAATCAATTTGCAGCAATGTATATTGGTATCTATTTCCACAATGTATATTGGTATCTATTTCCACACATCGAATTCTTCCCCCAACAGAGGATTTTTATATTTTATATCTGCCATTTTAATAGATCTTCAAAGGGTTCCTCAGAACTGTTTTAGTTAGCATTTTCTTTCAGCTGATCTGGTCATGTATTTTTTACATGTAAACTATCTATCTTTTTTTTTTTTAGTTCCAAATTCTCTCCCCATCTCCTCCACCCCTTAAGAAAGTAAGAAATAAAAACATAAAGACACACAAAACATTTCCACATTAACCACTTTGTGGGAAAGAGAAGCAAGAAAAATAAAGGGAAAACATGCTTCAATCTATACTCAGTACCCATCAGTTTTCTCTCTAGAGGTGGAGACCATTTTTCATCAAGGGTCCTTTGGAATTGCCTGAGTCATTGCACTGATCAGAGCAGCTAAGCCTTTCAAAATTGATCATGGTTACAATATTGTTGTTACTGAATACAATGTTACCCTGGTATTACTTCACTTTGCATCAGCTTATATTGTCTTCTCATGCTTTTCTGAAGCCATCCTTTTCATCATGCCTTACTTCATCACAATCATATTAGCCATTTCCCAATTGATAAACATGCCCTCAGTTTTCAATTCCTTGCCCCCACAAAAAAAAAAAGCTGCTGTGAATATTTTTGTGCTTATGAATCCTTTTCCCTTGTTTTCTTTCTGATACAGACCTAGTGGCGGTACTGTTAGATCAAAGGGTATGCACAGTTTATAGCCCTTTGGGCATAGTCACAAATTGTTCTCCAGAATGGCTAGATCAGTTCACAACTCTACCAACAGCACACTGGTGTCCCAATTCCCTACTCCTCTCCAGAATTTGTCATTTCCTTTTCTGTCATGTTAGCCACTCTCATAGTGTGATGTGGTACCTCCAAATTGTTTTAATTTGCATTAGAGGTTTGGATCGTTGTTTTTTTTCATGCGACTATCAATGACTTCCATTTCTTCTGAAAACAGCCTGATGGTATCTGATTGATCCATTGACCACCGATCAATTGGAGATATCCACTTTCTTTGATCATCTGCACAGGCAGGTCAGTTTTGAGAAAGGTAGGCGGGAAGTCCAGCATGTAGAGCTGAGGAGGATGGGATCATTCCAACCCTGCACCTAATTACCTAGGCCAGCTCCCGAAACCTGGCGCGGTAGGAGCAGCAGCTGAGCTTTATTCACGTAGGGGTGGGACTACAATTACTCCGACTACAAAAGGAAAAGGAAACATATCCGGGGCTCTAGTAGACAAAACGAGGACGTGGCATTAAGTGTAGAGGGGCAGGAGGTGAGGGAATGATTAACACCAGACTTTAAAGGGAAGAGCCCGTCCCTGAAAGAGAAGACAGCACTGGCAACCTGGTTCGCACTTTCGTGTTTCCTCCCGTCGGAAGTCCCGCCCCCCCAGACCTTCAGCGGTGAGGCCATCATTCCCCGCCCAACTTAGACCAGAGCGCCACCTCTCGAACGAATCGGCAGTCCAGGCAGCCGAAAACGCGACGGAAAGCGACGGGACTGAGACATTTCGAGCTTCCTCGGCTCCCGTAGTTTTCGAACTTCTACCGCGGACTTCCCTTCCTGATTGCGGCGCTCATGGGCCCTCTCGGCTAGTATGAATTTCCTCCTATGCCTGATCGCTGTGGGGGGTGTTGCCGCTCTCGTACTGCTGCGGCTGTGGCTCTGCTTCCGAAAAGAGGAGTGTCCTGTGTCCGTCAGGGTGCTGGTGGTGGCCGGGTCCGGTGAGTAGACGGAGGTCGTAGCTTCACCGGTCACATGACATCGCCCCTCCCCCTAAGTCTCCCTCAGGACTACAAATCCCAAAAGACCACGCGGTTTTGTGGTGGTTTGTTTTTTAATCCACTCCTCCAGCTTTGCTTGAAGCGTTGCATGCTGGTCTATGTAGTTTTTGTTAATTACTGGCCCGAGTTGAATCCACGTTTAACTGAAGATTTGGGGCTCTGTGATGTTAATGATCCAAATGAAAAAAGATAATCGATTTTAAAGCTAGAAAATTGATGCCCTCCTTCACATTTTACAGATGAGGACGTTGAGACCCAGAGACATTAAGTGAACTGACCAGGGTCCCACAGCTAGGATTTAAACTCGAGTTTTCCCAAGTCTAAAGTCCAGCCCTCTGTCCACTGTACCCCCTAGCTACCAATGTTGGAGCTTTCCAGATTCCTCTTAATTGAATTCAAGAAAAGCCTCAAACAGACAAGAGAACTAGAACACGCTTCTGTGATTTCCTCCACGTCAGTTTCCTCCCCCCGATTCAGGTCACCTCCTTACCTAGGACTTGGGGTCCTTGGACCCCAGATTTCTAACTGTGAGGGACTTGGTCCAACACTTCCCCTTTAAAGATGAGGAAACTGAGGCCCAGAGAGATTATGGCCTGCTCTAGTACCACTGTACCAGACTCTCTCTCTTGGGAGATGGGTAACCTCACTGGCTCTCTATATAAATGCACAGGCGTGTAAATATACAAATATGTATGTATATGTATATAAATACCTGTGTATATAGATACACAGGTATTAGCATGAAATAGCGAGGCCAAGTCTTGGTCTGGGAGTTGGATAGAGGATGTCATAATCCCACAGGTTACCAACATTCAGGTTCCCTCACTAGGCATCTGTGTGTGTATGCACACATATACATGCATATACATGCAAATATAGAATGAATCTGCAAACATTTATTAAGTGCCTAATATGTGCCATCTGTACTAGGTCCTGAAGGCACAAAAGATAAAAACAATCCTAGTTCAGAAGAAGCTTACCGGGAGGGACATCTATCAGTCATTTACTTATATTTTACATATACATATTTATTTGTGTATATATATATATATGTCCATATATACATTTGTATTCACATTTTGTATATGTCTATATCTATACATTCATGTCACACATTTATGTTTATATACCTATATATTTGTTTATATCCCTATACATTTTACTTACATATACAGATTTATTATATATGCCTTTATTTATACATTTTATATATACCTATACATTTGTATTTAGTCACATATATTCCTATGCACTAATATTTCTTTATGTCTCTATATATTTTATTCATTTAGATTTCTATACCTATACATTCGTATTGATTTGTATCTGCATTTATTGATTGATTTATATTTACATCCCTATGCATTTGTATTGATTTGTATCTCTATACATTTTTATTTATATGCCTACACATTTATAATTGTTTATATACCTGTATTTGTGATTTCAAATCTGGCCTCAGACATTTCCTAACCAAATGATCCTCCGCAAGTCACTTAACCCTGTTTGCCTCAGTTCCTCATCTGTAAAATGAGTTGGAAAAGGTACTAGCAAACCACTCCAGTATCTTAGCCAAGAAAATCCCAAATGGGGTCTGACATGACTGAAAAATGACTGAACAAAATGTACTTATACATTCATATTTACATTTATATACCCATACATTTATATTATTCATATTCATATATTTGCTTACAGAGTATATATTTATATTTATATAGTTATATGCCCATACATTTATATTGATTTGTTTATTTATACATTTATATGCATTCATATTTACATATGTTTATGTAACACTTTAAGATTTCCAACGTTGAAATAAAGCTAATGTAAATATTTACAGTAAACCCAATTGAAGAGGCATTTATTAAATACATAACATCTGAAAGGAAATGAATTGGAAAGACTGTGGGAAGACAGACACATTAATTAATATATTCTTGGTAGAGCTGTGAATTAGTTGGTCTGTCTATTCTGGAAAATAATTTGGATTTATGCTAGAAGAGTGAATTAACTGTCCCTGTCCTTTGAACCAGAG
>CM053593.1:330607121-330617730 GCA_028646575.1 Pseudocheirus occidentalis | reverse complement strand
AAATATAAGGAATTCATAGAAACTTGGAAAGATTTGTATGAACTGATGCATAATGAAATAAGCAGAAATAGAGGTAGTTACCCAGTGACTACAAAAGACGAGCAATACCAGTAGTCACCGGCATTCCAATCAAATGCAGTGACCAGCCATGGTTTCAGCAGACAAATGATGGGACACATTTTTCCCCGTCTTGATATAAAGCAGCGGTTCTCAACCTGTGGTTTATGTTCAGTTTGTAACAATGAAACTACATCCTGCATATCAGATAGATTCATAACAGTAGCAAAATTACAGTTATGAAGTAGCAATGAAAATAATTTTTCATGTTGTAGTAAAGTTATTACAACATGAGGAACTGTATTAAAGGGTCGCGGCATTAGGAAGGTTGAGAACCACTGGTATAAAGGTTTGGAGGCCCCAGATGTGGAACGTTGGGTGTATCCTCAAACACTCCTCCACTCTGGTCCAGGCCCTCATCACCTCATGCTGCTGGTTGGGTTCCCTGCCTCTAGTCACTCCCCTCTTCCAATCAGCTGTACAGGGGAGGGGAACCTGCAGCCTCAAGGCCACTTGTGGACTTCTAGGTCCTCAGGTGCAGCTTTTTGAATCCAAAGTTCCCCAAAGCCGCATGTGGCCTTGAGGCCACAGGTTCCCCACCCCAAAATCAGATTGATTTTCCTGAAGCTCTACTCTGTCTGGTCCACTGTCCTATTCATTCTACTCCAGTGTCCCATATTGCTTCCAGGATCAAACATGAAATTCTGTTTGGCTTTTCGCAACCTGGGTCTTTCCTGTCTTTCCTCTCATTTTATACCTTGCTCCTCCAGTAACCATGGATGACAGTGACCTTTGGCTGTTTCTTGAACAAGAGACTCCGGCATTTTCACTGTCTCCTTTACCTAGAATTCTCTCCTGACTTATCTCTGCCCCCTGTTCCTTCAGGTCTCAACTAAAGTCTCACCTTTGTAAGAACACTTTCCAGGTCTTCCTTAACCTTACTGCCTTCCCTCTGATACGACCCCCAGTTATCCTCTGAACAGCTTGTGTGCACATAGTTGTTTGAATGGCGTTTCCCTCATTAGACTGTAAAGTCCTTGAGAGCAGGGACTATTTTTTGTCTTTGAATCCCCAGCATTTAGCACAATACCCAGTACATAGTCGGTGCTTGATAAATGCTTGTTGTTTTGACTTGACAAATGAGGAATGTTGTATCCATTATTCTGCATAGCCATTTGGTTGGTCACTTAACTGTTTTTCTCTGTGATGGATGCCAGGGAAAGATATTGGGAGCTTTTCTATGCCCATCAAAAATACATTAATAAACTTTTTTTTAAAGTAGAATAATAAAACACATGAACCTTGTCTACTCTTAACATGGAAAGTCCAATGTAAGTAGATATAGAGCATTATGTAGGTAGATGATCATCCAGAAAACTGAGAGGTGATGAATAACATAGGTGAAGAGAGGCAGTTAGCTCTGTGAGACTTAGGTCTGCAAAATCTGGGGTTAGAGGAATAAAAGAAAATCAAATTGTTACATCTGGGTCCTGACTAGTGCAAATAAGAAATCCCCCTCAAGTGGTCACATGTATTTGAAATTGAACTACTTGAAGTTATAATTGTGTAAAATGTGGTAGTTGGTTCCAGCTCAGCAGAAACAAATTTGAGTAATGCAACCACTTCATGAGATTTCATTATTCATTCACATTAACTGGGACCTGAGCAAGTCCATTTAGGGTTTTCTTTAGGCATAGGCATTATGGTGATAAAGTTGTGGAGGATTAACCCAACTCTCAAGATAATGATGACATGTGAGCATAGCTTTCTACAGGGCAGTAGAATTTGTGGCTACCAAACCCCGAAAATGTAAACAGTTCATTAAATGCTTTGAAACTCAGTCATAAAACAAGGATCTCACTGAGACTTTGTATAGGAAGAAAGGAGGTAAGCAATCATTAAGCACCTGCTGTATGCCAGGCAGTGTACAAAGAGCTTTACAAAGACCGTCTCATTTAATCTTCACAATAACCCTAGTCAGTAGGTGCTATTTCCATTTTTCATTTGAGAAACTTGAGGTGAACAGAAGTTAAGTGATGTGCCTTGGGAGAATGTCTGAGGCAGAATTTAAACTCAGCTCTTCCTGACTCCAGGCCCACAGCCCCATCCACTCTACCACTAGCAGTATCTATAGAGGTTCAAGGGAGGTGCAGGATCTCCAACTAAACGAAAAAGGAGATGAATAGCCTTTCTTGATAGTAATACATTTTTGCAGCTTACTATCTGAGTGTGTGACCTTCGGCAATCACATATCTTTTTTAGGGCCTCAGTGTCTTCATATGTTTTTAGAGACAGACAGACAGAGACAGAGACAGAGAGAACAAGAGAGATACAGAGACAAAGAGACAGAGAATGTACTTCTAAGGGCCTTCCAAGTCAGGGGTTCTTAAACTAGAGTTAGTGGGTTTTCAGAGTGTCCATAAACATGTGGGAAGGAATGGCATCTTTATTTTCACTCATCTCTGTCTCAAAGTTAGCATTTCCTTTAGTTATTGAAAACATTATTCTGAGAAGGGGTCCAGTCTTCACCACTCTGACAAAGGGATTTGTGACACAAAGTAAGAATCCCAGCTCTAATTCTGTGATCTGACAGTTATTAAATAAAATGCATTTCTTTCTCTTTTTAACAAGGGAGTTACCATAGTATGGTTTACATTTAATGTTCTTCCCAGCATATTTAAATGTATATACAAATATGTATATTATAAATATGTAAATAAAACATGTATAAATAAATACAGTAAGAAATATAATAAAAATTTTAAAACATAATCATTCAGTAAGTATGAACTAAGTCCTTAGCTTAGCAGTGAGTAAGCACTTAATAAAAGCTGGCTGAACCACTGACTGAGCTCTGTACAGCAGGCAGGCACGTTCTGTGCTAGGCCGAGGTGGGGGGGGGAGGTACAGATCAGAGTGCAAAGGCAGAAAAAATCACATAATTCCTGCCCTTAAAGAACTTTCTTTTCATGAATGAGACTATGTGTACACAGATCAGTATATGCAAGATCAGTACCCAGTGATCTTGAGGATGAGTCACAAGCATTTAGGGGTGGGAAGGAAGGAATCAGGAGACATCTGATATAGGAGCTGCCATTAATAATTAATTAATTATTAAGCATAAGGAGAGCATACATGAAAGGTTTTACCTACAAGTCAGATGGAAAGGGCCCATGGTCTTTAGGATGCATTGGAAAGCAGATGGAGATGTGTCTTTTAAAATATCATTTTTTTCCAATAAAATTATATCAGATTGAACAATTTGACAGTGCCAAGGATTTTGGCAAGAACTTCCTTTCATAGGTCTTTGGGAACAACAGTAATAGCACCTGTAGGAGTAGTTGCCAGGCCCCATCGTCTCTCCACAGGAGTTGTTTCCCTGAGTTGGGTTGAGGAAGCTGTGCTGGAAGCAGTAGTACCCATGGTTTGGGGGATGCTGCTGCCCTCAGGGCTCTTGGGCCTTTGTGCCTGATTCAATTAATGTTAGTGAAGGTAAGGAAGGTGGGCTCCTTATCCAATGGTGAATGCTTCTTTCATTGACAGCCACGGAGGGCAAGGCTCCTGGTCCAGGAGGCACTGCTACTCCCATGGTTGTTAGGTTGAGGACCCTCTGAGCTATCTCCATTGCGTTCCAAAGGGAGGTGGCCGTTTTACTTTCCTAGCACAAACCACCACTTGTGTCTTCTTCAGAATGTCCTGCTGTTTCAGCCAGGCTGGCTTCCACTCAATAGATGGAATTTGGGGATGCCTGGCCCCTTTCTCCATAGGAGTTTCTTCTCTGGATAGTGGTTGCAGGTGCTGGACCAGAAGTCTGGAAGCTGCTGCCACTCTGATTGGATGGTACATGAAGGCAGAGATCAGTCTCTCTATTCCTTACTTGTTTCTTAGAAAGGAACTATAGTCCTCTGTTTAAATGTTTACTGTAAAAACAGATTGGGCAAATAGGCCTACTGCTTGTCTTAATCTCAGTGATCTTCAATATTGTTTTCAGGTGGGCACACCACAGAAATTCTGAGACTCCTTGGTAGCTTGTCCAAAGACTATAATCCAAGGCATTATGTCCTTGCTGATACTGATAAGATGAGTGCTGTTAAAATACGTTTGTTTGAAGAGAAGAGAGCTGAGAGAGACTCTGAATCCTTGGTAAGTTGGTTACTTTTCTAAGCTATATATGAATTCCCATGGGGTTTAAATGCAGTTTATTGAATGCCAAGATAGGTGCAATTATGATTATTATTGTAATTAAATTTTGATCTCAATTAACCTTAAAAAAGGAATTTAACAAAAATATGACTCCAGAATTAAGTTCTTGATAGTGCTTTTAAGTCGTGTAAATATTTAATTAATGTAAATAGAGGAAACTTTAAGTGAAAAAAGTTTTCTACCTAATGTCTATAAACTATTCAACCAATTTAAATCAAGTTGTTTCATTTATGTATGCCCTGAGCTTGGAGTATACGTTGACTCTAGCATCATGGAAATAGATGTGTGAATTTAATTAGCTCTTCATTAAAATTCTTTGTTGATTTATTGTAATTTGGGGTTGCTTTCTACTAATTCTTCTATTATATTCAAAATTATATTTTTATTTGCCATGAAATTCATTTGTGTATATTCATTTTTGTGTGTAATATAAACTATGCTACCACTTTTAAAATAGATTTAGACCTCACCTTTTTACAGCTTAAAGGCTTAAAAGAGCTGGAAGTTATGAGTGTCTTGCCCAAGGTCTTACAAGGCACATTGACAGACTCTGGGTATGAACCCAGATTTTCTGACTCCATAGCTGCCTCCTCAAAACTGAATATTGAACATCAGTACAACCTGCAGAATTTACTTAGCAACTACATTTAAATGAATTTCTGTTCCTAAATCATTCCATTATGTTAGTGCTATCGCATTATAATGATCAGTTATTATGAAAGGCAGCATGGGGTAGTGGCATCTTCCTGGGACCCTTGGGCACATCTCTGCATTGCTCAGGACCCTGGACACTTCTCTAAGACTCCCAGTGGCAGGGAGGGTGACCTTCTGCTTCCTTAGACCAATGAAATAGCAAGCCTTATCCAAAATAAGTGGTTGTTACACCTTTCCAGCCTCTCCCTCCTAGTGCCCATTGAGATTCTTGTTATATTTATTCTCTTTCCCTCTTTGTCTGGCTGTCGTTAGCATGGCATCCATTACTCTGTGTCTGATTTTTTTACTTTAACTTAGGGTTGGGGAACCTGTGGCCTTAAGGCCCCCCTTAATTATTAATATTAACACTTTTCCTGGAGTTACACAGTTAGGCCACTTACACACACACACACACACACACACACACACACACACACACACATACACACACTTTTTTATCTTTGGTGGCATTACCAGGGTATATTCCCAGCAACAGAATTCTTAGCTCATAGAGATATGATTATCCCTTTATTGTTGACTGTATATTGTGTCAGATTGCTTCCCCAAATGAGCATGTATGTCTCCATGTTGCACCAGCACTGAATTTTGTTGCTTTTAACTACTTTTACTAATTTAATGGTTATGGGGTTACCTTCAGATTGCTTTAATTTGCATTTCCTTGAGTGTTAGTAAACTTTAATATTTTTTCAAGTAAACAATAATCTGAACTTTTAAAAATTGTTTATATTTCTAGGCCATTTATCCATTGTAGGTTAGCATTTACCAATGTGACTTACTAATAGTTCCTTTTATACTTTAGGGGTTAGTTTTTGTCATATTTACCCTCTGAAAGGCAGGTAGACATAGCAAATAGGAAACTGGCCTCAAAGTCAGGAACATCTGGGTTCAAGTCTGCCTTCTAGCACAATACTGGCTGTTGGACCCTGAGAAAATCATTTCTTTTTGCAGTGTTTTCTAGTCAACTTTTTAAGACTATAAATTGCTGAGAAGGTGCTAAGCTGTATTAGTATCATCTGGAAGTTCCTTTTATTTATGAATTCAGTATATTAAGGGGCTTGTATATAGAATAATGCAAAATCCAAATGAAATTTATATGGAAGAGAAAGGAGACAAGAATATTAATTGGCCAAAAGGAAAACAGCTGAGGAATGAAGAGGGTCTAATACTTCTAGACTCTAAAACATTACAAAAAGATTACTAAATGAAATAAATTTTTGCCACAATTTTTTCTCAGTTTGTTATTTTTCTTTTGGTTTGTTGTTGTTGCTATGCAATTTAAAAAAGTTAATGTGGACAAGCATATTTGTTTTGCCTTCAGTAATTCCTTTCATTTGTTGAATTGGAAAAATCTTCCATAATGGAGAGAAATATTTCATTCCATTTTTTTTCCTCTGTGTCCATTAAATAATCCTTTCCCCAGTTTTAGACAGTTTTTTTTTTCCTAAAGCTTTCTTAAACAGTTATCTTTTATAGACATTGGATTCGATTTCTGGTCTGTTTTATTCCATTGGTCTGCTTCTCTGTTTTTTTTTGCCCAGCCTACAATAGTTTTGATGATAACTACTTAGGAAGGGCTTTAAAAAGAATTATTTTGTTTTTTACGTTGCAATCTTTTTACACTTATTCATTGCCTCTGGTAACAGTTTGGTTGAGATGGTTGGATTTTTTAGATACAATCCCTTGTCACATGTAAATAATGATATTTTGACTTTTTCAATCCCAAAATTAACCCCTTTTTAGTACTGTTTTTTTGCTAGAATTTCTAATAATATATCAAATCAAACTGGTAGGAAAAGGCATACTTTGCTTTGGATCTGATTTTAGTTGAAATGCTTATGGTGTTTCTCCATTGAATGTTATGTTGGCTACTCTGCTATCTCTTTACAACATAATCTGGCAATGTATGATGGATTAGGGAAAATATGAAACTATGATATATTAGAAAGAGTCTTGCTCTGACATTTACAAATAATGTGACGATGGGCAAAACATGTAATCTTCGATTTACACATCTGAAGTATGGAGATAATAATACTTGTACTACCAAGCTTACAGGTTTGTAAGAAGAAGGTACTTTGTAAATCTTAAAACTATATATATGTGAGTTTAAAAAATTATTGTCATAATGAGGCAGCATACAATTCCTTTTTGGTGTATTCATGGAAAATACATTCCAAAACATATCTATAAATAAATCTGTTATCTTTTTGCCAACAATAATTCGTAGCTATCTTTTCCTTTGGGGTTGATGAGGGTTAAAATTCTTTCCCTGCTGTACATAAGCCAGATTGCTTCAGTTAAAAATAAAAATCAAAGACAAATATTTTTGCCTTTTTGAGAAAAAAATAAGCCTTTTAAAAGAACCGAAATAACTCTCCCTTTTTCCTTCCCCACATTGTTATGTCCCAGTTGAACATACCCACTGTTTTTGTCTGGTGGACAGAATGAAGTATTCATGAACCCCAAGTGAAGATCTTCACCTTGGGGGTTTGCTCTTTGTTAAAGTTCTCTTTGATAGGCCAAGAAATCAGTCCATGGTAACATGGTAAGGGCTGCCATGAGGGAGAGGTGCTTCAAAAGGAACCGATCAGTTTCTGCAGAAGGGATGGGGGAAGATGTTAAACTAAGAGAAAGCACTTGTAGCCCAGCTCCCCTGAGCACCACAAGACTTGACCCTGACCACCATGTGACTCAACCCCTACAGGGTCTCAGACTGGAGAAAGGAGCATGGCCTCAGTATGGCTGCTGTCATCATGATCCCCAAGCAAAAGCCAGGGTGTCAAAGATGATCGCTTCATTCCAGATGAAGGAACTGAGACTCAAGACTTGACCACCAGGTGTAAAGGCCCATATAGCTCTGTTGCTCTATTTTGGGAGAGGGGACCTTGCGTTCAATCCCAGAAAGAACAGGTTTTATTTCATGGAAGAATAAAATATGTAAACTGTTACTTTGACTAAAAAGAAGGGAAATACCAAATTACCAGTTTCAAAAATGAGAAAAGAATTCACATCAAATGGAGAAGCAGTATAGGTGATTAGAAACCGGTTTGCTTAACTATGTGCCAACAAAACCATCAACGTAAAAGAAATGGATATTTACAAAAATATATAAAATGTCCAGTCTTACAGAACAAGAAATAGAGAATTTAAATAACCCAGTCTCAGAAAAACAAATCAAATAAATCATAAATGAACTCCCAAAGTAAAAAAAAAAACCAAACAAATGAAAAACTCAGGATTAGCTGGATTCACAAGTGAATTCTGTCAGGCTTTCAAAGAACAATTAATTTCAACATTATATAAACTCTTTACAAAGATAGGAAAAGAATGGATCCCACCAGATTCCTTTGATAATGCTGATATGATCTGGATACCTGAAGCAGGGAGTGTCAAAATTGAGGGAAAAAAATTACGATTTAAAATACAATATTATTGAAGAGGCTAAACCAATATTTCACAAAGATTATATAATTTTTATAAATCTTTCTTTAGTATGACCAGTTTGGATTTATACCACAGATGCAGGGTTGGTTTGATATTAGGAAAAATATCTAATTGAACATATTAATAACTATACCAGAAAAAATAAGATGACGTCACTATACACAGAAAAGCACTTTTGGTAAAATGCAAAACCCATTTATAATAGTAACTAGCATTTTTACAGCCTTTCAAGTTTTGCTGAGTACTTTTTAAAAATTACTTCATTTTATCCTCACGACAGCCCTGGAAGTAGATACTATTATTTTTCTCCTTTTACAGCTAAGGACATGGAAACAAAGTTTAAATGATTTGCCCAAAGTCACACAGCTAGTGAGTATCTGCAGCCTGATTAGAACTCTGGTTTTCCTGACTTGTGGTCCAGAACTCTATTGATTACACCACCTAGTTGCCTTTAAAACAAGAGAAACATAAGTATAAATGGACCTTTATGTAATGGTGAGTGATATATATATATATATTTAAAACCAAGAGCCAGCATTTTATGTAACAAGGATAAAATAAGAGTCTTTTCCAGAAAGATTAGGGATGAAACAAAGATAGTCATTTGTTACCACTTCTATTTGCTGTAATATTAGAAATTCTAGCTATAGCAATAAGATAAGACAAAAGAAATTGAGAGAATAAGCATAGGCCCATAAAACAAGATTAACTGTTAGGCAGATAATATGATGGTGTTGTTGGAAAATGCTAAAACAATCAAAATTTTTTTTGAAGAAACTTATAACTTCAGCAAAGTTGCAGGCAAACATCATCAGCATTTCTGTATATTAGCCATGAAGCCTAGCAGGAAAAGATAGAAAGGGAAATTCCATTCAAGAACTATAGAACAAGACACATAAGCATCATATGAATACAGCTCCAAAATACTTTATGGAAATAAAAATAGATCAAAGTAATTGAAGAAATATGAATTGCTCATGGGCAAACCAAATCAATAAATAAAAATGGCAAAATAGCCTTAATTAATTTACTTATTTAGCACCATAACAATCAGATTTCTAAAGTAGTAGTTTGTAGAACCAGGAGCAACAAAAGGTCAAGCATCTCATGGGAAATAATGAAAAAAAAGAAAGATGGAGGCCTAGATATCAGATCTCAAATTATACTACAGAGCAGTAATCATCATACACAATCTGATACTGATTGAAAAAGAGGTCAATCACTTGAACAGATTAGAGCAGCAGTTCTCAACCTGTGGGTTATGTTCAATTTGTAACAATGAAAATACATCCTGCATATCAGATATTTACATTACAATTCCTAATAGTAGCAAAATTACAGTTATAAAGTAGCAACAAAAATAATTTTATGGTTGGGGTTCACCACAACATGAGGAACTGTATTAAAGGGTTGCGGCATTAGGAAGGTTGAGAACCACTGGATTAGAGCTACTCCACAGTGAAGCAAACCAACCTACTAGTCTAGTGTTGGATAAATACAAAGACTCCAACTACTGTGGTAAGGACCCAGTATTTGACACAATCTGTTGAGAAAACTGGACAACAGTCTGGTGGAAATTAAATTTAGACCAATACTTCATACCATACACCAAAATAAATGCCAAATTAATATGTGACCTAGGTCTAAAATGTCACATAAGTTAGGGGAACAAGAAAGAAATCTTTCAGACCTATGGCTTGGGGAAGAGTTCACTATCAAACAGTGAATAAAGAGGATCACACAAGATGAAATGGACAGTTTTTTTACATAAAATGTTTTTGCATTAACCAATCTAATGCAGCCAAGACTAGTATGGAAATAGCTGAGAAAGCAGCTTTACAGCAAGGTTTTCCGATAAACGTATAATAAACTGATTCAAATTTACAAGAAGAGCCATTCCTCAGTTGGTAAATGGGCAAAAGAAACGAGTAGGCAGTTCTTAAAGGAATAAACTAGCCATCTATGGCATAATGAAAAAAATTTCCAAATCACTAATAGCAAAAGAAATATAAATTAAAGCCTCACGCTTCTCAAATTGGTAAAGTTGGACCCCCCTCCCAAAAAAAAGGAAATAAATGTTGGAGTGCCTGCAAGAAAACAGGTACATTCATGTACTATTGGTGGAATCATTTTGGTCTCACCATTTTAGAAATCAGTTTGCAACTGTGTGTACATTCTCTTTACCTTAATA
>CM053593.1:330556782-330606621 GCA_028646575.1 Pseudocheirus occidentalis | reverse complement strand
GTAGCAATAGATGTGCTTTCTGTCTTGTGGAGAGTTTTGGAGCTTGAAAATCTGTTTAGAGTCCCATTTTATGAGTTTTTCAGAGTGTTTGTGTGGGAGCTGTGGTGCTTTGCTGCTTCTACGCCGCCATCTTGGCTCCGCGCCCTGGTATTAGCTCTTAATAATTATTGACCTCAATGGATGTAGACATGATTTTTACTTTCACATATATTTCAAACCTGAAGTGCCGGTGGGACTAGAATGGAAAAGTAGAAGTACTTGCCAGCTGATAAAGAGACTACATTTTTTCCTTGGAAAGAGAAGAAAAGGAAGTGAAAATTTGAAATAAAAGTTTTATATTCCTATGAAACTGTCATTTTCTAGAAGTTCTAATGTCTCATGAGCATATATTAATATCAATGGATCAGAGATTTAGAACTCAAGGGTACCTTGGAGGCCATCCGGTTCAATTTTCCCATTTTACAGAGGAAGAAACTGAGGCCCAGAGTGTGTTGTGCCCACAAATGAGATTACTGATCCCACAATCAAATGCACTGCTCACACCTCAGCTAAACGTTTCATGACAACTCAACTCTGTAGAGCTTGGAGGGGCCAGAGTCTATTTTCTAAGAGGAGTTCTTCAGGGGAAATGTGTGTCCTGATTTTTCATGATTTATAAATGACTTGCCCAAGGTTACACAGGTAACAAGTGTCAGGACTGGGATTTGAAACCATATTCTTTAGCTTCAAATCCAGTACTCTTTATCCCATGCTGTCTATCAAACCACTAAGCCACACAGTCTTCTTATATGGCTATAAGTCAATGCTCAAATCAGTTTGCTTACCATCAATTCCTGATCCATAAAGTAGGGTTTCTCTGGTGATCCATCATTTGTTTCCATGTCGATGACAAAGCACAGAAGCAATGTGTCCAACACAGTTTCAAACACTGATAGGAAATTGTGGGCCACTAAATAGGCAAAAAAAGCTACCAATAACAAAGGAATTGCCCATACTTGCAACTCACGATGGTAGTTAAAGGCCATTAGTCCTCCAAAGACAGTGAAGTATACCACAAACACCTGTTCATAAAGCAAAATAAAACAACAAAAATGAATAAAATTTATCTTTACTAACAAAGTAATCTCCCTCTGTCTCTCTGTGTGTCTTCCTTGTCTGTCTGTCTGTCTCTCTCTCTCTCTCCCCCTCCCTCTCCCTCCCTCCTCTCTGTCTCTGTCTCTCCCCTCTCCCCCATGCCAGAATATATACAGGGAGAGGTTTCATTAATGGTTTTCACTTAAGTAGCAGTTTTACACTTTAAACTTTTTACCCTTCACCCTTGGACTAGCACTATGGAAAAAGTGTTTCCATAAGCCTTTCCTTTCTATAATCGTGCCCAGGAACAAGACTAAACTAAAACTACAGACACACACACTGGGGGTATGGTGGGCCCTCTACTTTGTCTAAGGAGGCCCGGATCTGATTCCTGAGATAGGTTTAGTTGTCAAACCCTCAACAAGTCATTGAACATCTCTGTTCCTCAGTTTTCCCATCTGTAAAAAGGGGGCTGGTATTTCCGCTACCCACTGAATGAGGTTATTGTGAAATGAAAATATTTTCTAAACATCATATTACTATATAAATAAAAACTGTTTTGAGTCACAGCATCCACTGACAGAACATTTAGTAAATGCATTCTAAACTCTTTTGTTATGAGTAATTGTTAGCTTAAGAAAGACAGGTGCCAGCCAAACTGCGGCTGCCTGAAAACACTGAGTGAAGCCCAGAAAAGAAAGAGAATACACTTCAACTTCACCTGTTCTTGTGAAATGTGAGTATTGAGCTTCACAGCTCTTTGTACTAGGGAACAATAGCCCATAAAGGAAAAAGTCCAGCCAACAAAGCCTGCAGAAATGTCGTGTTTAGGATAAGGGATATAAAGTCCCCATGTATGGGACCCTGTGAAAACAACATCTGGAGCAATGTGACCAGTTCCAGGAAACACGATCTGAGACACAGTAACAAGGCAGAGCATAATCAGAAGATGAATGACCCAGATGGTCATTGAGAAAGGCAGCCTGGCTTAGAGGACACAGGGCTAAGCTTGGAGTCACCAAAACTTGGGTTCAGATCCCGCTTCTGACACTACACTAGCTGTTTCATCCTGGTGATTCACTGAGGTGCCCTCATCTGTTAAGTGAAGGGAATCCACTACATGACCTTCTAGGGGCCTTCCATCTCTAGAGCTAAGAGCCTACAATTTTCTGTTGAAGGGTCTGGAAAAAATGCTATTGAAGAGACTGGTGGTAGTTAGCCTGGAAAAGAGAAGGCTTAGGGGGTGGTAGCAGAGACAAGCTTTCTGCAGGAGGATTTAGATATGTTCTGTGTGACTTTGTAGGGCAGAGATAAATCCAATGAATGGAATTCTAAGGGAGGCAGATGAGCATAAAAATAGCTTGATAAAAGCACTCAAAGGTTACAAAGTGTTTTACATAATCTCATTTTTGCTTTAAATACTGCAATGAGGTAATAACGATAATGATTATTATATATTAATATTATAGAATCATTATATTAACCTCCTCATTTTTACAGATGAGGAAACTGAGGCAAAGTTAAGTAATTTGCCCAGTGTCACATAGCTAGTGTTATCTGTTATTAGGTGAAAGATTGGACTAGATGATTGCTAAGTTTCTATGAAATTTTGGAAAACAGTATATAGGTGAACTTTACCCTAAATTTAGGGACATAAACATCTACCAAAGACCCAAATCTGTACACACAATACATCATTTAGAGTGATTACTTATTTCCATAAAAGCTAAGTCAGTCTTTACAACCTAAATCAATACTTTTAGATTAGAATTATTCCCATTCAATCTGGCAGATGAAAAAGAAAAAAAATTACTTGTCCAAGACCATCATAGCATGATTAATTTAGGGCTGCAAGTTTCCTTCCTTAGTATTTTAATGAAGATATCTCACCTTTCCTAGAAAAATCATGAAGTCTCCAAAGCAGCTAACAGAGGCAATATGTCCTGGATTCTTGGATAAAATACTGAGTGAATCCTTTGCAGAGGTGCAAAAATCTGTCCCATTGATTGAAGTGGCAATATAGGCATTCTGAAAGAAGGAATGGTTAGAAGAGTTAGAACGTAAGTGTTTTTAAAAATGTAAGCAGTATTTTATTTTTTCCAATTACACCTAACAATAGTTTTCAACATTCATTTTTAATAAGATTGTGAGTTCCAAAACTTCCTCCCTCCATCCCTTCCCTCCCTCCTCCCCAAGAAGGCAAGTGATCTGATATACGTTATAAAAATGCAAATTTTTAGAACTCAAGTTTGTTGTTTAAAGAAACATATAAAAAGAAAACTTCACTACCTCTCTTCTTATCACAGTCATGATTCAGGGAAAACACTGGGAAGATTTCTTAATTCAAAATCTCTTTTCCTGCATGAAGCAGAAATGCTTGCAGACCACCTGCTTCTAAGGTTTTCTCTGAAAACTTTAAAAATGTTATTACAAATGGAAACAGGAAACACTCTTGCCCCACTGGTAAAGCTGTGAACTGGTCCAGCCATTTTGGAGAGCAATTTTGAATCAGGATCCCCAAACCACACAATTGTTGTTTACCCTTTGGCTCAGTGATACCACTAAAAGGCATATACCCCAAAGAGATTTAAAAAAAAAAAAGAGGAAAATGATCCATGTAGCAGCAAAGAACTGGAAATTAAAGGGGTGTCCATCTGTTGGGGAATGGCTAAACAAATTATGGTATACGAAAGTAATGAAATGGTACTATGACAAGAATTTATAAAAATGGACTATTTCAGAGGAAATTAGGAAGATCTATATGAATTGATACCAATTGAAGGGAGTAGAGAAAAATTCAGATGATAACATTATAAAGGCAAAAAAAACCCCAACCCAAAACACTTTGAAAGATGCTCCACGCCTCATGCCAGAGACGTGATGAACTCAAAATGAAGAACATGGTCAATGTGTCTATTTGTTTTGTTTGACTATGCTTTCGTTTTCTTTTTTTATTGTTGAATTGGAGGGGTAAATGTGAGGCAGAGAAAAATAAATGCTTCTTTATCAGAAAAAATTAAAATTAAACTGGGGCAAAACAATAGCATTCTTCTGAGAAGCTGCTCGTGTGTGGTGTTACAAATGGCAAAGGCGAATGTTGGGTGGACTGAGTTATAGATTTTCTTAGCAATGAAACCTCCCAAATCTGCAGTGGGTTTGCTTGAATTGTCATGATTATGCTACTGAGGTGGAAGATGTGGTTTGGGTGGGGTGGATTAGTAATTGCATATGTCAGGGATTGGTCTCTTCAGCTCTAAAATTTGGTTCTGTGATCAGGTAAAAATATATTAGATACATTTCAGTTCAATAAACATTTATTTATCACCTACTGCATGCCAGGGACTTTCCTGGGCATTGCGGATAGAAACAAAAAATGAAATAGTACCTGCTTTCAGGAAGTTCTTCTACAACTGAGTAAAAGAGTAATATAGTGTATTTACAAGTAAGCACAAAGCATATAAAAATCAACACAGAGTAATTTTCAAGGGAGAAAAAGCCCTAATAACCAGGGGAATCAGAAAGGGCCCAGTGTAGAACTGAGCTATGCTTTAAGGGAATCTGGGAGTAAAGAGATAGAAATGAAGAAAGAGTATGTTCCAGGCATGGACAGAGAGATGGGAGGTGGAACGTTGCATATAGAGAACAGCTGGCAGACCAGTTTGATTCGAATGGAATATGCATTAAAAGGAGTAAAATAAAATTAAAATGAAGTAGTACAGGTGGGAGCTAGTTGGTGAAGGCTTTAAATGAGAAGCTAAGGACTGCTCATTTACTCTGTGTAATATATAGAACAATTAGACCAAGCATACCACAGCCACTGCAATCTCAACACTGAAATCCAGTGATGGAAGCAACCCACCATCAAGCCATCATTGTCTTCCTGAGGGAGAAGACATGGATGGACAGGTCAGCCTGCATTCCATACTCAAGATGATATGGCCATCTGCTCCTCACCAAACAGAACGCATTTGTCATTTGGAAATTTAGAAGTAAATGTTTACTAGAAGGATAGAGAGAATTTGCCACCTGTCTCTATGAACTATGTAACATGACTACTCCACATTCATATAGGAATCCCAGGAAAGAGTGGGTCTCAATGTTCAAATTACATTCTATTTGAGGTTCAACCGTTCCTCTTCAGAGTGGCAAGGCATCACTACTAGATTCAAATGTCTTTATTTGCTTCCTAAGTCCTAACTTTCTCCACAATGCTGAATTGTTGTTACGAAATAGTATTTTTGCTGAGCTCTCTGCAAGATTGTTACCTTGTTGAAAACAGTCCACCTCCCTGCCAGGAGAAATAAAAATAAATTTAGTCTCTTGGCCAAAATGTTTGACTGTTAACATGGTCCTTTATCAAGCTCTCAAAGTCTTTCAAATTTCTTTGCACTTATAATCTTTTATTTAAAAAAAAATTTTTTTTTTACAAAAGAATGAGCCACACCCACAGAAAGACAGCATTAAAGCCCCTGTCAGGGAAATTATATATATTTTCTTGAAGTTACTACAGCATAGTATTTTGGTTCAAAAGATTCCATACCCAGAGTCAAATAGGAAGACCTAGAATTAATGTCTGAATATATAAATGGAGACTGAGATGGGGTGGGAGGTAGGCAGAAACACTCAAGGCACAGGAAATGAAATGAAGCTTTCTATAGCTACAACATTAGCTAATTGGCCACTTAGAAACAGAAATTGCTTCTTTGTCAGAGACAGCTGGAAGATGGATCATGCTGTATTTGTAATATATTTAAAACTCTGCTCTAAGCACTGGTCTGTTGGGCTGGACCAGTGAATTTCAGGGATGGTTGTGTTAAAGGAATCTGTAAACTCTGATGTTTATCTAAGGATTAGGGAATTTGCTGGTGTGGTTGGGAAAGTTTCTCAAGATATCCTGGAGGCTAATCTTTTTTAGTACAATAGGAAAAAGGGCCCAAGGTAGGTAGTATAGTATTCTATTACAAGGCAAATCTTCTCATTCTTCAGGTTCCATAGGAGAGGTTCAGAGGACCACAGAGTTAGGATAAAAAAATGTCCTAACTTTAGAGGAAATCTAAGTCCAATCCACTCATTTTACAGACAAAGGAACTGAAGCAAGTTACCTATCTAGGGTCACATGGGTAATAAATGGCAGAAATGGAGGATTTTAACTTGGGACTTTGGGGCCCCCAATCCACTGGTTCCTTCCACTCTTCCCCTCTCTCACCTTTAAAGACTGTGTGTCTTTAGCTCACCCAGGCAGAATGTTGCAGAGCACTCCTCCACCCAGGCTCATTCTGATCAGCATACAAGTTCTGACTTGCTCCATTTTCCAAACTGGGTCAGTTCTTTAGGTAACCTGGCTCCCCACTCCTAATAAATACAGAGTTCTTAAGGGCTCTGCATATCAGTAGGGAACTTGGTATGGATATTTGATCAACTTTAGTTCACTTTAGCTCATTTCTCCTCAAGAGATCTCCCCAGCCTTTTCCTCCCTAGTAGCTGGAATTATAGGCATGCACCACTATACCCCAAACATACTGAAAGTTTGTTAGGTCTCCAAGTACATTTGAGTCCTGGATGTCTTAAAATACAGTCTACAAAAGTCTTAGGGAGATATAGTGGAAGTATCCCCATCCTGCCATAAGCAAAGAACAATATTGCCTTATCTAATAGGGAATCACAGGATCTCAGAAGGGACCTTAATGGTCATTTAGACTTACCTGTCATTGATAAAATATCTTCTCCATAACATCCACTCAGTGGTCATCTAACCTTTGATTAAAGACTTCCCATGAGGGGAAATCCATTACATCTTGAGGCAAACCATTCACAGTTTGGATAGCTCTCATTATAGAAATAGAGTGACAGGTCTGGAGTCAGAAAGAGTCAACTTCCTGGGTTCATGTCTGGCCTCAGACACTAACTAGCTGTGTGACATTGGGCTTTAACCCTATTTGCCTCAGTTTCCTCATCTGTAAAAAGAGCTAGAGAAGGAAATGGCAAACCACTCCAGTATCTTTGCTAAGAAAACTCCAAATGGACCCATGAAGAGTTGAACGTGATGGAAACATGACAGCAAAAAATTATTAGGAAGCATATCCCTAAAGATGGTCCTCAGATATACAAGTTCTTTGAGTCACTAAGAATATTTTGTTTTTGGTACAGATTGGTGATTTCATTGCTGTAGGTAGCTTCCAGTAAGGATACTCTCTCTATCAGTGCAGATTAGTAACCATTTCTGCAACTTACAGGTTTAGAAAGTAACCTGGGACACTGACAGGTAAAGTAATTTGTCCAAAGTCCCAAAGCCTGGGTCAGAGATAAGACTTGAAGCCAGGTCTACCCAATGTTGAAGGTTGCTCCCTATCTATACTGTTCCATACTGCCTCAATGAAATGAAGTTACACGGCCCATTTGATGCTGATACAGACTCAAAGGAAGTACACTCCTGAATTCCTTGGGACCATTCCCAACAAAATATTTTGCTCATTAAATTTACTTTGATCTCCTGAAAGACTCAGGGTGGTATAAAATTTCTCATGGTGACCAAATTTTTAAAAAATGTAATAATCTTTTAAAATTCGATCTCTTTTATTTGGTAATGCTTGTAGTCTTTTGATTCACTTGTAGTGAATACAAGACTTAAAGTACACCTCCCCTCCACCCACATGAGGCACTAAACCATTTCTTCAGAAGTGGCCCAGGGTTAGTTCAGCACTCCAGGGTGCGGGGTATACTGCAATCACCCCCCTCTCCATTGACAACCTCTTGCACTGAAGCCCCAAAGAATTAATGAGAATGGAAAGGGTACAAATCACTCCTCAGTGAGGGGAGAGGGAGGGAGAGGGGAAGGCAGAGAGAGGAAGAAGGGAGAGAGAGGTGGGAATTATGGGAGAGTGGGAGACAGAAGGAGAGGGAGGGAGGGAGGGAAGGAGAGAGAAAAAGGGAGAGAGGAGAAAAGAAAGGAGAGAGAGAGAGAGAGAGAGAGAGAGAGAGAGAGAGAGAGAGAGAGAGAGAGAGAGAGAGAGAGAGAAATATAGATTTCACATGGAGAAAATGCTTTTTCTCCTTAAATCCAAACTGAAGTCAGCATTGTCCTATCATTGATCTCATTTTAACAGAGAACCAAAATTTTCTCTTCCAGGAAACTGAAACAGTTTCTTCTTGGAAAGAGAAACTGTAAACCTATAATTGTCATAATTCAATAAATTCAAATGGCTCTAGACACTCATCATTGTGGAGCCGCCTCCTAACTGTGTAGGTCAAGGAGGCTGATACTGATCCAAATTCTGGTAATCACTTCATGGATTTTCACTGGCTGTTCCCTGTGCCTGGAAACCTCTCCCTTCTCACCTCTGTCTCCTGGACTTCCCGGCTTCCTTGGAGACTCAGTCCAAATCCTACCTTACCCCAGACATCTTCCTTCTTCTCCCTTAATGCTAGTGCCTTCTTTCTGAGATCTCGTCCAAGTTTTCTTGTATTTATCTTGTTTGTACAGTTATGTGTTATCTCCCTCATTAAGACTATGAACTCCTTGAGAGAAGGGACAGTAACTAAGTAATTTTGTAGTCATCAGCACTCAGCACAATGCCTGACACATAACAGACATTTAATAAATACTTGTTGACATCTTATATTTGGATCCTTGTCACTGTCTCTCTGTAAATACTCTACAGAAGACCCAGTCAAAAAAGAAATGTAGGTCTCCCCCTGGTGTAGAAGATAGAAAGAAGTCTGGCCTTGGGACCAGGACCACATCTGTTCCATTTCTTCCTTAAACACCTATTGGTTGTGTGGCTACTGTCCAGTTAATTAACTTTTCAGAGTTCTGGAGTATCTCTCAAAAACTAGTACATAAGTTGTCGATAAGTTGTGGATCAGCACAGAATAAAAGAGCTGCCATTTTAGGAATCTCCCACTTTAATGTCATTCAGTTGTTTCTAACTCTTTGGGACCCCATTTGGGGGTTTTCTTTTTTTGCTTTTGGAGGATGGAAGGCAAGGCAATTGGGGTTAAGTGACTTGCCCAAGGTCACACAGCTGGTGCGTTAAGTGTCTGAGGTCACATTTGAACTCAGGTCTTCCTGACTCCAGGGCCAGTGCTCTATTCAGTGCACCACCTTGCTTCCCTGGGGGTTTTCTTGCAAAGATACTGGAGCAGTCTGTTATTTTCTTTTCCGGCTCATTTTACAGATGAGGAAAATGAGGTAAACAGTGACTTGCCTAAGGTCACACAGCTAGTAAGTGTCTGAGGTCAGCTTTTAACTCAAGCCCTCCTGACTCTAGGGCTGGCACTCTGCTGTATCACCTAGCTCCCCTCCCACATTGACAATAGGTTCATAATTCACATAACTCCTCTTTTCATATAAGTAGGTAGAATTAATCTCCTCTCTGCAGAAGGGCAAAGACATTTACCCAAGAGCCTGGCAGGAAAAAAAATAAACTTTCATTTTGGAATGGATTCCTGGTACTGACTAGTTCAAAGAAATCACCACTTTCCTTTCTTGCTGTGTGAGGGGTGAGATGCAAAGAGGCACAGTGCACTGAAAGGTGTGGCCCGAGTCAAGAAAACTCCCAGGATTCAAGTCCTGCCTTTAGTAGGAATGTATGACCTTGGCCAAGTCACTTAACCTCCTAGGCCACCCTGTAGGACTCTAAAAGGCATTAACAGAAGCTTACTTGTATTAGTAGGGAGTGGTTCCTTCTAGGGATTTCTATATGCCAATGGAATCACAGGTTTGGACCAAATATCTCCAAACCCCCAAATGCTTGGGTTATGACAGAAAGCTTCTGACAAGGATTAATCCATTTAGTTTGTCAGGAAAATGGCCGTCTATTTTGTAGTGCACCAGAAACATAAGAATAAATAATCAGCTATAGCCCAAGAATATGAGTTATGAAAAATTGCTTGGTTCCCAGAATTGTGCTGACGTTCAAGTGCTCTTGCAGAACTAAATGGAATGCCAGGGAAATCACACAGCCCTGACAACAAAATGCACCAGCAGGTTCCTTGTTTAATCTGCCCTAACACATACATGTGCAATCTCATACAAGAACGGGAATGTTTTGCCTTTTTTTTATTTGTGTTTCTAGCCTTTAGCACAAAGGTTTCAAAGTAGTAATCACACAAGAAATGCTTCATTCATTCATTCATTCCTTCATTTGATTTTGCACTGTCTTTTTACCATAAAATTCCCATCAGGGCCACTCCACTAGAAATCCTTGGGCCTATGTGATTCTTGCATTCACTAAACTATTTCCATTCTGGGCACTCCATCATATTGCTGCAAGAACTCAAGGGAATCCTGTATATATGTATTATGCATGTATGTATAATATAGATACTTATAGCTAGAGAGAAATATATCTAAACTTTACTGTGGCCTTGAGGGCCTTAAGGGGGAGGAGAAAAAACAAAGCAAAAAAGTGCAGAGCAGAGAACAAAAGAAAACTCACAAGGAAGCAAAGAAAGGACAGACAATTCTCAAAACAAGTATTTATCATACAGGCTTTCTTGAAATGAAAATTTATTGTTGCATATTCTGAATCCTCTCTTATGACCTGCTGTGCACACAATATGCTTTTTATTTAAGTTCCAATATTTAAAGTTTATGATATGTTTTGGTATCTTTATTCTGTATTTGTGTTCTGATGTTTGAGTCTAATAAAAAAAATACACATACACACACACGCAAAGAAATCAAGGGAATTAGTGAATGGGGGAATGTGTTAGTCTTCAGGCTAAGATGAGCTACTCAGGTCTATTAGGTTCTGGAAATCTTCATGCCTCACTCATACAGGGTCCTGAAAATGGAAACATGTTAAGGCCTCCATTTTCTTATTAAGAAAGCCTGAGAGCTCCCAACATTTATTCTCTGGATTTTTGATAAATCCACTGGAGAAAGGAGAGATAGCCCTCACAGGAACAAAAAAATATTCATGGCAGACATCCTTGTCATAGCAAAGAAAGGGGAATGGTTGAATAAATTGTGGTAGTAAAGTTGAAATGAATAATGCACAAGTATAGAAGGACAGAAGGGGCAACCTCACAAAACAGCGTGCCATTTTTGGTTATGCTCCAGTGGAAGCTGGCTGACCACTTCTTATGGAATTAGGCGGAAGGAACTGCTGCATCGGCTTTGGTGCTGGACTAATTGTAAGGTTTCTGGAAGCTCATAAATTGTATGCTTCTGTGAAAGTTGTGACAAGCATTTAACTAATGGGAATGCATGTGTGGGACATTCCATGTCATAAACAGTGCCCTAAGCAAAGCAGATGCTTAATATATGACTGTTAAATTCAATTAAATAATAAGGAACTGTTTTGGAAAACACCTTGAAACATGCACAATGTATTTGATAATGCTCAAGAAATTGAATACAGTGTAATCTAATTGGCACGTTGGCCTCAGAGAGGAGAGGCGTCCCACCCTTTTTTCACTGGAGAAGCGTGTAGGAGGTGGGGGTGTTGTGGATAGAGAATGCTGCTTGCTGCTGCTGTTTGTCCTTCCTTCTCAAAGAGGACCATGACATCAGGAAGGTGATACCATGACATACAAGTGAATTGGATTTAAGTGAGGTAGGGCTGTACAAAGTCACCAGTCTCACTTTCTCCTCAGGACACATCTGGGTCTAGTGCATATACCAGCAACAACCACTCTTTACTAAAAGTTTGCCCCTACTGTTTCAAAAAACTTGAAAAGACTTGTATGAATGAAGTAAGCAGAATGAAGAAAACAATTTATACAATGACAATAATATTATAAAGACAAAAAACTTAAAAAGATCTGGGAATGCTGATCAGCATAATGACCAACCATCATTCCAAAAAACTAATGATGAAACATGCTACTCATCTCCTGATTGAGAGGTGGATCGGACTGGAAAATGTAACATGCAATAGAATATAATATACAGAGCGATATAGTATAGCAATCTCTCTCTCTCTGTCTCTGTCTCTCTCCTTTTGGACCCAGCAAATGTGAATTATTTTTGCTTAACTATACATGTTTGTAAAAGTGGTTTTGTTCTCCTTTTTTTCTTCATTCTTAATTGGCGCAGGGTAGAGAGGGGAAGTGCCAATGGGGGGAGAAGGGGAATTTTTGCTGATTAAAAAAATTTAATTAACAAAAAGTCTGCCCCTAACTGCTCATACTGCCATAAAGGTGATCCTGGATTATTTGGTAGTTGCCACCAAAATGGAAAGGCTTTGAGTATGAACCAGTAATGGGTCATTTGTCTACTGCCCAAGGTCTGCCTCTGCCAAGTTCAGCAAGTCTCACACCAGGTTGGCCATAGGGAGATGAAATTTTTAGCCCTGGAAATTCCTGACAGCCATCTATGAAGCCATGGAGGAGCTGTGTGTGTGACTGGTGTGGAGAGGAACACTAGGGATGAGCTGAAATTTAAAAAAATCTTTCAAGTGCTGAGGTACAGTAACCATATGGCTCCACACAAGAGCAAAAGCTAGACTAGTTCCTTCATTTACTAGCTAATATTTAATAAGTACATATCTATCAACACTCTGCAGTGTATTGGGCCCAGAGTGGGCAGCAAAGAACAGTTTCAGAGTCCTTGAATGGGCAGTTAGGTGGCATAGAGGACAGAGCACCAGGTTTAGATTCTGGAAGACCTGAGTTCAAATCCAGCCTCAGATACTTACTAGCTGTATGATCTTGGACAAGTACCTTAATCCTGTTTGCCTCAGTTTCCTCACTTGTAAAATGTGCTGGAGAAGGAAACTGAAAACCACTCCAGTACCTTTTGCTAAAAAAAACTTAAATGGAGTCACAAAGTATTGCACATGACTCATCGACTACTGGAGGGATCTCTTTCTACTTGAGTCTGGCCTCAGCAGACTAAAATGACTTCTTCTGACTCTATAGCTCTAAGCCTGATTCTGTTGACCACTGCCCTTACTCAATAACAAACCAACCCTTTCTACAACGCTTTATCATTTACAAAATGCACCTAGGGATAAGGCCTGGGCCTGTGATATCACTGACACAGGTAAATAGGGGAAACCCCTTCTGCCAATGCAGATCAGGGGCTTCTCTGCAATGCATAGTCTTGGAGAGCTGCCTAGGGAGACCACAGAGAGGACAAATGACTTCCCTAAGGTTACACAGTCAATGAGGATTTATGAAGCACTTCCTATGTGCCCATTCACTGAAGTTATGGGGATGCAAAGAGAGGTCAGTTTTTGTCAGAGATGAGACTCAAATTCAGGCCTTCTGGGCTTTGAGACTAGCTCTCTTTATTCTCTATCACACCTCCTTCTCATACCTCATTTAATCCTTGTAGAAATCCTGGGTCAGAGTGAATGGTGTGGTAAAATTCAAGCCAAGGTGAGGGTGGCCTTTATTGTTTATTTGAATTTTATTTTCTCAATTGACAAACATTTATTTTTTTTCTCCCTTTTACCTCCTTCCCCAACTGAAAAGAAAAAGAAAATCCTGTCTGAAGATACTAATAGAAGAAAGATAAAATAAGCCAGGCTACTCTCTAGAGATCATTCCCTCATTCCCCACCCAGTCTTCACAAAGAAGTCCCAGGTCTCACAGATCATACCATTTGGGGGGGGGAGCTCTGTTTTGGGCCTTGGGGAGCCAGAGACATCTCCCTCTAGACTGACGGGGGAGCAGGATGAGAGGGGGTCAGGGGAACCATAAATGGCACAAATGGGAGTATTTGTATATTTCTACATACTGTACATTTCGACAAGACCGCGGCAGCAAGCTTTTGACCTGGGGAGCACAGCACTGGCCAGGACGGGAAGGCAAAGGGTTGACCTGGGCAGCTTCATGAGGAAAGCTGTGTGGCTAAGAGCCAGGCTGTAAATGGAAAGGGTCCTGTTTGCTGAGGATAATGCCTGCTCTGTGTGACGACTGAACTCCCTGAGCCAGGTCGATACTCAGAGAAAACAAGGCTGCTGAAAGACGGTTACCAGGGCAACAGATTTTTTTTTCCTTTTCAAGCACCAAAGAAGAAGAATCGACTACACCAGTTTGGTCTCTTTCTGGGACTTTTGCTTGGAGAGTTGTGTGTGCAAGTGTATGTGGGTATATGTGTACACAAATGTGTATATACATCTATATGTATAGGTGTGGAGCTATAGGTGTGTGTACAGGTATACAAGTGCATGTGGGTATACATGTACATATACAACTATGTGCATACAAACGTGTATATATGTGCATGTATGTAAGTGTACATACATATATCTATACATATACATGTGGGTCTGTGTGTGTATGGGTATACAAGTGTATGTGGGTCTACATGCATGTATACAACTATGTGCATACAAATGTGTATATATGTGCATGTATACAAGTATACATACATATATCTATACATATACATGTGGGTCTGTAAGTGTGTGTATGAGTATACAAGTGTATTTATGTATGTATACACGTGTATACGTATGTGTTTACAAGTATGTGTACATGTGTGTGTACATAAAGGGGTAAAATGGGTGTGTGTCCGTGTGTGTGTGTTCTAGGGGCTGTAGCAGCAGCTGTTTCATGAATAGGGCCACCCTTTGTATCTGATGGTAGCACTGACTTCCTTTTGAATTCATTTTCCTCCCCCTGCTGCTAACTCGTTGAGTGACTTGACAAGGTGCCAGGACCACAGGACCAGTGTAAGCTAACACCACAGAATCAAAGGATAAAGAGTGGAAAAGGATCTGAGAGCTCATCTAATTCAACCCCCTCATCTTACAGATGAGGGAATTGAGGCACAGAGGTCAAGTGACTTATGCAAGGTTGCACAGATGGCAAGTGGTGGAGCTGAGATTGAAACTCAGTCCTCTGATGCAGGGATCAAGTGCTCTTGTACTTAGACTTTGCTATTCACCCAGTTTGGTGGGGATGCCAGGGGAAGAACACTGGATCTGGAGTCACAGGGGGAGTGTTCAAATCTTGATAAGTGCTTATTGACTGGCTGATTGATGGCAGAGCAAGCAGACAGACTGCTAAAGTTAGAATCACAGGACCCGAGTTCAAATCCTAGCTACATCATTTAATATCTATGTAATCCAAGGCAAATAACATCCTTTTAGGGACCTCATAGAGACCAGATGACCACTAAAGTCCTTTCTTACTCTGGATCTATGAGCCCATGAACCTATAAAGCCCTGTTGCTTTTTTGATGGTTTCATCTGTTAGTTTATCAGCCCAGGACTGAGGAAAGGAAGCTTGAGATGCTGGTGGGTGGGATTTGCAATCCTCCATTGTTCATGGATCTTCATTAAGGATTCATCCAAGATGAATCCTTAGCATGTCATACATTTTAATATCATATGCTCCTCTTCCATGTACAACTGACTAGTAGAGACTATTGACTGCAGGGGAACAAGAGATCAGCACTATCCCACCCTACTCCCCAACCCCTCCATGGGACGTAGTTCAAGTACAAAGCCTTGTCCTCTCTCCCCTGTTTATTAGGAAGTTGTATTTCACTAACTCCCCCAAGTTTTTCCCACACCTCAGAGCCCACAGATGGCAGTCCTTTCCCCGAGCACATTTCCAGTCTAGCTAGGAAATGCTGTGATGGGAAGGTCCCAAGGCTATGGGAGTTAGGTGACTGCTAGAAACTGAAAGCTGTGAAAGTCCAGCAAAACCATATTCCGAGTTGAAGCAGATGACTGTTTCAGTGCTATGGGCAACATTCCCAGGCTGAGCAATGGGGACAAAAGGGAAATACGGATATTAGGTGACTGCAAGTGAGGGATGAAAGTCAGAATCTTTCTGGTGCTGGAACAGGAGATAGAATGTGTGTGGGGGGGGATCTGCAGGATTTTTATGCATGACTAATTAAAATTCAGGGCAATCATTTTGAAACTAGCAATCTAGCAAGTAAAGCCATGATTTTTTTTTTGTTGTTGTTGTCGTTCAACTGTATCTGCTTCTTAGCGACCTCATTTGGTGTTTTCTTGGCAAAGATAGAGGAGTGATTTGCCATTTCCCTCTCCAGCTCATTTAACAGATGAGGAAACTGAGACAAACAAGGTGAAGCGACTTGTCCAAAGTCACACAGCTAGTAAGTGTCTGAGGCAGGATTTGAACTCAGGTCCTCCTGACTCCACGCTTAGCACTCTGTTCATTGCACTACCTAGCTGCCCCAGCCATAACCTTAGGTTCACAGATTTATGGCTAAAAGGGAGCTCAGAGATGCAGTGGTTCAGCCTCCTCTACTTTTTAAAATAAGGAAAAAACCCAAATGGTGTTCCTTGGTATTACTTGGCTGTACAGGGTCTAAAAGGCCCAGAAAAGAGGAGTGATCCACATAACTTTGTATGTGTGTGTGTGTTTGTGTGCAGTCAGAATTTGAACTCAGAGCGCCAGGACTCTAATTCCATTGCTCTCTCTATCAAACCACACTACTATCTAGAATTTTTTCAGCTTTCAGCTGAAACTTTTAATGCAACCTGAACATTAGAGGCTGCATTTCCCAAACCCCTCTCAGCTCCAGTAGCATTAGGGGCAGCTTCTGGTCATTCAGCTCAACTCAATCAACTTTCTCAAATCATCTTACCATTTATACCCCACTGTTCCCCAGTTCTATGTGGGAGAGGGGCAAGAGCACTGGGTTTGGAGGTTGAGGATGGGTCCAGGGTATTAAGGGGATAACAAAAGACATGTAAGGGCAGGGATGAGCTGGAACCAACTCCAACTGAAGGTTATGTTTTTCAGTGTAAATTTCATTTATGCCTCAGAAACTGGCAAATACTACAAATCAGGGCTCGATTTATTGTTCTGTTGATTGTCTAGATTTAAGAAACTGATGGAGAACAAGTTGACAGTACAGATTAAACTTGAAGTGTGTCCTCTATAGATTTCTTTTCCCCAGAAAGCTGCTTCTTAATATTTCTCAGCATGTAGCTGCATGGTATCCATTCTTAAGGAATGTACAATATTGTTAGTAGTCAAGTTATGCAAAGGTTCCTGTCTACATACTGAACACCATACAAAAATACTTATAAATACTAAATAGTATTGTAAGTACCAGGCACGGTGTTATGTACAGGGGATGTAAAGATTAAGATGAAACAGCCTCTGCCTCCAAGAAGCTTTACACACACACACACACACACACACACACACAAGTATATGTACATATATGTCTATATATGGATATAGACATATATACATATATGTATATGTGTATACACTCTATGTGCATATACATTCCATGCACATATGTGTATATATTCTCTGTGTATATATGCATAGATAAATTATATGTATCTATACATTCTTTTATACACACACACATACACACACATGCAGTATAGATAGATTAGAAATAGAGCATATAGAAAATACTAGAAAGAAAATGGATGTCTACTTAGTTGAGAGCTGGGTTTAAATTTTTTTCTCCCACAGCTACCGCCCTCATCCCTCAAAGCTGTAAACATTCTGTGTATACTCACAGGCTTGTGGGATCACGGATTTCCAGCTGAAAGGGACTTCAGAAATCATCAAATTGAATCCCCTCATTTTAAAGATGAAGAAATGGAAGCTAGAGAGGTGAGGTGACTTACTAGGGGACAGAAGCTAGCAAGTGTCTAGATTGAATGCATGCACAGGCTGTTGGGCCCCATTAGAATGTAAGTTCCCTGAGGGCAAGGGTTATTTCATTTTTTCTTCTTTGTATTCCCAGCATGATGCCTGGCACACAGAAGGCACTCAATAATTTCCTCACCTATTTAGATGGGGCTAAAAGAAGGCTTCCCCCCTCCTACTGTAAAATGCAAACTCCTATATCTGACTTCTAAAGTCCATTCAATCTGGCTCTAGCCTACCTTTTCAGGCTTGCTTTGCGGCTCATTATTCTCCTATGTTCCAGCCAGAGTGGCCTTGCTGTTCCTTGTATTCACTGTTCCATCTTCTGCCTGTAGACCTTTGCACAGGCCACCTTCCACGCCTGAATTAGACTCCTTTCCTTACAGCCACGTTATAGAATTCTTAGCTTCCTTCTGAGCTCAACTCAAACATCTTCTACAACAAGCCTGTCCTGATTCCTCCTTTCCTCCAGCTGCTCATGTCCCTTTTCCCCTCCAAAATGATACATAGTTTGTATTTAATTTTCTATGTATATGTTGTTTCTTTCCCTAAAAGAGGATAAGTTTTTGAGGCAGGGATTGCTTTTCTGTTTTTGTATTCTCAATATCTGGCATATAGGAGGCACTGAATAATTGCTGGTTAAATTGAGAAGATCTGAACTGAACTGAAAAGAACTAAACTTTTATAAATAATTGATTTAGAAGGAGTCCAATAATTATGTCTGATAGGCAGACACCCATTTACCACAGGTTAGTGCCCTGGGTGTGACCGTAAGCAAGTCATTTAACCCTGTTTGCCTCAGTTTCCTCACCTGTAAAATGAGCCAGAGAAGGAAATGACAAACCACTCCAGTATCTTTGCCAAGATATGAGTTCATGGAGAGTTGGACATGACTGAAAGAATTGAACAAAACAAAAAACAGTGCCTAAGTGCCATGTATATACCCTTCTCCCTCCTTTCTACCATCCTTTCTACATTGGATTACTCTTGAGTAGGTGAAATTCTCAGGTAGAGAAATTTTAAGGCAGAAACTGATGGAAAAACTCTGTTTCTGATGGCTATTGCCCGCCCCATTTTTATCAAAGATGTAGGTCAGGAATGGTATGATCCAATACAGTTCAGGTCCCAGATTCTTTTCTTTTTTTTTTTTTTTTTTGCTTTTTTTTGGAGGGGAGAAGGCAGGGCAATTGGGCTTAAGTGACTTGCCCAAGGTCATATGGCTAGTAAGTGTTGTGTCTGATGTCACATTTGAACTCAGGACCTCCTGACTCCTGGGCCAGTGCTCTATTCACTGCACCACCTAGCTGCCCCTTAGTCCCAGATTCTTCACTTCTGCCCATGTTTCAATAGTGGTGGCTAGTAGGGCCTCTGACCCAGAAAGACAACTCAAAGTCATCACTACAGAAGGTCATGTTCTCCAGCCTAAGTGGCTTCCAGCTGATGCCCCAGGATCCAAGAGCAAGGCAGTATGGTGTTATGGAAAGAGTAAAAACAGAAGACCTGGTCTCAAATCCCAGATCCGCTTGCTCCCTGTGTAAATTTGGTCTGTTTATTTCTCTGGGCCTAAGTTTTCTCAGTTGGAAATATGTTCAGGATGAGATAGATAACCTTCCAGGTCTACATGGAATGAGTTTCCATACCAGCTTCTATTTGTTGCCCTTGAGACTTTTCATAGTTCCTGGCAAATGGTATGCTTACTTGATGCCTCAATTCCTTTCTATTTAAACTAGGGATAAGTACCATTTGCCCAGAAACAGCTGCACTATGAGGATTACTGTGGGTTACAAGAGGATTTTTCTTGCAAATGATCTTATATATACAAATGTATATTTTTGCATGATATGCAGAAATGCACATAGCATATCCATCTTCACAAGATTAGCTGCCAGCCCCCAGAATAGACATGGATAAGAGGGTAACTTGAATTCAGAAAGACTGCTTTAATTACATGCAAACTTTAAAAAGAATAGCTTTGTTTGGCTTGCTTGGTCTCTAGCGAGGCATCCTGATTCTGGCAATGTCTACTCCAGAAGGACTGGGCCTCTTTAAGGCTTTTAAATCATGTTGGGAATCTGGATAAAGAAACTCCACATCATTCGTCACTTTCCTCCTGAATGCACGTGCTGCCCCATAGAAGAGGCTAGCTGAAGACCTGCCAGTTGGCTGAGGATGAACCAAAACTTCAAATTGAGAAGTGAAGGAGTACCCTTGCACTATTGATGGACGGTGAAAAAAAAGGTTCATTGAAATCAGGCTAACAGAGGAAGGCAAAAGAAAAGAAGGCTTTGGAATATTAAAAAGTGAAGTCTGCCACAAAGGCTCTTGAGACAGAAGCAGACATTATGTGTTGGGGAAGCCAGAAAAAAGTATGGGGCAAAGAGGAAAGCGGGGGCGTTGGATGTGTGTAGCTAAATACTTCTTAGTTACCACCAAGTTTTTTATCTCATCAGACAAGGGCTGAGATGGTTCCAATGAACTGATTGGGGACCCTGCTGACTAATATTATTTTGAAAGTCATTGGAATCAGGGGTGGAGAGAGATACTGATCTTGTATTTATTTAGGACCTTAGAGCTGATAAAACCCTAGAGGACTAGGCAAACTCTGCTGTTTGCACCAAGTAAATCTGATCTATCTTGTCCTGACTCTACACTGGTCAATGAAATGGAGCACTGAACTACTTACTGGCTCCATAGCAATCCCACATCACAGCCAAAGGCAGAAATGTGTCACTGAATAATGGTCTCTGAAACCATTGTTGGCTGTAATTTTATTAGCAGCCCAGACAACATTATTTGCTCTACAACACTAGGAAAAGATAACATTTGAAAACAATACACAACTACTCTGAGAACATAAAGGAAAAATCATGTTAAAAAACCATTAGAACTAAGATCCATGCAATGACCAATCTTGATTTCTGAGACCTGAAGATGAAACACAGCTCTTTCTTCTTAGGAGAAACGTGGTGGACTAGAGGTAAAAAAAATAAGACATACTCTGCCAGATATGATCATCATCGCATTTTGTTTTGCTTATCTGTACTTTGTTGGAAGAATTCTTGTTGGAGGTTGATGGTACTGGGAAGTGATTATGGTGTAAACGGAAAAACTCCCCAAATCTCCAATATAACTTAAAAAAAATAATTTAGCACCCTCTGCCAACCTCTTCTGGATGTCCCAGGCCAGGGCAATGCAAGATTTTGCTACTGCTGTTGCAGTTGTTAATGACACTGTTATTATACATTTTACATATTATACATAATATAGATATACACATGTGTTTTTGAATATGTATACATGCACACAACATACATATGTGCATATATATACATCCATACATATACACACATCTTAAAAGAAGACACTTCTCTATTATATAGTCACTTCCCTATTATTAATATGATAATAATAACAATAATGTGTGTTTTCAGGTATAGAAATTCCCTTTACAAATGTAGATCAAATTTTTTTTTTGCAGCTTTATAATCTCAGAGAGTTGTCTTGGGCTCAGAGAGGTTAGGAGACTTGCCCAGGGTCACACAGACAGGACATGTCACAGGACTTACACCCAGGTCCTTCTGACTCACAGGTCAGATCTTTATCTGCCACACCACATTCTCTCTCACAGGTCCAACTCAACAAGAGGAGAAACAATCCTCCAGTGCTCTGGTCAGAATAAAGTATTAGTATAATGGAGAAACCACTGCAGTTGGAGTCAGGAAGACCTGAGTTCAAATGTCACCTGAGATACTGCCTGTGTGACCCTGGGCAAGTCACAACCTCTCTGTGCTGCAGTTTTTCTTCATCTGTAAAATTACAGGGTTGGACTCAATAGCCTCCAAGGTCCCTTTCAGCTTGAAATCTATAGTCCTAAAAAGTCAGCTATTATTATTAGAAGCGATTATTAGAAATAATGTTATTATTGTTACAAACAACATATTTATGTGACGTTATAAGGTTTGCATTTGATCCTTACATTAGCTTTATGAAGGAGATACTTCTTTAATTAGGTAATATCATTATTACCATTTTACATGAGGCAGCTGAAACTTAGCAAGGTTATATGCCTTGCTTGTGGTTACATGATAACTGCTGGGAGGCAATATTTGACCCCTAACTCCCAATTTCGACATTCTGACCATTATACAATGTTACTTTGAACCTAAAACTACAGACTTCCTCATTCACTAGAATGATACTGTCAAAAATTTTTTTAAAAGGAAGGTTAAACTTGTCACATTTTTTCCCCTGCCCCTCACCACTAAACTATGTGACATTGTATCTTCATTAAAGTCATCAAAGAGAGGACCATCCCAGCTGGCTCTGTATCAGGTTTTATAAACTAAAATCAACACTGGGAGACAGGGACAGGTGTGCCCAGGACTGAGCATGGCACACAGTAGGCACTGAATGATTGCTGCCTTGCTTTCCTCATGATGAATAGATAATATGGACACTTGGGGCAAAAACTGTATACTTGGCCACTAAGTCTGCATAGCAAAGCACTTAAAAAAATAGGTGTGTGTGTGTGTGTGTGTGTGTGTGTGTGTGTGTGTGTGTGTGTAATATGTCCCATATTTACTCATGAACGTGTTTTTTCCCCAACAGAATATAAGTTCCTTGATGGCAGGAACTATCTCATTTTAATATTTTACCCCTGGCTTTTAGCAGTCTCCAACACAAAGAAGGCACTTCACAAATACTGGATGATGAACTAATTTAGGATTTTAGGTTGTACAAAGGGAATACATGTGACCAGGCAGGACATTCCAGAAGCCTTACTGACCTGTGGGAGGTGGATTTGGCTCCACTGGATAAGAGAGGGAGGGGGAACCTGTGTCTTCTTTCAGAAATGTTCAAAAACTAACTAACCAACCTATACATTATCTTTTAGCCTCAGTTTCCTCATCTGTAAAAAAAATGGAGATTAATAATAGCACGCACTTACAGGGTTTTAGTAAAAGAGGAGGAAATGTGATTATGTATGGAAAGCCTTTTGCAAACCTTAAAGAGTTGTTATTATTAGTCATTGGCATAAGCATGAGTAGCAATGTCAGGGAATGGATAGAGTGTTTTCCTGTCAGGGAGAGTTGTTGTCCAGTGACTTCAGTCATGTTCAACTCTTCCTGACCCCATTTTGGGGTTTTCTTGGAAAAGATACTGGAGTGGTTTTCCATTTCCTTCTCCAGCTCATGTTACAGATGAGGAAACTAAGCAAACGGGGGTAAGTGACTCATCCAGGGTCACACAGCTAAGTATGTGTCTGAGGCTGCATTTGAACTCCTGAAGTTCCTGACTTCAGGCCTGGCACTCTATCCACTGTGCCACCTAGGTTCAAACCTTGTTATTGATACTTACTAGCTGTGTGACCATGAACAAGTCACTGAGCCTCAGAAAATTCTCTAAGACTTACTTTTTAAGTTGTAGATCAGTTAGAAAGACTTCCTTTCACAACTTCCTTCCTATGAAGTTTTCCTTGATTGCTGCAGCATGCGCTGATCCCTTCCCTTTTCTGAAATATCCTAAGACTTATCTGTACCATTCATTTCAGTATTTGACATTTTCTGTCTTATGTGGTGATTTAAAGCTTGTATGTGGTTTTGTTATAGTACCTGACCTAAGACTGTAAATTCCTGAGGGCAGGTGCTATATTTTATGTCCCTGTACCCAATATGTGCTCAGCAAAAACCTATTGAACCACTAAACGTTAGAGTTAGAAGGGACTTATGAGAAGTTATGGTTCAAATTCTTGCCTCCCCCTACATATTTTACAAATGAAAAAATGGTACTGAAGCCAAGAGAGGTGAGATAAATTGTCCAACGCCACATAGCTAGCTAGTGGTAGAGGTGGGATTACAAATTAAGTTTCCTAGTTCTTAACCCACTGCTCTTTCTACTGTACTATCCATTCATTTATTAAATACCTACAATGTACCAGGTACAGCAGTAAGTGCTGGGAATACAAAGACAGAAACAATGCAGTCCTTGCCATCAAGAAGTTTATTGTTTACTGAGGAGGATGAAATAGCTACACAGACAAATTTAAAAAAAATATATGGATCTCTACATCTATGATATCTCAAAGTCTTAAGGCTTTTGGGAGAGAAAGAGAGAGAGAGACAAAAAGAGAGAGAGAGAAAAAGAGAGAGAGAGAGAGACAAAAAGAGAGAGAGAGAAAAAGAGAGAGAGAGACAAAGAGAGAGAGAGAGACAGAACCAGTATTAAAGGTATGGAGACATCAAATAAAACAAAGGCTAAGGCTAGGCCCCTGGATTTAGAAGTTAAAAGATCAATGGTAACCTAGAGAGTGTAGTTTCAGTTGAGTGGTGGGTTTGGAAGCTAGATTGTAAACGGCTGATCAGTGAGTGTCCTGATAGATAAGTAGTCAAAAGACATGCAAAGGCAAGTTTTCAAAAGAAGAAATGCAAAGGAGCAATCACCATATAAAAGTGCTCTTGATCTCTAATAATAAGATCAATGTAAATTAAAGCAAGGTGTTAAAGATCTGATTGGTAGAGATGACAAGAAGTGAAAATAATGACAGGTGGAGGGACTGTGGGGAGAGGCATGTTAATGTACTAATGGCAGAGCTGTGAGTTGGGACAACTATCTTGGAATATATATTTGCAATTACAATAAAAACATTATTATATAGTATAGCACCTTTGGATCAGTGAACCACTTCTGGGATTATGCCCCAAAGAGGTCAGAGATAGAGGGAAAAATACCACATATTCAGTAACAGCTGAGGAGACTATGGTATAGGAATGTGATGGAATATTATCGTGCTATATGAAATGATAAATATGAAGAATTCTGAGAAACTTGAGAGGACTTGTATGAACTGATGCAGAATGAAGTAAGCAGAATCAAGAGAACAATTTACACAAAGATCACACTTAAAAAAAATAACTTACAGACTCCCACTAATGTAAAAGAAAACACTCAGAGACATCAACATTCTGACCAGCGCAATGACTAATCTTTAGTTGAGTTTAATATATCAGTGAAACTTAACTCCCTTGTCTTGGCAAGGAAGTTGTGGGCTACACAGACGAAGAATGAGACAGCAAAAATGCTGTCTTGTTTTGCTGATTTATTTCTTTGTTAAAAAAAGAGAGGGTTCTATGGTGGAGGTGATGGTAGAGTCATTGAGAAGGGACACGTTAAAAAGGGCATCAATGAAACTTTCTTTTTTAAATGTGTGGAAGGCAGGTTTGGAGGCAATTATTGTACATGGTCATTTCTAGGAGTTTAGATGATAGCTTGAAGGGATGGCAGGAGAAAGTAAAGAGTTTTTAAGGCCTAGAGAGACCTGGGCATTTTGATGACATAAAAAGAGTCAATGAATTAAGAGATATTGAAGATGAGGAAAGAGAGGGAATGATGGGAAGGCCATACTTCTGGGGGAGACAGAGAATTCAACTCAAAGGTTCTGTGCTTTTCATCAATTTAAATATCTTTGGACAAAAGAAATCAAAATTTAAACAATGGTAGTATGCAAATGTTTATAAATTACAGGGGGAAAAAGTTATTTATATCTTGAAAGAAGATTGGTGGAATGTGTAAAATTAGGGAGGCAATTTCCTCCCCATTTAAAGGAAAATTATAGTTCTCTGACAAGACACTGAAAATACTATATTCACTAAACTAGTGATTTTTTTCCCCTTTTGTTCTCTTTGCTGAAAAGAGAAATGTTTCTTTCAGAACCTGAGAGACCAGTGTACTTTAAAGCCAAAGGCAATCCTGAGCTACCAATTCCAGCCCCTTCCATTTCATTCAATTAAGCTCAACCCAACAAGCATTTATTAAATACCTACTAAGTGCCAGACTCTGTGTCTGGTTCTTGAGATGGAAAAACCGAAACAAAACTGGCCTTACCTTGTACAACCTTCATCTCAGTGTAATAAAGGGCCTCTGTTTGTGAAACATACCTGGTTTAGATGGCTCAGGCACTTGTCCAGGCACCAGAAACAGCATAGGCAGCACTTGAGCATGTACTTTGCACAGGTGCTCTCCTCCTATGTGGAAAAGGAAAGTCAGAAAATGGAGAAAAGGCAAATAGAGGTAGAGTGGGGATACATGAGTTCATCCCCAAAATGCTAAGGGAACATTTGGGAAAACAGGTCTCTTATAGCTTGGACCCAATTTTGAATACAGTGATTCTTATATGACCACAAAGAAATGTGTTTATTTAGTAAGAACCAGGAAAAGGCAGCTCACAGGAGTTGGAGGGACAGCTGGCTTTGGAGTCAGGAAGACCTACATTCAAATTCTACCAGTGATACAGACTAGGTAGGAGACTCTGGGCAAGTCACAGAATATCTAAGGGCCATAGGCAACTTTCTAGGACTTTGTTTTTGAATCAATCTTCTTGGATCCTACCAAATGTCTCTCAAGTTGCACACAATTTTTATAAAAGAATGCAATGTAACAGAAAAAAGTAGAATTCTGGTGAGAAAGCCAAAGTAATTTGGACCTTTGATCTATACCCTTTGTGGACTGGAATCAGCAATTTCATCAGGTAGGGAATATCCAGTGTAGAAACGCTTCTATTGCTGATCCACAATTTGTCTTCAACTTACAGTTTTAGACTTGGGATATGCTCTATATAGCTCAACTCCCTTTAATTTTGCAGAATAGGAAATTGGTTATGTGACTTATCCATCATTTCACAGCTAGTGGGTGTTAGAGTCAGGTCATGAACCCTTGTCATTTTCAGCTCCAAGTATTATGCCATGCTAATCTCCCCATTGCCTATGGTGGCAACCACACTGGCATACCCAGGATGGCTGCTACCACAGGTTCTTAGATCTGCTTTACTAGGAAAGATAGCTGTTCAAGGGGTCAACAATCTTTTAAAATTACATTCACTAGTTCAGGAGAAAAGTCAGCACCCTGAACTTCAGAGAAAATACAAGCAGAGAAATAAAGACCAACAGACAGGGCTCTGACTGCCTGAATCAACTATACACTTTACATACATCCCTGGATCGAGAGGGCATTTACATCTGAGCAGGAGGGGTGCTCTGAACATATAGCCCCCAGGGAATCACAAGATCCTTCTTATAAGTAAGCCCCCAAAGCAAAATGCCAACTCAGGGTACATATACACTTCTCAGAGCCAGAAGACATCAAAACCCTTGTGATTCAGTACCTAATTAGAAATTAGCAAAAGGTGTGAAAGCCTTCCTTCAAGCAAACCTCCACTAAGCAAGCTTCCCTAAATGGGCTCCATGTAAGACCTATTAACAAACAGGGAAGATCTTATATCCCATTAACATTATACTTCCTCCCCCCAACTCCCACTCTCCATCTCCCAGCTCTATACATATATATGAAAAAAGAGAGAACCAGTTTGTTTCATTTTATTAGAAACAAAAATTTCATTTGGGGGGGGTTAAAGTTGAAGAATGAAAATTGTACTTTCTTAAGACAATCTGAATTCCTCACATGTCTCAATACTGAGAATGGGGTGGGGGGGGGGAGGGAATGAGGCAAGCATGAAGTACCCACATCCAGAGTCAATAATCAGTTAAGGAATTTCCACAAATAACTCTGAAATCTTACATCGGCGGCACCCCAGCCTTATATGGACTTATTTTGGGTTGTTGGTAGGGATTTTTGGCCCTAAAGCCAATTCAATTGGATGAAATTATATACGAGTTCTTCAGGGTCTGTCTCTGATCATAAGCTAGTCTATTTAAAGTAGCAAAGACAAATGGTGGCTGGCTGAAATTTCTAAGGTGATGATACATAGTGTGAAGGAGGATTTTTATTTTTAAAGTTAGAAAAGGATCATAGCTCTGGAGCTCAAAGGGACCTTTAGAGGTCATCCATTTTACAGATCAAGAATCTGAGGCCCATTGTGGAACTGAATCTTGTAAACTAAAAGTAAAAAAGCAAATTAATAAAGACAAAAAAAAATGAAAAAAACAAAAAACAGAAAATAAACCTTCCTAAAAAAAAAAAAGAAAGAAAAAGGAATCTGAGGCCCAAAGAGGTTAACAGAGGTGTCACACAGAGGGTAAAGCTGGGATCTAGACTCAAGCCCTATGAGACTATGATCGGCACTCTGTCCACTCTGCCATCCATCCATACATCAATGAACATTAAGGACTTGGGAATACAAAGACAAATGTTCCTAACCCAAAGGACCTTACAGGCTGGTCAGGCTGCCTCTTTTTAAGGGAGCTTAGAAGTATAATGTGACCAAAAAGGATTTGGGCTTCATGATGTCATGGAATCTCAGTGATGATAAAGTGGACTTCATGATTCCATGCTTGAGACCTGGAGCTATCCTGCCAATTTCTTCCCAAGATTTATAAAAGGCCTTTCCTTCAGAGACTGGCTTCCCCCCCCCCCCCCCCCCCCGTCAGTGAAACCTCCTGGTTGATTCATATGAAAACTAATTTTTCCCCAAGGAGTCCCTTTCTCCAGGTCTCTGTGGATGGGAAGAGTTAGGGACCATTTCTGTAAAAGCAGAAGCCAGAAATTCAGAGGACAGACATCTTCAAGGTTTTTTCCAGGTTGGGGAAAAGACTCTTCAAGAAGGAAGAAAACCACCAAAATGTGGCTCCTCCAGACTCAGACGGTAATAAAACCAAACCCAGCAATTCCTCACCTCAAATGACAACTACTTAACATGCATTTCATGATCCGGAAGCCAAAGGGTTTTTGTGTGAAATCCAATCAATGTTTCCCAATTTCTGCACTCTTCTCATGGCTTTTTCATGGATTATTAAGAAAGCACACAGCAAGTTCTAAACAACTTTCACTCTCCAGAAAAGAACAACAAAAAAACAACTCCAAGGACTGGAAAAGACATCCTAACATATAGATTCTTCTCCATTTCACTGATGGTACATATACACACTTATAAAGTTTGGATCTTAAATACTGCAACTTCGGATGTTTCTCCAACTCTGGCAAATGAAGAGAGCTTAATATTGTGTGAGAACAGGCTGGCTTGGGGGATTTCCAATCTTTCCTTGTTCCAGCGGGCCAGAAATACCATGAGAGCAGCTGTTTTCCTGGTGTTCTGGTTTCTGTTGGCATTCATAACCAAATGTGCATGGAAATAAAAACCAGCGGGATGGGGCGGGAGCTTTGGTGGGGGGTGGGGGGAGCAGCAACACAAACAAAACCCTTATAGTTTTCTGTCCTTTGCTTAGGTTTGGAGCAGGGATTTGGGTCAGCTTGCCCATTCCTGTTATACACCAGCAACTTCCCATGACATTCTGTGAGAAATGGAAAAGGTCAGGTATACTCTCTCATACAAACCAGGAGTAAACCTTTCTACCTAGTGCTTCATTTATTTATTTTTGAAATGGCTGTGAGACAAATGCCTCTGCAGACTTCAACTTTTATCTCTAGCATTTATTCCTTTGTTTTTCCCCCTCTAGCAAATATTTAAATGAGAAAGAAATGGACAAGGCACTCAAACCATTTCCAGATCTCTGTCTCTCTGTCTCTGTCTCTCTCCCCACTTTCTCCTCTCTCCCTCTCTTTCTCTTTCCCTCTCTCCCCATGTTTGGAGGAAGCCCAATCAACAAAAAATCCACAAACAAAAAGTAGAAGGAGAAAGACTTGCACAGTGAGAACAAATGATTGAAAGAATATCGGAGCCCACTGAATGGACACTGGCCCAGATTGGATTCCTCACCCTGAGCCAGCTGTAGTTTTCCAACTGGTTACTTTCCTGCAACCTGACCCCTGGCAGCAGGCCAGGGTGGGAGGCAGGGCTGGGGTGGGGCAGAGAAAGGGATGGTATAATTCACTTACCTTTTCTTTCAGAGTGTTAGAGAGGTATGTGAAAACAGTTCTCGGAATCCTCACCAGGGTGATTAGAAAGGACCCTTTTACAACTGTTCCTTGATGATAGTTAAAAAGAGTGACCAGGGATGAAAGGATGGGACGCTGAGGAGGGTCACTTTTATTTCTATGAGGGGAAGGAAAAAAAAAAGAAAGCATTCAGAAAGGCAATGATCCAGCTACCCCATAACATCTCGGTGTTTCAGATCAGCAAGAGGATTTCAAGTCTCAGTCTTATGAAGCAGAGAAGTAAGAACTATCAGACACTTTGTTGTTCATCAAATTGAAGCAGTCATTTGGACTCACTGAATTTCTTACTAACAGCTCTTGTGGGAAGAGGCTGTGTAGAAGACTGGTTCCAGAGCCAGCTCTGGAGTCAGGCAGGCAGTGTGGTACAATGGAAAGATCAGAAGACATGGCTTTGCATCTCAGCTCTAAGGCTCACTATCTGTGTGACTGGGCAAGTCGCTTAGGCTCTCTACATCTCAGTTTCCTTATCTATAAGTTGCAAATCAAAGGGGCTGAACTAGACCAGGGGTTCTTAACCTTTTTTTTCCCTGGCATGGAGGACCCCTTATCACAACAATGTTTTCAGATGCATTAAAATGAAACAAACAGGATTCCAAAGGAAACTGACTGTGCTAAAATAGTCATCAAAACAAACAAAATTCAGGGGTCTTAGGTTAAGAACCACTAGAGATGATCTCTGAGGTCCCTTCTAACTGTAAATCTAAAATTCTATGATCCTAAGATCTGGATTCAATTCCTGCTTCTTACACATACGAACTGTGTGGGAAAGGAGGGAAGAGAAGGAAGTAAGCATTTACATAGCATCTACTAAGTGCTAGATGCTTCACAAATATTATTTCATCTTATCCTCACAATATTCTTGCAATGTGGGTGCATTTAATAGCTGAGAAAGTCAGGCAGAGGTTAAAAGACCTGCCCCAGGTCACACAGCTAGAAAGCATGGAAGGGCGAATTTGAACTCAGGTCTTCCTGACTTCAGGCCCACTGCTAATCCACTGAGTTACCTAATAGATTCTCGGCTAATTAATTAAACTTTCAGTGCCCCCTAGAAGACTTATGAGATGAATAACAGTTGCCCTTCTTCAATGGTAGGGAGTTCCCTAAACCAATGAAATCAGAGGCCAAGACAAAAACATAAAACAAAAAACCCAAAGCTCTTTTGGTTGTATTCAATAATGTCAATGGAGATAACAGAAAAAGCCCGAAGAGTTGAGGTAAGCAAATCCCCCCAGTTTCTTTCTTTCTTTCTTTCTTTGCTTCTGAACTCCTGTCACTGAACTTAACCTCATTTCTGCTTCAGAAGTTTATCGAGATACCTAATCAACCACCTCAAAGGACTGATTTTGCACGTGGGAATGAAACCAGAGCAAACACGGTTGTGTAGGATTTTGACGATTGGATTTCAGCAGCCAAACAATAACCCTCTGCGAATGAAATGCATTTTGGTTGGCCGACAGCAACCCAAACAACCACACTCTAAGATGCAGGCCCTTCCAAACAGCCCCGGGACAGGAGACTCCTGAAAGTAAGTGGTTGGTTTTTTGGTTTTTTTTGGTGGTTATTGCTGTTTTCTCTTTAAAGGTCACTTTCATGTGAATCATTTACAGAAAGGGCCATGACACAGCTCCCAAGAATGTCCCTGGGCTAGCGTCACAGGCAGGAAGAAAAAAAAAGAGCAGAATGGGTATCAACCTTTGCCCTCCCTGAACCCCACGCCCCTCTATTCAGCCCCACTGCTCTGTTCCCACCGACACCACACCACTGAGAGTGATAGACATAGTTCACGGGAAAGACAGAGCCCTTTGTGAACAGTTCTTTCACTCCTGCCAAGCAAAGCCCTATGGACTCACTACTGGGTCCTTCTACACTGCAATGTAAGCTGATGGCTGAGAAAGCCCTGAAAACGGGCATTCTAACACAGCTTGTTCTGGGGGCGTGTGAGGAAAGGAGGCAGAGAGGTCCTGGGGTTTTAAGAAATGTGTCTTTATCACAGATATAAATCATCTAGTCAGACCAGGATTTTTTTTTTCTTCTTAGAGGACAAGACCTGTGTTTTCATCTGTATAGGGTGCTCTTTGGCATGACAATTCCATCCAGCAGATCCCAGGCACAGACTGGTATCTGTTCTCAAACTCATCAGGCATCTTTCTACCTTTCCAGTCTTCCTATACATGACTCCCTTCTACTCACTCTAAGGAACAGCCATTCTGGACCCCATACATGACATTTGATCTCCTATCTCCACACCTTTGCCCTGGCTGCCTACTCTGGCTAGAACATAATGTCTTGTCCCTGCTACCCCTGAGAATCCTTTTGCCAAGACTTGGTGCAAGCGCTGCCACCTCCTGGAGGCCTTTACTGGTCACATGCAGATGCTGGTGCCCTCCCTTCTAAGACTATTTTCCATCTATTTTGTATGTGTTTGCATACACATTTACATATATGTGTGTACATATATACATATACATACATATGCATGCTATATATAAACTCTGGAGGCAGAAATAAAAACAATCCCTATCACAAAGAACTTACATTCTAAAGGAGGAGATAATATATTTGACTTCTTTCTTTCTCTTTCTTTCTTTTTTTTCTTTCTTTCTTTCCTTCTTTCTTTCTTTCTTTGCTTCTTTCTTTCTCTCTCTTTTTCTTCCTTCTATCCTTTCTATAAGCATATATAATAGAATATACTACATACTATACATATATGTGCGTACACACAATATATATAATCCCTGCCCTCAGTTTACATTCTAATGGAGGAGACTATACACACACACACACACACATAGTCTATACAACAGACAATATATATTACACATAAAAATATGTATAATACATACAATGTATATTAGATATAATAGATAACATAACTGTGTAATTATGTAAGTATCACACGTATGTTATCTCCTCCATTAGACTGTAATCTTTTTGAGAGCAAGGGACTGTTTAACTGATGGGACCCCTTGTCTGAAGGCCCGACACATCCTTGTCCCATGGTTACCAAACTCCTGTCACTACTCCCTCAATCCCAGTGAGGCAGGATCTTTGGCTGCCTAAGCACCCCTGTCCCCCGCCCTGTCCCTCCTTTCTATTCTATTGTTCCCATCCACCTCTACCCCATCCCTCCCAAGTCCTCTCATTACTTTAAAGTCATCATTTTTCCCACTCTCCTCACTCCAGATGAAATCAGAGGTTTGGACACTTTCCTAGTCCCTCCCCAAATTGGTCTCCTATCCCTCACTAAATTGTAGAAGAGAACATCTTGCAGGAATAAATTAATTAATTTTCTCTTTTATTTGTGCCTATTTTTTTTCTTGGAGAGAGGGAGGGATGTTTGGGAGAGGAGAAAAGAGTTTCCTCTCCCATTTAGACAACATACATGCAGCTGTTACATCATTATTCCAGTTCTCAATACTTAGTACAGTGCTTGGTACAGAGTAAGGCACTTAGTAAATGGTTATTGATCGATTGATTTTGTGTCCAGGGATCAAGGATAACATCTTTATTTCAGGCCTGGCATACAGTAGTGAGTGACAGGTACTCACGTATCACTATATACATAAGACCTGGGGTCTGACCAACAGGGTGAGTCTGCCATGATAAAATAATAACGATAATTTATAATATAATATATAATAACATATAACAGGACTTTCTTTACTAGAGCACATCTATCAGTCTAGAACATATAAATCTCCAACCCCTGCTTCCCTATCACACAGCACATCCCACTTAACATTTTAGTTGTCATTGAAGACACTATGGTGTAATGTAGTGAACCACCAGATTCAGATCCAGATTCCAATCCTAAAGCTGCTCCCTACTAGCCACTAGTGCCTCTTAGCCTCCTCTTTAGCACAATAAGGGGCATGACTTTAAGGTCCCTTCTAACACTATTTTTATGTGTGATCATACAAGTTCCACACTTGTATGCTATGATCCAAAGGCAAAGCTCCTAGGAGTCAGCAGGGGAGGAGCAAAGCCCACCCCCAAACCCCTTTACTAGGATGGTTATGGACAGGGTGGTTTGGGAAATTCCATGGCTAAATTATAGGATGCTGGTTTAAGGCGACATCATCAGAGTCCCTGCCAACCAGTTCCTCCCACCAAGGCTAGGAGAGAAGTACTAAGAACATTGAATTAAAATATTAACCACGCTTAGTGGACACAGAGGGGCAAAGTCTGATTTCTTTACAGCGGGCCAAAGAATTCTTCCCTGGAAAATGGATAATTCAGCTCTCTTTCCATCTGCTTAGTGATGGCTGAACTCTACTTACCATGAATGTCTATCCCTGAGGCAGGATTTAGTATGGTGGAAGAGACACTGAATTTAGAGATAGAAGACTGGGTTTAAATCCTGGTTCTCCTAAGGGTACCTAAGTGACTTTGGACAAATTACTTTTACTTCTCTGAGACTCTTTAACTCTCTATTCCTAGCAGGCCCTAGTCCCATTCTCTACCAGCAGTAGCAGACACCCTCTGAGTCTTCAGAGATACTGTCCTTCCCCCTATGCCCTTCAGCCCCTCTTCCTTCTCATTCTTAGCTATGAGTCTTGCTCTGGGGCAGAGTTGCCCTGGATGTTGACTGCTGGAAGCTAAGTGGAGCCAAGACTCAACCCTCTATGTCTGGCAGATCCAATTTCATTCCATTTAGCCACCCTACTATGATACCAGAGCCCAGCCACTGAAGTTCATTTTGCCATCTCCTCTTCCACAGGTATCCTGAACTCCTTCATGTCTTTTCCTTAAGGAATGATATTCAAGTTAATATTTAAAATGCTACTAGAAAGGGCATGACAGCCTTTTGGCCTATGACTCTATTCAGCATGCTTGAGACTGTTGTTGATTTTCTCAATAATTAGGATCAAATACAAACTCCCCTTTCTGACACGTAAACCCTCACGATCCGGCTCCTGCCTGTATTTCCTGGTTATCTATACCATCTTCCTTCTCACGCACCTTCCATTCCAGTTACACATAAAGTATTCCATCTCCCAGTTTCATCTCTCTGACCAATTTCTTCTCATGCCCCATCCCTGGAATACTCTCCCTTCTCAGCCTCCATCTCTAACTCCCTTAAAGGTGAAGCCCAAGCATTTCCTGCTTCAAAGGAGCCTTTCATGACTCCCCACAGTGTTTTCTTCCCTCCCTAAATCACTGCCTGTTTATGTTGTACAGATCTTATATTTGCTCAAGTTGAGTTAATATGCATTTATGAAGTACCTACTACGTACCAGGCACCATGCTCAGATCGGGGGTACAAGGAAAGTCAAAAAATCAGTCCTTACTCCCGTGGACCTCACAGTCTATGGAAGGGTCAAAAACCTATCCCCCAGCAAACTTTATACAGGATAAACTGGGGATAGTCAACAAAGGGAAGGAACTAAGATCTGAAAGGCTTCTGGTAAAAAGTGAGACGCGAAGGAAGCCAGGGAAGCTAAGAGGCAAAAATGAGGAGAGAGAAAGTCCCAGGTACCAGGGACAAGCAGTGACTGTGCTCACAGCCCAGAGGCATTAGAACAAAGAGTATAGCAGGTGGGGCTGGGGATGGGAAGGTAGGAAGGGGCCAGGTTTGGGCTTTAAAACCAAAAGAGGATTTCATATTTGATTCTGGAGGCAACAAGGAGCCAATGGAGTTGATAGAACAGGGGAGGTGTGTGTGTGAGTGTGTGTGAGTGTGTGAGTGTGTGAGTGAGTGAGTGTGTGAGTGAGAGTGAGTGTGTGAGTGAGTGAGAGTGTGTGTGTGTGTGTGTGTGTGTGTGTGTGTGCAAGATGGTCAGACTTTTACTTTATGAAGATTATTTTAATAGCTGAGTGGAGAATGGGCTGGAATAGTGAGAGACCTGAGGCAGGGGAAGAACCAGAAGGCTATCACAACATAGCCTATAAATAGCCTATAAACGTGTGGTATATTTCTAGAAGAAGATAAGCTCCTTAAGGGCAGAGACCATTTTACTTTTTATTCTTAGTATCAAACAGAGTTCATTATATATCAAGTAGTTTTAAAATGCTTATTGACTGACTGATAGACCTCACAAGCCCAGAGCCTTCACCTTTGCCCCTCCATCCCAACTATCAAAACCTATTCTCAGTAAAGGATTTAGTAAGTTTAATTCACAGTGAAGTACAAATGTCTAAGGCTTAATTTAATTATAGGATTTCAAAGTTGAGGCCTTCACTGGCTATCTAGCCTAACCAGCACTTAGCACAGTGTCCAGTACAGAGCCAGCACTTAACAGATGCTTGTTGACTGACAACTCGTATGCCTAAAAGGATCTTTATTATGAGAGGAGGGAATGCCTTTTACCTTTCTTTGAATGCCTGGTAGACAGTAAGAACTTAATAAATGTGCATTGATTGACTATAGCATACTTGACTGGTATATGAGCGGGAAGCTCATATACCAAGAGCCTGAGTGTGAAGATTGCCAGTAACCAACCATCTACTTCCTGAAGCAAACCACTCCTCTTCTGGATAATTTTTGGAATATTTTTCCTTAAATAAATTTGCCTCTCTGTAACTTTCATCTGTTGTTCCTACTTATCTCCTCTGGGTCAAAATCTAATCCCTTTTCCAGGAGATAGCCCTTCAAATATTTGAGACAGATGTCATATACGCCTCACTTCTCTCATCCTGAACTCAAATTTCTTCTCCAGGCTAAACATCTCTTGCTCTTTCAGCTGATCCTGACAGGGCATGGGCTCACAGCTATTCATCTTGCATTTATTTCCGCTAATTGATCTCTATCTTATAAGCGCCCTCCCTAAAACATGGCCCCTGGAACTGGACAATTCTTTAAATATGGTCTGATAAGAACAGAGCAGGGTAATGGTTATCATCTCCTTATTCCTGGAAACTCTGACTCTCTACGCAGCCTAAAACCACATAAGTTGTGGGAGTTGTTACATAATCCTGCTGACTGATATTTACTCTGCAGTGCTTGGAAGCTCCTAGATCTTTCTTAGGCAAATTGTTTATAGTCATGCCTCTTCCATCTTGAAAACTGGGAAGGTTTTGTTTTTAGCTCAAGTATATGCCTATGAAATTTTATCTTCCTAATATACTATATTTACCTATAGCTACTTTTTTGAATTCCAACTCTGTTATTCACTGTGTTAGCTATCCTTCCTTTCTTTATGTCATTGCAAAATTGACAAGGTTGCCACCTATCCCTTTATACAAATCACTGATTAAAAAAATGTTAAATAGCTCAGGGCCAAGTACAGGTGCCTGGGACATTACACTGGTGTCCTCCTTCTAAGCTGACATTAAACCATTAATGATTCATCTTTGGGTCAAGCAATTAAGTTACTTCTAAATCTAACAAACTGGACCGTACCTGTAACTAAATCCATTTCTTTTCCCCAAAAACAGCATGAGAGATTTTATCAAATGCTTTGCCAAGATCCAGATGAATAATAACTACTGAATTCCCCCAATCCATTATTTTAGTAACCATGTGAAAAAGAGAAATAAAGAGTCTCACATAACCTATTCTTGATGAAGATAGGTTGATTCATTGTGATTATTGATGAGGTGCAAGCCCTGAGGACCCCCCCCCCCCAGCTCCTTGAATCTTTGAGGTACAGGCTCTGGGAAAGTAAACCTTCCTAGGGAAGACATTTGCCTGAGGTCATGGCCAGTTGTGGCTCTGCCTAAGTCTTTAGCCCTCCCTTGTTCCAATAGTTTCCCACCCTTAATGTTCCTGTTCCCACCCTTGAACTGGCCTGACCCACCATTGTCTATGGTCTCCAGGTATCCTCCAGCAACTTCCTACCCTTAACCACTCATTACTGGAGTCTGACCTCATCTGATTCCTGAAGACCCTCCCTACTAGAGTCTGACCTCATCTGACTCCTGAAGACCCTCCCCAATCTCCTCCTCTAGACCACCCCTAGATTCCTCTGTATATGGAGTCCTGTCTTCCTTCCATGTGGTGTGAGAGTGCCATGAAATAGCCTAGTGGAGACTTGCTCTGTGAGAGCTCCATAAAATGATCTATTATAAATTGGCTCCTTAAGAGTCTACCCCATATGGCAAACTCGAACTTTCAATAAAACTTTACTTTTTCTTTAGCTGAGAAGACTTGAGTGGAATTCTTTCTGCAGGACCCAGCATGTTGCTGTTTTGGAGTCTCCGGCAGCCCTAACCCTCTTTGGGTATCTCTTCATTTTCATGGTTCCCTGATACTAGGAAACACTGCTAATCTCAAGTTCTTCTCCAGCCGGGACTGGAAGGTATGTAAGCCTCTCTTTTTCCCTATTGCTTTCTTGCCCTCCAAGTAGCTTGGAGGGTTTTTTTTTTTCAGTGTGGTTTTTATGCGTGTTATTTTGTGCTTTGTTTTGTTTTTGTTGGCCTGACCTCTCAGGTCCCATTAGGTCAGACAGGTAGGTACTCAGCCTGACCTCAGGTTCTCTGTCCTATTTGGTTGCACTGGAGAACACGGACATGTGTGTAGCTTCTGAAGAATGGAGGACAAGGGCAGACGCCTCATCTGGAAGTGTGAGCCAGATTCTTTCAATTCTCTCAGCACTAGGGAATTGGGAAAACTCAAGGTATTTTTTGTAGGTTTTTTGTCCTGTTTTGTTTGTTTTTCGAGGCTTACTCTCAAACCTTTATGGAGAAAGGGACTGCCAGGCCCTATGCCTGTAGCTCCCAAAAGTTCGCCTCTGGGTTGTCTTTTACAACACTGGGAAAAATTTAGTTTCTCTGGACACCTTAAAAAGGAAAAGCTAGTTTTTTTTTTTTTGCAACACTGTTTGGCCAACTATTGCCTAGAAAACCATGAATCGTGGCCTGTTTTGGGAACTTTAAAAGACAATACTCTCTTGCAGTTAGAATCACACTGTCATAGAGAAGAAAAATGGTTAGAAGCTGCCTATTTGCTGGCCTTTATTGAACTGTCTCAGAACACAGTTCTCAGGAAAGAGTGTGAGATGCTTGAAGCTAGAGCCTCTCCACAAAGGGACCAATTAAATGACCTCCTTCTTATGGCTTTGGCTCCAGCCCCTCATCAGTCTGGAACTCCTGCTCAGGTCCCAGTCACTGGTCCCACTGAGGCAGCTCCCCCAGACCCCCCTGCTGGACCCCAACCCTTTTCCCCCTGGGTTTCCTTCCCTTTTCCTCTAGCCCAGCACACCTCATTTCCTGCCCCCTACACCATCCTTATCTCCTACCCTGCATCTCCCCATATGGCCCCTCCCCCCCCCCAGGGACCCCTGCTCAGGTCGCAGCCACTGGCCTTGCTGAAGTGCCTCCCTCTGTAGCCCTTCCCCCTGAGGCAACACCCACTCATGCTTTAGGTCCTACCCCCACAGCAACACCAGGGGTATCTTCTCTTCTGACCCCTTCCCTTCCTCAGCTGACCTTCTCCCTTGCCAGTCTAATCTCCCTTCCCAAGCTCCTGTCACTACAGCACCTTCAGGACTTTTTCCCTTTAGGAAAGCTGCTCTCTCAGGTGGTGGGACAACTAGAGTGCATGTCCCATTCTCCATTGCTGATCTCAACCAAATTAAAGAGAAGCTGGTTAAGTTCTTGGAAAACCCCGCAGTTTACTGAAGGCTTTTGGGACTTAACCCTACAATTTGAGCTTTCTTGGGGTGATTTGCATATCCTCTTCTCTACCTGTTGTTCCACTGAGGAGAGGAGGAGAATCTGGGACAAGCCCCAAAATTTGGGGATTGTTTGGCTAGCAATGACCCCAGAAAATACCCCCCCAGCAACAGCTGCTGTTCCCACTGGTGACCCAGGATGAGATTATCAGAATCGGAGAGGATAAAGAGAAGAGAGACCATATGGTACTTTGCCTATTGGAAGGCCTAAAAACTGCCTTTCAGAAGCAGGTAAATTTTCTGAGGATTAGAGAAATTATGGGGTAAACTCTTAAGGAGCCAATTTATACTAGGTCATTCTATGGTGCTCTCACACCACATGGAGGGAAGATGGGACTCCATTTACAGAGGAATCTAGGGGTGGTCTAGAGGAGGAGATTGGGGAGGGTCTTCAGGAGGAGTCAGAGGAGGTCAGACTCTAGTAGGGAGGGTCTTCAGGAGTCAAGATGAGGTCAGACTCCAGTAATGAGTGGTTAAGGATGGGAAGTTGCTGGAGGATACCTGGAGACCATAGACAATGATGGGCCAGGCCAGTTCAAGGGTGGGAACAGGAACATTAAGAGTGGGAAACTATTGGAACAAGGGAAGGCTAAAGACTTGGCCAGAGCCACAACTTAAGGCCCATGACCTCAGGCAAATGTCTTCCCTAGGAAGGTTTACTTTCCCAGAGCCTGTACCTCAAAGATTCAAGGAGCTCAAGGGGGGTCCCAGAGCCTACACCTCATCAATTATCACTTCCTTTTCCAAATGTCCACTAACCATTTCTTTAAGACATCCTAAAATTTTACTAGAACTCAGTCTAGGTCAAAAGACCCAGCTATCAGATCCTTGTTTCCAGGACCTCATCTACAGGAAAGGCCATTAACACCAGGCACAACCTTTCTTCTTTCCTAGTACTTGAAAGAAGATGGAGACAGACCTTCTAGCATTCACAGGACCCTTGATGTCGGGAACCCTTGTCCGAAGGCACTAATCACTCTCTTGTTCTCAGTGAGGCAGTACCCCTAGCTGTCTTCTGTCACCACTTACCATTCTATTCTCTCCATCCACCTCTGCTCCACTCTGCTCAAATCTCTATCTAGCTCTGGGTTCCCCTTCCATTGTGCTCTCTGCAGTCTTTGTTCTATTGTTAACAAACTTCCCTTCAAACCTCTTCCTCTTGTGTTTCTTCCACATTTTGACATTCATAGAGACCTTCACTCTCCCAAAAGATCCTTTGCCTCCTTGGTCATATGCTCATGTTCCCCACTACACTATTCCAGAAGAGAAGCAGACATATTCCTTTTCCCCCAAAGCCCTCTGGACCATCGTTTCCTTGTCATCAATCAGCAACCTCTCTTCCTTTAAGATTTACTCTATTCATATTTATCAGTCAAACCAGATCTTGCTGGAAATTATCTACTGGCCCTCTTTCTCTTTTTTCAAAGAGTTTATTTATTATCTGGGTTCATTATCTGCCTTCTCTTTCCCAAGCACCCCTTTTAACTTGGGGACTTCAACATGTACATCAATGTTTATTCAAACACCTCAGTCTTCCATTTCATCAATCTCCTCAACTCAGATGGTCCACACCTTTGTTACTCTTCAGCTACACAGTCATACTTCTTGATCTGTTGATGTTCCACTTCTATGACCCAAGTATTCTGCAATTCCTTTATCTAATGATAACCTCCTATCATTTCACTACTCCCTATACACGCTTTTTACTCATTCTTTGTCCTCACTTCAACCTCCTCCCCCCTCTAGCTTTACTTTCCCATTTCCTAATCTTGACTCTATAGTTAACCAGCTCACCTTTATCATCAAATCTGTCTCCCTCTGCTCTAGCTCACATGATGCTTAATAATGTTGGAAGAAATCATATCTGACCAAGCAGTGGCCTGTCTCCTCAACAAGGTCAGCCCTTTTATTTGTACCCTTGACCCTCTCTTCTCCAGTCTCCTACAGAAGACCCTGGCAATTACCTCCACAACCATGCCCTTCAGCACTAATCTTTGGTCACTCCCAATCTCCTGATTTCCCTGCTGTCTATAAACATGCACAAATGTCCCCTACATGTCAACAACCTTCATTTGAACCTATCACCTGCTCAAATTACTGCTCTATATTTCTTTCCTTTCACAAACTGTTTATACTCATAGCCTCCACTAATCTCTTCTGACTTTCTTCAAATCTTTTGCAATCTGGCCTTTGAACTCATTCGATTGAAACTGCCCTCTCTAAAGTTAACAGTGCCCTATTAATTGCCAAATCCAAGGGCCTTTTCTTGAACTCTCCACAGCCAGTGACGCTGTTGACTACCTTTTCTCTCCCTCATCTCTCATCTCTGGGTTTTCCTGACACTACTCTATGTTGTTCCTCTTACCTGTCTGACCACTACTTCTCAGTCGGTCTTCCCTGCTAGATTATTATCTGCCCTTCACTGTGGGTACATCCCAAGGCTCTGACTTCTTCCCTCTTTCTCTCAGTGATCTCATCAATTTTCATTGATTCAATTACTTTAACTGCAAAAATAACTTCCAGACCCATCTATCTATTCAATGCTACCTCTCTTCTAAGCTCCCACATCTCACTACCAAGGGCCTAGCTGACCGATTTCTTCTTTCTCCAATCCGTCCTTTATATACAGCTGCCAACGGAATAGTCTCAAAAGCACAGTGCTGGGGCTATCATGCCCCTACTCACAAAGCTCTAGTGACTCCTCCCTCTTGCCTCCAGTGTAGAACACAAAGTTCTGTGTTTGGGACTGAAAATCCTTTCTATTCTGACTCCAATCGATCTTTCCAGACCTACTACACACTGCTTTTCTTCATTTACTCTGCCATCCTGGCAAACTGGCTTTCTTGCTGTGCCTCACACCCAAAATTATCTTTCATTTCTTTGCCTTTCTTTCTTCCCTTTGCCCAGAATGCACCTCTTCCTCATTTCTGCCTCAAAGGCCTTTCCAACTCCCTCTGCTGCTAGTGTCTCCCTCCTCCCTCTCCTCACCAACCACCTTTTATTTTCTTGGTGTATACTTTGCATTTATTCATGCAGTTACGGCTAATTTCCTCTGACAGAAAAAAATCCTCCTTAAAGGCAGGAGCTGTTCCACTTCTTGTCTTTGTGTTTTCACCACTCGTCTCAGTGCCTTAATAACTGCTTGTGGATTCTTTGCCTGAGTCCAAGAATTTGCTCGAGTCAAGCTCATGGGCCTGTAGTTTGAAGATTCCATTATCTCTGCAAGATCAGTTTGTCCTTCTACATTCACGTACTTGCACCACTGGCTAATCAGATATTTTCATCTTCCATGCAAGAACAGTAGGAGATCTTTTTGTCAGAAGCTTTGCTAAAATGCAGGCAAACAGCAATGTTTTTGAAGACAGGGACTGCTTTTTTGCCTTTCTTTGTATCCCCAGAACTTAGCACAGGGCTTCGTCTACAGAAGGTGCTTAATAAATGTTTATTGACTGTTTGATTGAATTTACAGCAGGGGTTCTTAGCCTGGGATGCTTGAATTTGTTTTTAGAAATTTTTCCCAACCATTTCAATATAATTTATTTCCCTTCTAATCCCATGTATTATATTTCATGCATTTTAAAACATTATTGGGGAGGGGGCGGTGTATGCTTCACCAGACTGTCAAAGGGTCCGTGACACAAAAAATATTTAAGAATTCCTGATCTACAGTATCCTCCTGATCAACCATTTTAGTAGCCCTGTCAAAAAAGGATATAAAGTCAGCCCGAAATGACTGTTCTTCATGAAGGGCTGACGGGCATTTACATTTTTTTTTTTGAAGGGCAGTTAGGGTTAAGTGACTTGCCCAATATCACACAGCTAGTAAGTGTTAAGTATTTGAGGCCAGATTTGAACTCAGATCCTCCTGATTCCAGGGCCGGTGCTCTATTCACTGTACCTAGCTGCTCCGGGTATTTACATTTTAATATGAAACCAAAGCCTTAGGTCAGGAATTCCTGGCCTATTTGTGAGGGGAGGGAACTACAATTTCTTAATTTCTTTAAATCCCGTTTGTCTTCAGTTCTCAAAGAGGGCCAGTGACAACTGTGATGTCTTAACTTGTGTGAACTGGATTTAAATGAAGCAGATTTGCACAAAGTCATCAGCCTCGCTCTCTCTTCCACAGTCACTGAAGTCCAGTGACAAAAATCCAAGACAAAAATCAACATGATTAGAAATGTAATAGTTGGAAGCTAGAGGGTCCTTTCAACTCTGTGATTCTGAGTAATTTCAGGGTAGCCCTACTCCCAGTATCTGCCACCTGTCTCACTTCCAAGCATTCTTCCTTCAGAGTAAGACCAGAGGTAACTCCTCAATTATTTTTTTAAAATTTATTGTCTTGTGGTTAGGTTTTCCTAGAAAACCCCAAAGGATATTGTTCTTTTGTTTTTGGAGGGGGACAATTGGGGTTAAGTGACTTGCCCAAGGTCACATGCCTAGTAAGTCTTGAATGTCTGATGCCAGATTTGAACTCAGATCCTCCTGACTCCAGGGCCAGTATTCTATTCAATATGTCACCTAGCCACCCCTCCCCAACTCTTTAAAACTATATGTAAGGGGTTTTTATATCACAATCATTTCTGGAAATACCACCCCAGAGTGGGGAGGGGAGAGTCACAAAGACCTTTGTCAAAGAAGCAACAGTGACTCCATTCTGAATTGGTAACAAGCATCTCAATGGAACAGGTAAGAGCATATAGGGATGCAGTCAGTTACACTGCCTCCCCACACTGGAAAACCAGAGGGAAGATTGACCAGGTGAAGCTTAGAGATATACCAGTGCAGTTTGATCTCCTGGTTGTAGGTACTTGCCTTAGGCAAAAGGACGTCACTAATGTGATGTGATAGTAATATTATTACTAGTTAGTGACTACTAACTTGTCACTGGACCTGTCTATTCACAAGACCAGCTGTACTGGGAAGGACCAGCTGTACATGGTAATATGATCTCTCTCTCTATATAGCCTTCAGTTTCTACAACCGTGTAATAGGGCTGTGACTTGGCACCCATGCATCTGCTCCTCCAGGGAGTCTGCTGGGGTTAATGAGATGCTTGCTAGTCCTTTCAGATCCTTAGGGTGACTGGGACTTCTATGATTTTAATTCCCCCAGAAATAAACTTACCTATCATCAGTCTCGCTGGCCTCAATTCTCACTAGCCATTGTTCTATGAATACTTCCAATTGTTACTAGTCAGCAGGGATGATATTTGTATATGTGCAGAGGTTAAGAATATGGCAATACTCTTGGATGAGTAGACTAAGAGTAGAGTGGCATACACATTATTAGCCTTGATCACTGTTTCACTAACTTTTGTTGAACTGTTTTTCTTTTGTTATAAGGGAGGGTTCATTTGGGAAGTGAGAAGGACTGCTATTTCCACAAGTAATTGTGACACAAAACCAAAAGGGTTTAAGAAAAATCCTTATGTACATTTTTAAAGAGTGGGGGAGTTACATTTGGTGTTACCTTGAAGGAAGAATGTTCAGGAGAAAGATGGGTGGCAGACAATTGGACCACCCTGAAACTCCTCACAGTATCTCAGATTTTGAAGGATCCCCAGGGGCCATTTGGACCAGGGGCCTCAAACTCACATAGAAACTGAGGCCACTAAACCATGCATAAAGGATCCCTGTGGACTGCATACTGACTTAAGTTTTTAAACTATAAAGTTATCTATGTTTGATTGTATTTTTATTTCATTAAACATTTCCTAATTACATTTTATTGGGTTTGTAGGCCACATGCTGTCTGCACACCCATGTTTGACATCTTTGATCTAGACCAACTCTTACCTAAAATGACTTCCCCTTTAAAAGGTTCCCAACAAAAAAGTCACCTGCCTTTGCTTGAAAAGCACCGGTGATGGGATTCACTACCTTCCAAGGTAAAGGATTTTATTTTAATTTGAAGGATTTTTCCCCTTATACTTAAATCTCCTGACACTTTCTGAAAAACAAAAACAAAAAAGGAAATATTGGACATATAATGGACAAAATTCCACTGACTTCATGACATGAAGGCACTGAGGGACTGCTCTGCCTTGGCCCATCCACCTGCATCCTTTGATTCTCTCCCAGCCTAGATAAAACTCACGTTCCTTCCCTTGGGCACTAAAACCACCTAACAGATCACAGTATGGGTCAATGAGGTCAGCTCTAGAGAACAACAATACTGATCCAAGTCACTGGGTGAGGTGCCAAAATATTCTTTCAGTCTGGATTGGTAGAATAGTTATAAAAACAAAGACCCTACTAATAAACTCTATGTGGATGATTAGGCTAAACTAACTAGGCATACCAAAAATGCCAAGTGGATGAAGAATGCCTACTGTTCACATGTACCTGATGGACAACTTGTAGAGCTTGCTTATCAGCAGGGACAAATATTGCAAATGGACAATAAGTGGGGCCCAGAATTAAAGAGGTGGAGGAGAAAGGAAGTGGGAGCAGGGAAGAAAGAACACATTTATTAAGCACTGATGGGGCTGGGCACTTTACAAATGTTATGTTATTTGATCCTCACAACAAACGTGGGAAGGTGCTACTATTAGCCCCATTTTGTAGTTAAAGGAACAGAGACAGAGGTTAAGTGACTTGCCCAGAGTTGAATTATTAGTAAGTATATGAGTAAGTAGGTAGTATATTAGTAAGTATATAAGTATATGAGTCAAGTCTTCTTGACTTCAGGCCTAACATCTATCACTGCATCACTTCGCATGCTAGGAGATTGAGTTGCCTTTGAAAAATTACAAAGCTCCTTAAATGACTCCAAACTTCTCTCAAAAATAAAGATCCATTTTGCAAATACCAATATCATACTAGTATTCTTTTATGCCTTTCAATGATAGAACAGGGTAGTCTGCAAAGAATTAAAAATACCCTCAGAGAATAAAGAGGGTCATACAGTAGGTATGAGCCCCTAACAAATGAAGAACTTTGAAGAAGAACTAGCATAAAGGTTGTAAGGTTGTCATCAAAGAAATAAATGATCAAAAAAGAAGACAGTTTGCCCCCAGGAAATGTGAGGAACAACCAATGCATAGCCCTGTTCTCTGTTGGCACCCCTGCCAGGTCAGGAGACATGAAAACATTAGTGAGAAAAGCCCTGGCATGTTTGTTGGGCTTCCTGTGGCTGACTTATGGAAAGGCATGGACAAGATTAAGATGATAAAATCTGCAACCCAACAAGGTTGTGATAACGAAATTATTCCATAAACTTTAGAGTGATATATAAATTCAAGTAGGTCTGGAGTGGACCTGAGTTTTATCCATGTGGTGTGGAAATTTACTCCAACGATGCAGAATGGCAATGTCTTTATCTTATAAACTCAATCAAGTACCTGCGGCACTGGGATGGTAAATGACTTGCCCAGAGTCAAATAGTTACAGATGGGTGTATATCAGAGGTAAGATTCAAACCCAGGTCTTCCTGAGTCCAAGGCCAGTCCTCTATCCACTACTTGATACTGCCAATAGATTCTGAGTTTTTATTAATAATAAAGAAATCACTTGGATAACTGGGGTACTTTGGAGGAGTCTTGTCAACCAATAAACTGTCAAAATTGTACTGATTGTGAGCTCTGTAGTTCTACCATAGATAATAGTAACAATAGTGATAATGATGGAGATTTACATAGAGCTTTAAAGTTCTCATGGTACTTACAGGCATGAGGTCACAATCACCCTGTGAGGAAGGGTCTACAGGTGGGATTCTCCTCATTTTACAGATGGTTGAGAAGAATAAGATTCAGGGATTTGGCCATGGCCACACAGCTAGTGAATGTTACAGGCACCATTTGAACCCAGGTCTTCCCTGGGCAAGTTCATCACTCTTGCCTCTATATTATGCTCCTTTTACTTACGTAACGTTCACATAAGTATGCACGCGTCCCCCAAATGAAATAAAAGCTCTTTCAGGGCAAAGACGATTTCTTTTTCTGTCTCCGTTTCCCCAGCACTTTTGACAGAGTTCAGCATAATAGACATTTACTGAATGCCTGCTGAATAAATGAATGAATATCTATTTTGGGGTTTGGAAAGCCCTGAGGAAGTTATCCAATCTATTCCTCTGGCTTTAAATCAGTCCAAAATTAAAATTAGCTCCATTTCCCCCACCCAATGAATGGGTGTCTCTCCAGCTGTTAAAGAATTCCATAAGAGAAAATTGTACAACTTTTCTTGGTAATACACTAGCTATTTGAACTGTCAAGAAACTCTTCCCAAATTTAAGCTACGCCATGAGGGGCTTAGGTTAAAACACATTTCCTCATATTTGGTCCTCAGCAGAGCCAGGACAGCTGGCTGCCATTCTTCATTCAAAGACCATTATGAAGTCACTCCTCAAGCTTCTCCTCCCTAGGCTGAATAATCCCAGTTCCTTTCATCTCTCTTGGAGATTTTATTTCCCAGGCCTTTCATCATCCATGTGGCTCTCAGTTGAACCCTTCCCAAGCAAAGGATTAAAAAACAAAAGCCAATGTGACTGGTTGACTTTAACATGGGACTCTATGTCCTGGTTTGTTTGGACTCTTGAAACTTGTATGACGTGAGTGACACTGATGAATATGCTTTGACCGTATTAAATCCTTGGGATGGGTACAATCTGCCTCTCCACACACAGGCAGGGATAGTTTCCAGTCCTGAAACCAGGAGATAAGAATGGGCCTTGAAACATCAAACAGAAAAAGAAGATGCACGGCTCTGCCAAGGTCAAAGAGAAAAAACTCTTAAGAGTCTGAATTGTTTGACCAAAGGATGGCTATGGAAATGAATCATGATGTATGATTCTTACATCAAGGCCCCCCACGCTCAAGTGTTTTAATTGTCTTGAGATATAACCGTTAGTGGCTAGCAAAGTAGAGGCTTAATCAGTCCCTGTTGTAGAATATAAAAGTGAAAAATTGCTACAGAACTGGTTTCCGGTGAGCCAAAATCATCATTATTAATAATATCATGATGATGATTCCTTGTATATTTAAAGATAAGAAAGTAAAAAAGAAATCTGAGAAAGAAAATCAATATATTATTAGTTTGACTTGTTAGCTACCCAGATAGAGCTTGAGAAATATCTAAAGGCATACATGACATCTTCTTTAATCAATAAACAAGCATTTATTAAGTATCTACTGTGTGCTAGGCATGGTTAAGCACTGAAGATACAAATACAGAACTTGCTTTTTCCTCATGTTATTTTATTTTCACTGTGTAGCCATTGTTGTCCCTAGAATGTAAGCTTCTTGAGGGCAGGGGCTATTTCTCATTTTGTCTTTGTATCCTTAGTATCTAACACAGTGGTCTGGCACACAGCAAGTACTCTTTAAAAAATGTTTACCACAGTGCCTTGTACAAAATAGGCACTTTATAAATGTTTATTGGATTAGTGGACTAGATGACTCCAGGTTAGTTTCCGAGCTTTGGCTTCCTCCTTTGTAAAATGGGAACAGTGACACTGGAAGCATTACCTCACACAGCTGTCAAGAGGCTCCAAAGTGAAGCGCTTTTAAAACTTTAAGGGACACTGTCATCTCCCATGCCTCTACTGAACTTGGTGCTATCCCACAATTCCAAAAGGTTTCTTCTGAGATTTTCATCATGAGATGAAAGTGTCAGTCTATAAATAGTTATTAAGTATCCACTACGTGCCAGGTAAATTTAAAATCTCTTGTTTTTCACTTTGCAAAGGCATCTCCCTCAGGCTTCTTTTAAATTTCAAGGTCTAATGATTTTTAAGTAGGATTCAAATTAGAAAAGTTAGATGCCTTACTAGAAGAATAGAAGAGAAACTACATACCGGTTGAAATAGCAGGTGACCACTGCCCCAGCTATGATCATTTGTTGACAGGCCAGGATAAATTCACTAGTCCAGATAAGGCCAATTAAATGGTACCACCACATATATCGAATGCCAGAAAAAAGTTTATATTCCACGCGTCCTCCTGTTGTCACCTCTGCGGAACCTGCAGGGTCAAAAAAATGATGTTTCAACCAACCTTGTCCAATGTCAATCTTTGCCAACGTGGCAATGTCTGCTCGTTCTTCAGAGATTATTCTTTAGTAATCAGTTAAGACCTCAAGTAAAGAGTAAGCTTGAGGGTAGGGACTATTTTTGTCTTTGAATCTCCACTGCTTTGCACAAGTGATTAGGATAGGGACATCCCAATGTGGGAACTCCTTTATCAAGGAAGAATTAAAATTAATAGGAATTAAAATTTAAAAAATAATTTGAAAAATTAAAAAGGCAATAAATTAAATAAATAAAATAAGAAATAATTCAAAGAGGGAAAGCACTGGAATTAAAAAGGTTGGGGAAGACTTCCTGTAGGAGGTAGGATTTTTCACTGGGATTTAAAGGAAGCCAAGGTGGCCGGCAGTTGCAGGGGAGGAGGAAGAGTTTTCCTAGGTCTCAGCCAAGAAACACTTTGCCTTTCCTACTATATAACTGGTGGCTTCAACTAAGAAAAGTGCTCTTTATCTGGGGTTCATGAACGTTTTTTCCCCCTAATATTGTGATAGCAGTGAATTATTTTTAATTAATTAGTTTCACTGCAGTTTTCTCCAGTATCTCTCTCTCAGAAACCCATCCCATATATCAGTATTGTTCTGGGGAAAAAACATCAGCACTATTGATGGATCCATTGAAAAAGTCCATAACCCCAATTGCCCTACCTTCCCCTCTCCAAAAAAAATGCAAAAAAAAAAACCATTCTGAGAAGGGGTCCATAGCACAAAATAAGTTAAGAACCCTTACTAAG
>CM053593.1:330504359-330546734 GCA_028646575.1 Pseudocheirus occidentalis | reverse complement strand
GTAGTTAGTAGTGGTAGTAGTAGTAGTTAGTAGAGGTAGTACTAGTAGTAGTAGTAGTTGTAGAGAACTGGCCTTAGAGTCAAGAAAAGCTAGATTCAGGTCCTTCCTCTGACATCCAGTCAGTGACACTGTGACCCTGGGCAGGTTACTTAACATTGAAGCCCATGGAACTCTCTAAAACTGCAAGTTGAAAGTTACAGAAAAGGTTCTGTCCGACATTGGTAGAGCGTTGCCTGAGAGTTCCCTGGATCAAATAAATCACTAGTCCGCATTTATGGGGCATTTTAAGATTTGTCATCTTATTTGATCCACACAACCTTGGGAAGCAGGAGTCAACAAGAAGTTTCAATGATTTGCCCAGAGTCACACAGCTAGAAAGTGTGTGAGGTAGGATTTGAATTCAGATCTTCCTGTCTCCAAGTTCAGTACTCTTATCTATTAAGTGACCTGGCTAAACAACCCAGTGAGTTAATCCATCAATATACTCCTCTTGGCCAAATGCACAGTGATGGATAGTGAGTTAGGCCCCAAACTGAATAATAGAGCAGACTGCAGCAGCATTTGAGAAATTACTCAGTACTTCAGGGATTTTAATTTCCTACCCCCACAAAAGCCCATTTTTCCAACAATACTTTTCTCCCCATGCTCCTAGCTCCCATGGCTAGGTGTCATGGAACACTATGGACTCAGAAGAATTACAACTGGAGGTGACCCAGAAGGCCAAAGGAAAATGCATGGTGAGAATAAGTCAGCTATAGGACTTAACCCATCATCCTTTACAGGCCAGAAGCAGCCAGGTCTTGTACACCCAGAAAAGGAAGGGGTCAGTCACATAGCAAGAGCAAAGGACCACAGCTAGAGAGGCTGAGTGCTTTGCTAGAACTACTGAAATAGTAAAAGATTCCTGGGAAGACCTGTAATAAAGTGGTTAGAATTTCTATGAAGGATAAAGTGGTTAGAATTTCTATGAAGGATTTATGGAAAGTCTTAGATAAGAATCAAATGGAATAAAAAGACATGAAGGGGTTGGAATCCTGGTGGGAGGGACCTTGGAAATCATAGGATCATGGATTTAAAACTGGAAATTACCTTAGAGGTGATACCCCTTCATTTTACAGATAAGGACACTGAGGCTAGGGGAGGGGATAGTGAAGGAGGGTTAGCAACTTAGAGCCACTAAGACAGTTAATTAAGAATTTGAACCCAGATCTTTGGATTCTAAGTCCAACCCTATTTCTACTGTACTCAGCTACCAAATATGATTTGATGCAATGGCTGGAGGCATAGTTCTTCCAAATGAGATCACAGATTCATTGAAGGACAAGTATTTGTAATATGTTGTAGACAGTCCCCACTGTGAAAGTTGTGAAATTGTGCTGTAATGTTCTCCAACCAATCTGTCCCTTGTAAAGCTAATTACAGAACTTTACCACTTGAGTTGGGATATGCAGCTAGGTGGCACATTTTGGATAAAGCATTGGCCTGAAATCAGAAAGACTCCTTTTCCTGAGTTCAAATCTGACATCCGACACTTACTAGCTATGTGACTCTGGACAAGTCACTTAACCCATCTTGCCTCAGTTTTCTCATCAGTAAAATGAGATGGAGAAGGAAATGGCAAACCACTCTGGTATCTTTATCAAGAAAACCCCAAATGGGATCACAAAGAATCAGACACAACTGAAAGTTACTAAACGACAATCAGAGCACTAGGAATACAGAAAGAAAATTATCGCTCAAATAGCTTATGTTTTGATGGGGAGACAACATGTATGGGAGGCTTCAGCTACAAGTCCAATAGAAAACATCCACATCTTGGGGTGCAGTGGCAAAGCAGATGGTTATGCGTCTTCTTCAGGGTTACTTACCCTGAAGAATCATGTCCGTTTCTGATGGTGAACCATTTGACTGTACCACGGCCTTTGGGAACAAGAACTTTCTTTCCTGGGTCTCTAGTAGATGTGGCTATAACACTTGAAGGAGGAGTCAATTGGAAGACTTCATCTCCACAGGGGCTGCTTCCCAGGATCCTAGCTGTGGACACTGGACTGGAAGCATTGCTATTCTGGGCTCAGGGTCCTGGTCATGACAATTCAGCTTGCCTGACCTAAGTAGCCTCCTGCCTATCCTTCAGGGGGGCTTGCTGCTTTGCTTCTGCTGGTCTGGCTTGCCTGTCCCTGTAACTGGTTAGCATTTGGTGAAGATGACTGACCCATTGACAACAGGACTTCCTTCCCTGAATGATAGTTGTGAGGGCTGAATTGGAAGTAGGACCAGCAGTCTACAGGGTGCCAGCATTCCCAGGGTTCTTATACTTAAATGCCTTTTGGAGGCTATTGGTGATGAGGAAAGTGGACCCCATCTTTACAGTAGTTTCTCCCCTCAGTGATGGCTGTTGAGAGACTGGACTAGAAGCAGATCTGGTGGTTTAGGGGACACTATTATTCCCAAGGCTCTTTGGTTCAGGGTCCTGGGCTGTCTTCAGCATAGTCTAAGGGAAGATGGTGGTCAAGGTGCTGGCAGTAGTTTGATTTACCTCACAGGCTCCCTGTTTTGTCTCCCTCGGAGATACTTGATGCTTCACCTAGGCGGGCTTGCCTGCCCTGTGAGTGGTATATCTCTTCATCTTATCCACAAGAATAGCTTTTGTCAGCATCAAATAGTGATAGGAATCTATCACTGGATCTGTGATTTTTGTTGATTAATTCCAGAAAAGAAACGCACCAATCCAGGTCAGGACCTTCTCTATGGCTTAGATTCTTGGGAAATTGCTTGGAGCACCAAGAGGCTAAATGATTTGCCTAGGGTCACATAATCATCTCTATGTATTTGAGGCAGGATCTGAACCTGGGTCTTCCTGGTTTTGAGGCCACCTTTCTATTTACTATATTATATTTCCTTTCACTTCCAAATGCTTCACTAAAATCTAGCTAAATTGTTATCAACAACATTCACTTAATCAACTAATCAAGTAACCATGTCAGAAAATAAAATGTAACACTCCATGAAGACCATGCTAGCTCTTTGTGACTGCTTCCTTTTTGAGGTGTATACTTTATAGCCCTTTAAGATATATATATATATATATATATATATAAGTTTAATTAATTAAATATATATCCCTTTAATAGGGTTTTTTTCCTGCTTTGTGGAGGGGGAAGAGCAGGGCAATTGGAGTTAAGTGACTTGCCCAAGGTCATATGGCTGATAAGTGTTAAGTGTTTGAGTCTGAATTTGAACTCAAGTCCTCCTAACTCTAGGACCTGTTCTCTATTCACTGCACCACTTAGCTGCCCCTCTTAATAGCATTTTATAAATTTTAAAGTCAAGCTCGCTGGTCTATAGCATGCAGGACTTACTTTCTTTTCTTTTTGAAAATTGAGATATTTGTACTTTTTGGTCCTGTAACACCTCTTCCACTCTACATTATATTTATCTTTTTTTAAAAAAAACTTTTATTAATATTCTTTGTTTTTGCAGTACATACAGATCTAGTTATATTTTCTTCCCTTTGCATTGCCCCTCTTCCCAAATAACAATTTCCATAATCTTTCAAAGATCACTCTGGTGGTTCAGTAATCCTGTCTGCCAGCTTTTTGGGTCCATGGGGATATACAGCACTTGTCTGATAACTTGAAGTCATCAAGGACAGTTAAGGCTTCTCTTACTATTTCCCCAAATAAATATAGGGAGATAGTTGAAAAAAGTTGAAGAGTTCTGCCTTCTCCCTATCTTGTGTCGTTATCCTGTACACCCCAAGCAGTGATCCTACCCCATTTTACCCCCATAATAGTTAAAAATGTCTCTGCATTCCATTTGTTGAAATACCTGAGAAATATCGGTATCTTAAAAGAGAAGAAATGGAACCACCAAGCACATCATAGGCATTCAGTAATAGAATTGCAGGTCAAAGGCAACTGGAGTTGGTGTTAATGCTATTTCTTCTGAAGTCAGCGCCATTTGTCCTCAGTAAATCTGAGAAATGAGGAGAGCTGTTGGTGAGGAGAACAAGCCACTCCATTTCTCAGGAATGTCATCTTCTAAAGGATCTGAGACTTCTCTGAAATGTCAAACACAGATTGGTGAAATATAGCCGTGCTGGGAAGAAAATAGCAAGCATCTTAAGAGCTCACAGCAAAGTTATACAACAGCTGTAGACAAAGAAATAAAAACAGTACTGCTTGTAACTGAAGCTGGAGAAGCAACTGACGGAGAATGGAGTTTTTAAGTTGGAATTTAACCAGGGCTAACTAAACTTGTTCTTCTGGCTGAACATGGGATCTGAACACCACAGGAGGGTTTGGGGCAATGCCCTTGTTTTTTTTTTTCATTTATTTATTTTGTTATAAACTTAACCATCATTGAAAACTACAAAATAAGTACACAAAAATAAGGAATGAACTCTTAACACAAAACCATTACTAGCATTTAACAGAATAGAACAAAACAAATCAATGACAAGTGAGAAACATGTTTGCTCTGTGTTCTCAACCAAGTCTGTCTGAATTTCTGCTGTTTGGGGCTTCATTTCTTTGAATGGCCCTGTGACTTCTTCAATCTAGGGGTATCCCAAGGGGCAGTGGATAGAGCATTAGGACTAGAGTCAGGAGGACCTGAGTTCAAATGTGGCTTCAGACACTTACTAGCTGCATGACATGCAAGTCACTTTACCCCGTTTGCCTCAGTTTCTTCATCTGTAAAATGAGCTGGAGAAGGAAATGGCAAACTACTACATAGTACTTTTGCCACGAAAACCCCAAATGGGGTCACGAAGAGTAAGACAAGACTGAAACAACTGAGCAGGGAGAATCTCAGTCAAGAGCTTCCATGATCAGTACAGATGAGAATTTGTTCTCTAACTTATAGGAAACTTACGGAGACTTACCTTTGGCTTACTTTTCTCTTTTCCTACACAGTTGTGGTGATAACTCTCATCTGTGTGTGTGTGTGTGTACACACACATGCATATATATATACTTTAATATTTGCAAAAGTGCTTAACATACATTGTCTCAGTTGGACCCAACAACACCCCTGTGAGGTAGTTGTCATCCCCAGTTTGCAGGTGAGGAAGCTGGGGCTCCTAGAAGGAGAGTGACTTGCTCAGCATCCTCCAGCCTAGCAGATATGTGATATGGGCCTCAGACACGGGCCTTTCGGCATTCTGTTCACAGTGACCTGTAAATGTGTGTGCAAGTAGCTTTTTTCTTCTGACTAGACTTGGATATTTTAAATTCAAAGCAAAACTAATAGTTAAAGTCCAGGTGGATATCTTGCCAGAAGAATGAACTAGGCCATCTAATCCCATGCTTGTAAAAAGAGTGCTCCGTATCATGCATTGCAGCTATCCCATGATATCACTGCTCTCCTGTAAACACTTAGTCTCCTAATGTTAACTCTTTAGATGAAGTCCAAGGTGAGCAAATCTGGTTCCCTTCCTATTGAATGACTCAGCTGAAAGGGACCAAGATTATTTCCACAATTCTGTCCCCTTTTGTACCCACGTGGAGTGGGGAGTTTTATTTTGGATTGTGCTGCTAAGGTGTTTTTGGGTTTTTTTGAGAGGTAAAATTCTTATCCTGGCCTAAAACTGGCAAGACTGGGAGATGGTTAAACTTGAGATGTTTGGCTCCGGCACCAAAAGGACATTTTCCAAATACTTCTCTCTGACTAAGCCAATTGTTTTCTCTTTATCGGTCACTGGACTGGCTGATACACCCTTTCCAGCAATGTCTGAGAATCAAGGACACCCTCCAGGTTTGCAGAGACACAAAAATCACTTCGCTCAGTAATGGAAACATGGCTCAGCAGATAATCCAAGAGCCTGGTGCCTGTCTTTTCCCATCTTACACCATCCTTCTGTGTCTAATGCTGAGTGGGACTTCTCATTTTAAGACTATGTCAGAGAACTAAGAGTTCCATTTTTTTCATTGTTCATGGTTTATGGATACCATATTTGCACACCATTGCTTCCTATTATGATTTGTTTATCTTTTTTCCACAATCAGCAGGTACTTGTTAAATACCTGCTAAATTCAAGGCAGTCCATATGAGAAGGAATTCAGTGTAGTGGATAGAATGCTTATCTTTGAGTTGTGGGTTCAAATCTCACCTCTCACATTTACCATTTGTGTGACTCTAGGCAAGTCACTTAATTTTTAGGTGTCTGGTAACTCTTGAGACCTTTTTGGTTTGGGGTCATTTTGCTCCCAGGGAATCTTTGTTTCTTCATCCATCCAGGGCTTTTGGTCCCACCCTCAATCTGTGCTGCAAAGAGTCAGGACAAAAGAAGTTGGCTACCACAAACTACTCTTGTGTGGAAAAATAAAGGGCTGCTAAGAACCCAGGAAAGCAATTATGAGGGTAGAATTCAAGGAATTATGGTCCAGGAAAGAGAAGGTAAAAAAAATATCATCTTTCAGTTCTTACTTTTTCAGAAAAAGTACTTGGGAAAAAAGTCTTTTCTCTCTCCCCCTTCCTCCAGTTCATCTTGGGCTAGAGATGCATGTTTGGAGAGGGGCCAGTGGTGCCTCCCTCCGAGTTATAACTGTCCTAGAGATGCTGCTCCCCCCTAACTTTTCATCAGTTTCTTGTTCCCTTCCAGCTTCTACTTCCAGATGTTCTGTTTTTGTAGGAGCTACCAGTACTTCTGGGTTCCAACTCTTCCAGAGTCATGGTGGGTCCAGGTGCACATAAAAGAGCCAATCAGAATTCTCTGAGTCTTGTGTTAGGGCTTTGTTTGTAGATGTTGACCCCCATGGCATATGTGGTGACCAGGACTGGGTCCCTGCATACACCTGGGTCCTTCAAGGACTCTTTAGGCAAGGCTTTGCTTTTCACTCACTTTATTACCAGCTTCTCAGTGTGTCCCAGAAAATCTAGGGTACAGAGAGCGGCAGTGCCAAGTAGCAAGGAACCCCATAAGAGGATTCTGCTCCAAGTGGTTCCTAAACTGTACTGTGTCACTATTAGGTCTGATATATCTAGTAAGTCATAAATGGGCTTCAGTCATCATTGGATGCAAAGTTCCCAAACTGGGGATTTCCCAACTGTTAAGTGGGAGACACTGTGCTAAGGAGATACAAAGATACAGATGATGGGATTCCTACCCTCAAGTAGCTTACATTCTAATGAAGGACACAATTATAAGAACAGTACAGGGGAAATTGAAGAAGGACAAAGCTCTCATAATGGGAAAATCAAGGAGGCTTCATAGAGGACAAGGTCGCAGTTGTACAAATTATCACGCAGTGAATTTGGTAAAAAAAAAATTTTATTACTTTGGAAAAGGGAAAGCGAATTGGTATGGAAATGAGCAAGCTAGTTTCTCCATTCCCTTAAAACCTCTTCTTCTTCTTTAGTGACTAATCAGTCAGCAGATATCTGAGTGCTTACTATTTATAGCTTCAGCACTTTGCCAGGCACACACAAGTGCCTGCCTGCGAGAAGCTTACGGTCTGTTACCTAGGACTGGCAGTGAACAAGACAGTACATGAGACAATATTGAAATGATGCCATTGGGAAGATTAGAAAGATAGTGTGTGACAAGGTGCTTGTTATACTCCACAGATGAGTGCATCCAAGAGCTTTCGAGTGGGGAAATGCATGTTATCTCTAGTCCCCAAGGAGGTTTCTGTGTGCTCGTTCCCACTTCTCTCCACCTGAAAGACGTGGCAGTGAAAACATCTTAGGCTTCTCTGTCCAGCTGGGCTGGGACTCTCTCTTCTGTTCCTCTCTTCGTTCTCCCTTCTTTGCTCTCTCACTAGAGACTAGGGCAAGGGAGAGCACCTGCTTCAGGGTCTGCCTGGCAGACAGCCCCTCGTGGTGATTGCAAACAGTGGGATGAAACACAGGCTTGTGCTCTGAAAAGCAGAGAGAAAGTCCTAGGTTCTCAGCAGTTCTGCCCTTAAGAACTGAGCTGGAAGATGTATATGGTAAGTGACTTTAAAATGTGCCCTTGACCACCTGTCAGTCAGTAAGCAATTAAACACTTAGAGTGTGTCCAGCTTAGGAATATAAAAAGGCCAGAGACAGTCTCTGCACTTAAGGAACTTTCAGTCTAATGATGTAAGCCAAGCCAGGGTGGTTTGTGTATTCTGTGAAATATAATGAAACACTTTCTCAGAGGTATTCCCCCCATCCTTTAGAACACTCATTTACAACCATATTCAGTAAAGCTATGGAAGACATTATTTAATTAAACAACAACCAAAGCCATCCTCCCCCCACCACACACACACACACACACACACACGCACGTGCACGCGCTAATGTTACATCATTAAAGATCTGTATAGAAGGGGTAACAAGCTGTAGGGAAGAAAATCTCCGCCTGGATAGTTGGAAGGGGGAGGGGGAAAAGACACCCTCTGCTTTCACAGCCAGTGTCACGTCCAGTTGATGGCTTGTCTCCTAGACCGTCTCTGCTCACTGTCCTTATCCATCTCTCATTGCCCCCAGACTTCGTCCAGCAACAAGACTTCAGGTTTCTTCTTCCCAGACTCACAGCCATGATCACCAGCTCCCTTGCCCTGGTGAGCTTTCTCATTAGTCCCTGGACACTTACAGGAGAGGCTATAAAAGAAAGACCATTCCTTTTCAGGAAATGAATGTTCTTCTTACAGTTAAACAATACTGATGCGGACGGACGATGAGGCCAGTGGCAGAGAGAACATTGACCCTGGCAGGGTGAGGGGAGGAGTCACCGCTGTCCTCATTCCCCAGAAGCAAGGTAGCAATGTTTAGATTCTCCCTTTGCTGCCATCATTTGGCAAATTCTGTGAAATATGTTACCCAAGTCACATCCTAGAGGCAGCAGGTAGTAGAGAGAGTGCTGGACATGGAATCAGGAAGACCCAAGTTCAAATCCAGCCTCGGATACTTCCTAGCTGTGTGACCCTGAGCTAGGCACTTACCCTTTGGCTGCCTCAATTTTCTCATCTGGAAAGTGGATCTGATAATAGCGCCTACTTCCCTAGATTGTTGTGAGGATGAAATGAGACTATTTGTAAAGCCTTTTACAAACCTTACAGCGCTGTAGAAATACTAGCTATTGACATTATTATCTACCAGCCTCCCAGTTATTCCTCTTTTTCTTTAAGTCGAGAAACTTACTTTACATGTTTTTATTCTTGGAACTTGTCCCATTACAGATAAATAATCCATACAATATAACTGTCTGATACATACTTTTTTCAGGCAGGTAAGAACAACAACCAAGAATACACTGCAAATGAATTTACATTAAATAACCGATTACAAGATACAACTGGTCATTCAGTTACATTTTCAGCACAATCCAATATGTACACTGTTTAAAAGGAGACCACTTTTATATAAAACACAGATGTATACCATTTTTTACAGGCCCAAGAGAATGAACCCACCTCACAGCTTAAAAAAAAAAGTTACGTCACAGGGTCTCCAAAAGTTCATATACAAAAATGTTTATAAGCTTGTGAATTTTGGCAGCAGATGGGAGGGTGTATGCCAGGCTACCCTGTCCTTGCTGGCGGGTGCCAGGTTCCTCTTTTGTTAAGGAATTCAGTCCCTGTGTGGCTGTCTTCCTCTCTTTTCCAGCTCCTGTCCTTAAGAAAGGAACTTCAGTATCAGTGTTGATGCTCCTTTAAACATCCTAACGTCTTAGTTCTTTAGTCTTTTTTAATCACTTGATACACACATGCACACATATGTATGCTTTCTCAGGCCTCAGGTAATGCTCTAAGACTAAGGTGCAGCAAAGTTGCTGAGCTTCATTGATACAGGGAGTTTCCTGATCCAAGAATTTCCAATGCTAAGGATCAGTCCTTATCCTTTATGATTTTATTACATATATATAGCTGCATATTTGTATGTATACACATACACACACACACACATATATATAAAATCAAAGGATTTGGGTTGTTTGGTTTGACATTTAGTTGACAGATTTGCTTGGTGTCCTTTCTACATATATATATATATATATATATATATATATATACACACACACATATATGTGTATGTATGTGTGTGTGTGTGTGTGTGTATATATATATATATATTATCAAAGTAGTGACAGATTTGCTTGTTGTCCTGTTTTGTCTTATGTGAATTTTTAAAATGCTTCATTGATTCCTCTTTGGGGGGATACCTACCCCCTCTGCCCCTTTCTCTGCCCACCACCCTGTCCAAATAGATATCTTCCCATATAACATGTATGAAGTCAAGTAAAAGAAATCAGCACATTGGCCACATCTGCAGACCACAGTATCCTGAGTGGTCTTCCAGTGGTGTTGAATAAGATGGAGAAACAGAAGAAAGAAAAAGGAGCTAGGAGAGAGAAAAGAGGTTGGACAGATAGGACAATGGTTTAGGGGGTTAGTAGCAAAGTTATGACTGAAAATGAGATAGGAACAAGAAAAAAAGGAGGGTAAGTACTAGAAAGGCTGGGAAATGGCTCCCTGGACTGTTTGCAGATATCTTGTGCCCCTTAGGATGTGCTTATGAACTTAACATGAAAATGAGACCAGTCTAGGCTCAAGGTCAGGTGCGTCAGAGTAGTTGGTGCCCTGGGTTTTTCTGAGTGCCTGCACTGAACAGAACAAAGCTCTGAGCAGTCTGCATAGAGGGAGAGCTTGGCTGTGGGACCATTTCTGCCAAATTGCTGTCTTGTTCATTAACTGATGACATATTAAACACCTGTGTATGTTACAGGCTCCTAATTTAGTTCATCAGAGGCTTATTGAATACCTCCTATGTGCAGGGCATTGAGGATGCAAAGGTAAAAACAAATCAGTCCCTGATCTCAGGGACCTTACAGTTCTTTTGGGGAAATAACAAAGGCAGTTCGTCTATTTGGGAGAATCACAGAAAGTTTCGTGAAATCAAACTTTGGGGCATTGTCAGGGAATGAGAGAGAAAGCTTTTGGGGAGCTACAGAGGTATAACTAATACTGAGGAATCACTCCTGGACCCACAGGATTTGGGGTACTTATTCCACTCTGTGTTCTGTATTTAAGCAGACTCTTTAGACTGGGTTCGGTCCTAGGAGGAGCACATCTCCAGTTAAAGAGGTTAGGATCTCTTCCTAAGATTCTTAAACTTGTTAAGTCTCCCATCCCAACACCCTAGGTAAAAAAAATTACTTAAAGCTTAGGTAATAGCTCATGTCTAAGTCTCCTTAAAGTGAGGAGTGTGCAATATGAATCATTTATGGGGAAGATAATTTATTCCCACACACAAAAGGAATGCTTAATATGGGACGTTCATTCCACAAGCATGAAGGAACAAAATGAAACAGATTCATTCAGAACTTAACTTATAACTACTGTTATAATCTCCTGTTATAGTCAAAATGTAAAGCATTTTGCAGTACTACCAATTAGGTACACTTCACTTTGACTCAGCATTGTCCTTACAACTCTGCAGGTGAAATGACAAGGCTTCAGATATTCCTTTCTTGTCTGTGGCTATCCCCTTCAAGAATACTATTGCAACTGCTTAAGATTCTCGTCCTGTCTTCATGCTGCTCTAATGGTAACTCCAGAGCTCCCTAGAATTCACCCAAAAAGTCAAAATCAAGAGTGCCAGCCAGAAACTTTCAGCTGCCATAGCACTCTGTCCATGTCTACTGTCATGAGTAGAGAGAATGACCAAGAGAGCACTTACGGTTTACTATATTACACCAGAACACCAAGTCCTTTCAGCAGTGGGTCACCTCATGGCTGGAAGCAGCCAGGGCACTCATTGTCTCCAAAATGCCCAAGTACTGAGCCACACATGTAGCTAGACAAAAACATGCAAGGGAATATGTTCATATGCTTTGTTGGAGAATGGGATGACTCCCACTACACAGAAAATGGAAGGCTGACCATGAGGAGTTTATCAAAGGGAGGGAATGGAATAATATGGTCAGACCTATGTTTTAGGAATATCACCTTTAACAACTGTGTGACAGATGGCTTGAGGATGAATGAGTCTGCAGGCTAAAATTAGAGGGCTGTGATGGTAGTCCAGGTATGGAATGATAAGGACCAAAACCAGTGTGGTAGTTTACAAAGTGTAGATTTTTTAATCAGTGGAACTTGCCAATTAATTAGACATAAGGGAGCAGGACAAGTAAATAGCTCTAAAGTTATGATCTGGAAACATGGTGGTATCCTCAACAGAAATAGAGAAGTTTAGAAGAGGAGAAGGTTTTGGGATAAGATACTGAGTTCAGTTTGGGATGTGTTGAGTTTGAGATGCTGATGGGATATCCAGGTTGGAGATATCCAGCAGACTGTTAGTAACGAAAGACTATAATTTGGATATCATAGAGCTGGTAATCCAAGGGGATAGATGAGATTACCACGGTAGAGATTTCAGAGGGAGAAAAGAATCATGCTGGTCCCTGGAGTCAGGAGGACCTGAGTTCAAATGTGTCCTCAGACATTTAACGCTTACTAGCCATGTGACCTTGAACAAGTCATTTAACCCCAACTGCCATGCCTTCCCCCCTCTAAAAAGCAAAAAAACCAAAAAACCTACTATGAAGGTAGTAACAAACAAAAGTAGTTTGTAACAAATCTCAGTCAATCAATATACAAATAAAACATATTTTTAAAAAAGAAAAGAAAAGGATCATGCCACTGAGAGCTTTGAAAGGCGCTCTTGTTTAGTGGAGAAGGAATGAGCAAAGGTAACTTAGAATGAGTTGTCAGCGAGGGAGGAGAACCAGGAGAAAACAGGGCCCTGGAACACAGAGGAGGAGAAAGTATCCAATAGGAAGAGAACAGTTAATGATATCAAAAGCAATGGTGAGTCAAGGAGGTTGAACACTGAGATCACGGCCAATATAGGGCATATCCCCAAGAAGGTCAGTGACTCTATACACTAAACAAAATATTCAAAGCTCAATTTGTGGTAGCCAAAAAAAAAAAAGGAAACAATAGGTGCCGTCACTTGAGGAGTGGCCGGCGCATTGTGGTGCGGGCATTTAATGGGATTATTTTTCCATAAAAAAATAAGGAATTAAGAAATATCTGGGAAGACTGGTATTATTGGATGCAAAGTAAAGAAAGAATAACCATGAGAACAATGTATGAAGTTAGTATATTGGTCACAGTACCAAAAGGTAGTTAAACACTAAAGAATTTTAATGACAGTCTCAGTCCTGAAAAATGGATGACCAAACCTGTCTCCCTCTGTGGAGTAGGTAGGTGGTGCTGTAGGTAGCTAGAGGTGCAGAACTCAGGACGCCATTACATACTGTCACTACAGAAATTTGTTTTGATTTGCTGTTTTTCTTTGTCTGAAGGTAGGGTTCGGTTTGCAAGGGGGAAACCATGGTATAAGAAATGAAAGGCAAATAAAATTTAATGAAAAAAACCTAAAAGAAAAAAGTGAGATTGTTGGTAACTTTGGAGAAAGCAGTTTCAATGGATTGTAGGCTCAGAAACAAAAGGGTTAAGAGGTAGGTATGAAGGAAGCAGAAGAAGCCAGCATCAACTTCTCTCCCTAGGAATTTGGCACTGAGAGGGAGGAAAGCTACAGGATGATAGCTGGACAATGCCCAGATTACTGGCAGCAGGAGAAGAAGATATTTACATTAGCAACCATCAGCTCTAAACCACAGAGATAATGGGCAGGAGGAGACTGAAGTTCAGGAGCCAAAGGACAAGGGAGGTACCAGTTGATCTGACCACTTGCTTATCAAAGCGGAGGACTATAGTCATTAGTAATGATGGTCAGGAATATCATGGGGGGAAAGAAGTCTCTGATCCCCATCACTTCACTCTGAGCAGCTCTTTTGTTTTCTGTCTCTATCTGGCACATCTCTAGAGATGAGCAGGGGCTGGGTCTAGAGCCAGGAAGCTTAATTGTAATAAGTGATTGAAAGAGTCATGTATTGGGGCAGCTAGGTGGTGCTGGCCCTGGAGTCAGGAGGACCTGAGTTGAAATCTGATTTCAGACACTTAACACTTACTAGCCATGTGACTTTGGGCAAGTCACTTAGCCCCAATTGCCCTGCCTTCTCCCCCCAAAAAGCAAAAACAAACAAACAAAAACAAAATGAAAGAGTCATATATTGAAGGAGACTAATAGTTCCAGGTGGGCTATTAAACTCTCCCCTCCCACTACAGTCCCAGTCCCAGTGAGGGAATGAGGCTGTGCTAACTACCTCCCTGCTCCTTGCCCCACAGTAGTATGAATAGAGTCCTGGACTTGGAACCAGGAAGAGCCAGCTTCAAATCTTGCTTCTGTTCAATTAGACACTGCAGCCATGAGTAAGTTATTTAACTTCTCTGCCTGTTTTCTCATCTGTAGAATGGAGATGGCAATACCTTGGAGTGGCCACCTCACAATATTATTGTGAGGCTCAAATGAGATGGTGTATGTAAAGTATGGTCTTTAAGGTGTAATAGAAATATCTTTACTGTTGTTTCTAGGCTCTAACAGCAGACATTCAGTGCCAAAAGTCGAGTAGTTACTGCCCTCTGCAGATGTCAGCTAGAAGGGCAGAGAGAACTTGCATGTATTCTTAGCTCTAAATCCAAGTAGGAAGAGGCTGGGATTCTCCTCCGTAACTTCCCTGACCTGTGGCCATACAAGCTCTGCTTAGAGGGACAACTTACTCCCCCTGAAGACAGCAAATTCTTCTCTAGAATAGCTCAGATCATTAGGAAGTTCTTCTTTAAATAAAGCCTAAATTGGCTTCTCTGCAACCATTGCTCCTAACTTCTAGTGTTGTCCTCCAGCACCAAGTGAGAGACCTTTGAGTACTTGAGAACCACCACCTTGGCCTCCGTGGTACTTTTCAGGCTAAACACCACTGCTCTATTTTATGACAAGGTGTTTTTGGTCACCTCACCATCTGTCTCATGGCAAGGTCTCCAGTCCCTTCGCTTTCCCTCTTCAAAAGATCAAATGAGGCCAGCAGTCTTATTAATGTGCTCTGATCTGTGATTGCCATCATTGTGTTGTGTTCCAGAACCAACACTACCCCACCCTCTGCCACTACCATTAAGTTCTCTAGGAAACCTGGTTCTAGTCATGGAAACTTGTAATAAATAGTTGTTGCCTCAGAAGGACACAAAGAGCTGGGGCATATTGGGAAGAATTCAAGTCTCAAATGTGACACCTTGGGCAAGTCAGTCAATTGATAAGCATTTATTAAACTGCTCCTATGTGCGGAAGCAGCCAGGTGGCTCAGTGGATAGGACACTGGGCTTGGAGTCAGGAAGATCTCAGTTTAAATTCAACCTCAGACACTTACTATTTGTGAGACCCTGGGCAAGTCATTTAACCTCTGTTTGCCTTAATCCACTAGAAATGAAAATGGCAAACCACTCCAGTATCTTTGCCAAGAAAACACCACACACAGTACTAGCATGTTATGGTCCACAAGGTCATGAAGAGTCAGGCAAAACTGGACGGCGACACAAGAGCAATGTGCCAGGCACTTTGCTAAGTCCTAGGGACACAAAGAAAGTCAAAAGACAGTTCTGAAAAGTCAGTTAACCTCTCAGTGTCCCAGGCAACTCTAAGACAACAGAACAGGTCATTATTTGCATGGGTAAAGGGTGTTTCCCCATAGGGAGCTGACTACACAAATGAAATCACAGGCAGGTTTGTTCCAAGAAAGAAAAAAACATTATTGTTATTGAAAGACACCCTTTCCTTCAATATCAGTTCATCGTTTCTATTGGCTTACCCAGTCTCCATTGCATTCAGAACATGAGATACTCAGCGAAGTTGAGCAAGGTCACCTTGATGGCTTTCGTTCACATCTCCAGTGTTTTGGGAATGAGAAGTTGGAGAGTGGGATGGCTGGGGTGGGGAGGAGCAGGGGCAGCTGGTGTTGCCATAGCGGACAGAATGCTGCGCCTGGAGTCGAAATGACCAGAATTCAGATACAGCCTCAGAGACTACGGACCTGGGCAAGTCACTTAAATTCAGTTTGCCTCAGTTTCCTCAATTGTGAAACTGAGATAATAGCAGCCACCTCTCAGAGTTGTGAGAATCAAATGAGATGTTTGAAAGGTATTTAATACAGCACCTATCACACAGAAAGTGCTCTATAAATGTTAGCTATCAGTAATTACTGCAGCTCTTGTATATGTCTGCATGCCAGCTGGAAGGACTTAGAGCAGCACTGCCATCCATCCTGTTTTTCATTTTTAGCAAATCTTTCCCTTTGTTCAACCGCTGCGTCCCCCAGACCCCCGAGTGCTACTCTCTGTTTGCATCCGTTCTGATCAATGATGTGGACACCCTCCATCGAATTCTGAGCGGAATCATGGCAGGGAGAGACACGGTGCTCGGCCTGTGCATCCTTGCAGTAGGTAATTTTCTTTTTTGACTTCTTTAGACAAGGGCGTGGTGAATGTCTGTGGGCCTAAAACTGGGCTGGCCCCTGTCCTGTGTAGGTGCTCACCTCCTTGCTTAGCCAAGTGGAATGTAGCTTCATGCCTGTATTCTTTGTGCCCGCTGAAGGTTCTTTGCCTTATTTCAGTTAGCTGTCAGCGCTTAGGCCTGAGTTTTTCCTGGAAATATTTGAAAAATGTCAAAAATCCTAAAGTCTTAAGTCATAACAATTGAGAGTCCTTTAACTGTTTAGCTAAAGAGGAGATTAGCAAACATTTACTAAATACCTCCTGTGCTCCCAGCACTGTGGTGGGTGCTGAGGGAGGAACAGCATTGACATCAGATGTGACAATGATGGTAGATGATATTTATGCAGCCTCTTAGGTTTACAAAATATGGTCCAGTGAAAGGAGGACTAGATACTTTGGCTCCTTCGCTCTGAGGCTTATTACCTATGAGATCCTGGGCAAATGCCATCATTGCCCAAAGCCTCGGCTTCCTCATCTGTTGAATGAGAGGTTGGAGTAAGCCTCTGAGGCCCCTTCTAGCTCTGGGTGGATGATCCCACCTCTTTAGAGCCTTTCAGCAATCCTGTGAGGTCAGCACTATTCTAATGCTCATTTTACTGATGAGGAAAGTCTGCCTCAAAGAGGGTTAAGTAACTGACCCAGGTCACACTATCAGAAAGTGTCATGGGCAGGGTTCAAACTCCTGACTCCAAGTCTTATCCCTGAGACTGTCTCTCCTACCTTTGAGAGGCATATAGTCAAGTAGGGAGAGAAGACACTCATACACATAGCTTTAATTCACAACACCACATGAGAAGTGCATTAGAGAGTTGCTAAAGAAAGTGAAATGAGCAGAACTAGGTGAACATTGTACCCAGTAATAATAACACTGTGCATTATCAACCATGTTTGACTTAGCTCTTCTCAGCAATGCAATGATCCAAGACCATTCCAAAGAACTCATAATGTCCACATCATGCTGTCCATATCCAGAAAAAGAACTGATGTAGTCTGAATGCAGATGGAAGCATGCTACTTTCACTTCCTTCATGTTTCGTGTGGTTTTTCCTTTTGTTCTTTCTTCTTTTACATGACTAACATAGAAATATGTTTTATACAGTTGCACATATATAACCCAAATCAAATTGCTTACCATCTTAGGGAGGGGGGAGGGAGAAGATTTGCAACTCACAATTTTATTTGAAAAATTAATGCTGTGTATAACTTATTGACTTGTTTGCCTTCTCAGTGAGAGAGGGTGGGGGGAGGAAGGGAGAGAATTTGGAACTCAAAATTTTAAAAACAAATCTTAAAAATTGTTTTTACATGTAACTTGGGGAAAATTAATTTAATATTACTATTAGTTATTAGTTATATTTTATATAATATAAATAATTTTAAAATGAATGTTAAAAATTATCTTTACATGTAATTAGAAAAAATAAAATATTATTTTAAAGAGAAGGAGTTGCTAAAACCAGTACTCTGTGAAGCTGAAGGGGGATCTTGCTGGCAACATAGGGAGGAGGTAAGTAAAGGAGAATCCTTGGAAAATGCGCTCTTGGTATTGGTTTGGGTTCCACAGAAGAAGCAGACAGGCATTTCAGGTATAAGGGAAGGCTGAGCAAGGAGAGTACTGCGCGTGTATGTTTGCAGGTGGGGAGCTGTCCAGATTGAGTGGGCAATAGGGGGAAAGAGTAGTACTAGAAATAAGACTGGAAAGCCAGGGTGACTCCAGACTAGAGAGGACCTCAACCTTAGGAAGCACTGGGGAGAGATGTTCAGTTCATTTCAGTAAGCATTTATTAAGGTCCACAATGTTTCAGGTAACAAGATGTGACAATGAAGTACAAAGACAAAAAGGAAATAATGCCTGCCTTTCAGGTGTTTGCATTTTACCCTTCATGTTAAATTGGTAAACTTGCAACAAATTGGAATTAAAATGTCGTTTACTCCCCTAACCCCATCCCCCATGAGCCTTCCATTCTCATATGAGGCAAAACAAATTCAGAAATGTAGGGTTGCAGAGCAGTCGTTTTAGGATTGAAGCAAAATCAGTTTGGAATTTGAAACTCCGTGTTTCTGTGTAGTCTTAATAATTCTGTGCTAAAGCCCTGGGGACTCAAAAAGAGACAGGGCATAGACCCTGCTCTCTAGGGTCCAGCAAATCTTACTTATAATTTTACAAACAAGCAAAATCCTGACAGTTCCAAGTAATGACTCATTGTCCTGAGTAGGTCAGACTTCAGGCAGCTCAGCACTCAGCACAGTGCCTGGAACATAGTAGGTGTTTAATACCTGAGTAGGTCAGACTTCAGGCAGCTCAGCACTCAGCACAGTGCCTGGAACATAGTAGGTGTTTAATAACTATCTGACTGATTGATTGATTAATCTCTCTTAACAATGCCAGGTTGTTCTTATGATCTCCATTTAGCAACATTCAGACTTCCACAGAGATTTTAGAGGACATGAGAAGCTCCTGGTCCTGCTTCTTCTGGAAGCTAGGGTGGCCATCATGTGCATCAGCCCCATTCTCCTCATTGTTGGCTTCTGTGATTTCTTCCTTTGTTTTTGCAGCCTTGTCCCTGACCATGATGTTTGCCTTCCGATTCATCACCACCCTCCTGCTTCATATTTTCATTTCCTTGGTTGTTTTGGGTCTCTTGTGTAAGTATCTCTACATGGCTTGTATTTTTGTTTACATCAAGAGCTGTGATTCCATTGATTCAGGGAACTAACAACATGAAGATATCCTCTCCCAACAAACACATCCTCAACTTAGCATCTTAGGACCCACCCTGGGGACTTGAGAAACTGACTAGCCCAGGGTCACACAACCAGTATGTGTCATAAGTGAGACTTGAACCCAGGTCTGTCCAAATAAAAGGTTGACTCTCTATCCAATCTACCAAATTCCCTCTGCAAGATGAAATAACATATTAATCTTCCTCCAAATAGTCCTGAAAATTAACTGATACTTGTGGAGAGGTTACAAAAACACAAAGATTTCCATGGCATTTTATATGTGCAAGTGACCAAGATGTTATTTAATACTTAGAATTTATACCTGTGAGAACTTGGGCTAATGAATTAACTTTTAGGGACCTCAGTTTCCACAAGGCGCAGTAATAGGGGAATAGCATCCAGGACAAAGGAAATGACAATCCTCCCATCCTCCGCCCTTCTTAGACCACAGCTCTGGGGAGCGCTGTGGGGTTTGGTTCTGGGGATCCCATTTTAGGAAGACTATTCACAAACAGGAGCAGATCTGGAGAAAAGCTCTGAGAATGGTGATGTAACTAGAACTGTCATACTGAGGACTAACTGAGGGAACTAGTCTAGAGGAGACTTACGGGGAGGCTGAAAGCCACCTTCAAGGGTCTGAAAGTCTAGCAGGTGGCACAAGGGTCAGATTCGTACTTCATGGTCCCCAGATGACAGAGCCAGGATCAAAAGACAGACATCCCAGAAGAAGATTTCACCTTGGTATAAAGGTGTGTGTGTCTGTGTATGTGTCTGTGTGTATATATATATGTATATATATGTGTGTGTGTGTCTGTGTGTGTGTGTCTGTGTGTGTGTCTGTGTATATATATACGTATATATGTGAATATGTATATATAAGTATAATAAGTATATAATAAGGTATATATAATAGTATAAAGTTCCTAATAGGGTATCTAGAAGTGATTGTGGTGGGAAAGCAAAAAGCAGTAATACAGATTACTTTTAAAAGAACAGCTGACCCCATTCTGAATTAGAATGGTCTCTCTTAGGAGGTAGTGAGATCCCCATCCAGCAGATTATTACAGATACTTAGCAATCATCTGTTAAATGCTTACTATGTGCTAGACACTGTGCTAAGTAAGCATTTGGTGATACGAAAAAAAAAAAAAGCAAAAGCCAGGTCCCTGACCTTAAGGAACTCACATTCTGATGGGGGAAGGAAGGGCAAGCCAGTCTATAAATAACCACTCATGCAAGATGTGTACAGAATGTATGGGAGGTAATTCAAGTGGGAGTTGGTTGACTACTTGTTGTAGACATTAGGAAAGGGATTCCTGTTCTGTACAGATGAGTGCTACTTCATCTCTGAAGTCTGGTCCAAGTCTAAATCCTGTGATTATTCCGTAATTAAGGGGTGATAACTATACCCTCAGCTTATAAATGAGAAAGTGGGTCTCTGCCTCGCACAGGACATCAAAGGTAGGGCTGCTTCTGCAGTTAGCCCTTAAGTTCCTGAGAGGGATGCTCCCCCTTCCCAGTAGTCTGGGCTCTGTTGTGACTCTGGACTACCCTTGGAGACCACCCAGAGATTCTCTGCAGTTTCAGGAAAGAGCAGAAAGACTTAAGCTGGTGCTTTGCAAGTCACACTCATGATTCATTCCCTTCCCAACTGTGTGAAAAAGTGTGTCCTATTCCCTGCAAAGCCTTCTGTGGTTTGGGACTCCTGCACTTCAGAGGGTGAACAGGAGACACACTTAGACTCAGCAGGTCACAGCTTTGCTATGGATCCATAATATTTAGAATGAGGATTGATTGAGGCCAGATGATGTTTTATTTTCCAGTTGTCTCTGGTGTGTTATGGTGGCTGTATTATGACTATATCAATGACCTCAGCATTGAACTGGACACAGAAAGGGAAAACATGAAATGTTTACTGGGATTTGCTATTGTCTCCACAGTGATCACGGTAAGAAGTGCCCCTACTAGGGCAAGCAAATGATTGAGTCTGTCAACAAATATTTATTGAGTGCTTTCTATGTACTGGGCAAGGGTGCCTACGTGGAGCAGTGGATAGAGTGCTGGGCCTAGAGTTAGGAAGATTCATCTTCCTGAGTTCAAATGTGACCTCAGACGCTTACTAGCTGTATGACCCTGGGTAAGTCACTTAACTCTGTTTGCCTCAGTTTCCTTATCTGTAAAATGATCTGGAAAAAGGAAATGGCAAACCATTCCAGTATCTTTGCCAAGGAAACCCCAAATGGGGTCATGAAGAGTCGGACATGATTGAAAACGAAGCCCTGGGTTTGCAAAGAAAGTCCCCTTCCCCACCAAAAAAAAAAACCAAACTACCTAGTCCCAACCCTTAAGGATCATACATTTTGGTGAGAGAGACAACATGTAAATTACTATGTACATGCAAGATATATGTGCAGCACAGATGAAAGTATTTTGAAAGAAGAATGCATTAGCATTTGTGGGATCAGGAAAAAGCTCTTTCAGAAAGTGGAATTTGAGTTGAACCTTGAAGAAAGCCAGGGAAACTAAAAGCAGAGAGGCCAGAACATTCCAGACATGAGAGACAGCCAGAGCAAAAAGGCATAGAGGTGGGGGATTGAGGGCTTCCTTCAGGGACTGGGCGTGTGCAGAAGCACCCAGCCGAATCTCCAGAATTGCCTTTTCAGAAAGACAAAAACAAAAAGGTCACAGTTAGCCTTTCACCTCAGAACATGCAGGGGGAAAGAGTACCTCTTTGCTTCTCTGATTCCTACTCAGGGATAAAGGAAAATCTTTCAAGAAGAAGAGAAAACTTCTCTTTTTCTGAAATCCCTCCTGCTCCCTCCCAGGGCACCAGTTGATGTTAATTTAGCACTCTGTTGCTTTCATTCCTGTTTAAGCAGACACAAGGTGGTAGCCGAGGGGCGATGAGGTTACAGCCTCCCAATAATGTGGGGAACGTTTCCTGTCTTGGAAGACTGGCACCTTCCCCCAGCCAATGAATGTGCTGCTCTCTGGCTAGCGTGACATCTCATGATGCAGTGGAACACACAGACCCCTTTGTTTCCAAACCTGTTGGCTGCTGAGTGGGTTTAGTTTTCAGAGAACCTGCTTTCTCCTCCTCTGTGACCTCTAGTTAGAAACAGATGAGTGCCAAGTGCTAAGACAGCAGAAAGAAGCTTTATTCTACCCTACCCCACCCCCACTTCTCAAATCCTGAAAAATGTTAGCGCCTGGTGGGTATTAGGACTGACTGCACCATGGTTCCCTGGGACCCTTCGTGGGGCCAAAAATTGATTTCAGCTGATCCATAATCCCTCTGTCTTTTGATATATGGGATGCTTACCTTTGTGGGACCACAGAGAAAGGGGTTATTTTCCCACCAAGGAAGTCATAGAAAAGGAAAAAATGGATTTCTCAAAAGCTAGGCAACTGCTTCTTGGGACATATCCCTGGCCTTCCTTTAGTCCTTTTACAAAACTTCTTTGCATACAAAATTTCTAAGAACCACCCAATTCCAAGGGCATGAAATCCATTCTTGGTGCAGAAAATTGTGTAAGCTTAGGTGAAAGGGAAGGATGTGACATTCAAGAGGGGGAGTCTCTTCTCTGCATGCCTAGGGAAGGTATGATGGTTGTCACTGAAGCATCCCATCAGGGCATTTTTTATTTCACTCACTTAGCTCTTTGCATCTGCCACTCTGTTCTTTTCATTTATTTACAGCATTTATTGAGTATATGTGATATACTTTGCTAGGCATTAGGGAAAAGAAAAGATAGGTGAGGAATGATGCCTCACCTCAAGGAGATTACAGTTTAGCAGGGACAGTAAGATCTCTACACAGATAAATAGAATATAAATTAGGATGAATGAATAAAAAGGCATTTATTAAACACCATGTTTTGGGCTCAGCGCTAAGCATTGGGGACACAGGAAGAAAAGTGAGACGGTTCCAATTATTAAAGAGATTACATTCAAATGGAGAAGTAAACACATGTCAGAGGGATTCAGAAACTGTACAAACATCTAAAATAGATACAAAAGACAATGAAATCAGATGAGAAAGTAATATAGATAGGTCCGCTCTCTCACCCCAACTAGATGGCATAATCCTTGAAAGAAGAGAACATGTCCTAAGCTTCTTTCCATCTCCCAAAATACCTAGCAGTAATAACTCAGATTTGGTTAACATTTTAAGATTTGTCGTCATTAATAATACTAGTAGTAGCAATGACCAGCACTTGTATGGGCGGTGCTAAAAGTTTTTGAGGTATCAAAACTTAAAACTCCACCAAGATTTTTAGAATACCTGGTGTAGCTCTTAAAGATTAAGACATTATACAGCATATTATTTAGTCTTTTTAAATCTCATTTAATCTTTAAAAACAACAACCTCTTTTAATAGATGAGACACCTGAAATCCAGATGGGTTAAATGTCATGCCCAGGGTCACACAGCTACTAAGCATCTGAGACAGAATTAGAAGTCGGGTCTTCCTGTTACTCTTAAGTCCTGTATTTGTTCCACTCCCCCATTCATTTTTCTCACAACCTCATGAGCAAATGTCATTAGACTCATTTACAAATAAGGAAAGCAGATCTCCAAGGATAGATAACTGACTTAAGGTCTCACAGCTGGTGAGGAGTGGAGCTGGCACCCATAGTGTTCAGTAATTGTTCATGGTGATCATGCATAGTGACTGCATGCCTCCCCAGCCAGGAGGCTTCTAGAATCCCTTCTTCTCTCCACAACAAAGCTATAGACATAGTGCCAGAGAACAGTGGTTTTAGTGGCATGGAACAAGACAGGGGATGGAGAGGAGGGAGGGACACCCACATTTGATTGATGTTCTTTTTGCTCTCATTTACACACAACTAGCTCTTGTCTCCACTTAGTGAGGAGAAGAAGGGAAATAAATGTCTGTTCCCCTCTCCCTACTTACTCCATCCTCATCCCTTCCCAAGCCAAAGTCTCTATCCCTCCCCTACCACACCATCCATCCACACTAAAATTGCTTCCCAGAAGCCGGAATGCTTTGGGGAAGGGGAAATAGTAAAAGCAAAGAGAGAAGGGACATCAGAAGACATCAAAGGAAAACCAAGTTCATACCCCCACCCCTTCTGAGGAACCGCTGCTGCCCTTCCTTTTTCCAGATCCCCCCACATTTGTCCAAGGTCATGAGTGATAATGTATGAGGTGGTAGCAGTGTCAAAGGAGGGGGCGGGGCATGATGGTGTGGCATTTACAAGAGATATTACAAAGAAAGGATGACCCACTTGAGTATAGGGAAATAGAGTGAGGAGCTGAAGATGACACCTACATTGTGAGCCTGGGGACTGGAAAGATGGCAGCACCATCTATTGATGGAAAAGGAAGTTTGGAAGATGGTATAATCTTTTGAATATGTTGAGTTAAGATGTCTGTAGGGCATCCAGTTTGAGATGTCCAGTAGACAGTTGGAGATGTGAGACTGGGAGTCAGGAGAGAGGTTAGGGCTGCATACATAGATTTGAGAACTTTCAGCATAGAGATGATAATTGAATCTGTGGAAGCTGATAAGATCACCAAGTGAAATAAAGCAGGAAAAGCTTAGAGGGCTCAAGACAGAGCTTTAGGAGACACCCAGGATTAGCAAGCAAAATCTGGCCAAAGATCTAGCAGAGAAGATGTTACAAAAAATAAATATTACACATTCTGTCAATCCACAGGCATCCATTAAGCACCTACTGTGTTCTTGGAGCCGTGGATGCAAAGACAAAGAATGAAATAATCCCTACTCCTAAAGAGCTCACATAATTGTTTAAAAACAGACAAACATGGTGTCAGGAGTTTAAAAGAGGGACAGAACATTTACAGCTGGGGAAATCAAAGAAGATTTTTTCAGATTTCTTACTTTTGAGTAAAGCATTATGTTTGTCTTAATTGACAGCACTTTATTTTACAAAGTACTTTAAAAACATTATGTCATTAGAGTCTCACAGTAGTCCTTTAGTAGAGGTCTGCAGGTATTATAATCCCCATTTTACGGATAAGGAAGCTGAGACTCAGAGATAGTGAATCACAAGTGGTGACAGTTAGTATGTGTCAGAGGCAGGATTTGAATCCAGATCATTTGTAGCACTCCAGTTGTAACACTCCATCCACTACATCATGCTGTCTCTTTTAAGTAGTTATAAAATGGTTATCAGCAAGGGATAACATGGTGAATTTGTGAATATAGAATGACTTTAAAAGACAGATGTCACATTATTCTCTAAAACTCTCCAGAGATTACCCTGCCTCAGCTTGCCTGTAGAGTAGAACACAGGGCTCATTGGGCCAAGGTGGGCAGGGGCTGTCTTTCCATGGGGGTTAGTTTAGCCTGCCACATTCCATGACCATAGACCAGTGGTTCTCAACCTTCCTAATGCCTCAACCCTTTAATACTTGTAAGCGGGTGTGTCTGTATGTGGGTGGACCCACCTGGAGACTATAGAAGAGGGCTGTGTCTCGGTTCCTAAGACCATTGGAAATATGTGTTTCCCAATGGTCTTAGATGAACCCTGTGACCCCTGTGAAAGGGTCGTTTGACCCCTGAAGGGGTCAGGACCCACAGGTTGAGAACCACTGCCATAGGCTCTTACCTTACTTGCCAGTTGTTACTGTTGGTCTCAAGGGAAGACAGATGAGATAATATAGGTCAGTTATACAAATTTCCTATGTCTACCAGGAAAAGAACCTGCTGTGTGCTACCAAATTGTGGTCAATAGCATAATATGTCTTTAAACTTTAAAAGCTTAAAATTGCCCTAAGACTTTTGTATGAAAGTATAAACATATACTGTATAAAAATGTAAAAGTAAAATCAGCAAAATAGTTCTATAGCTCTTTACAATTAGCAAGTGCTCTCCATACATATAACATTCTCTTTGGCCATTCTCAGAGGTGTTGTATATGTTGAAGGACCCATGACCCCTGATTGGCTGAGAGACTACTGAGAATGATGTGTTCGGGATATATTTGAGTTAACTGCAGAAGCAGATGTGGAGGGAGGACTCCAGTGAGGTTGTTGAGAGACTTTTGAGTAACCCCAAGGAGTCCAGTCTACCATTCAAAAGTGGAGGTGTAAGTTCCTTGCTGCGGGTACACAGCATCTCCTTCTGTGTTCTCTCAACCAGTCAGAAGTCACATCTCCCCCCAGATACACAGTCCAGAGCTGATCTTCCAGGCACCCAATGGAGTGTCATATACATTGTCTCTTTAACCCTCACGATAACTACGGGGAAAAGATGGTACAAGTATTATTACCCCATTCTAGAGACATTACTTGTGGAAGATTCAGAGATGTTGCAACTTGTTCAAGACCACCTAAGTAAGTGGTGGAGGCTGCATTTGGTCCCAGACCTGCTGACTTTATAGCTAACGTTCTTTCTGCCTCCCACAAGATGGATTACAAAATATATACATTACAGGCTCATAGATTTAGCTCTCGAAGGGAACTTTGCATGTCATCTAGTCCAAACTTCATTTAATAAATCAATCAGCACTTATTAAATGCCTACTATGTTCCAGATGAGGAAACTGAGGCATAGATAGGTTAGATGACTTTCCCAAGGTTAGACATCTACTAAGTGGCAAAACTAGAACGCAAATGGACAAGCTTTGATTCTATATCCAGTGTTCTTGGCACTGTAGCCTCTTGCTTATGAGAACACCCACACCCCTTCAGTCCAGAGGGAGAAACTCACTTTATTCCATAAAAGATCATCCCATTTTGCTTCATTTACAACTTACATCGAAATAAAAGATGAATGTAATAGTGCATTGTTGTACTGTTTCTTTAGTTTCTCATTTCTTTGCATTTTATCTCCCCTTTCCCTTTCCTCAGTCCATTAGCCTTTATTGAGCAGCATATGCACAATGACCGTTTATACTGTACTGTGGAAGAAATGTGATAGAAATAAAAGATGAATGCTCTGCCTAAGAAAGTTCATCATTATTCACTCTGTGGTTTTATCTGGCTGCCCTCCTCCCTTTCCACTGGGCACAGAATTTATCAGTTAATGTGAAGAGAGTAACAGAACTTATTCAGTAAACAATAAGTACCTATGCCCTCAAGGAGCTCCCAATTTAACGGTGGAGAGAACAAATAAACATGTAGAAACAACCTGTATGCAATAAAAATAGAAAGTGATTAATAAGGAGACAGTGCTAGAATTCAGGGAGTATGGGAAAGGCTTCCTGTAGAAAATGTAATTTTAATTGGGACTTTTAAGGAAGCCAGGGGAGCCAGTAGATGGCGTTGAGGAGGAACAGGGTTCCAGGTATAGAGGACAGTCAGACAAAATATCCAAAGCTGAGAAATGTGGAGTGTCTTGTTCATGGCATGTCAGGGAGGCTCTTGTCAGAGGATCAAAGAGCATGTGGTAGGGAGGAAAGTGCAAGAAGACTGGAAAGGGAGGAAGGGGCTGTCATGAAGGACTTTGAATGTCACACAAAGGGGTGAGCTGTTTTCTGAGAACTCAGTAGCTTTTAAGTTTCTTAAAACCTAAAAATATTGTACAATTCTCCAGGAATTTTAAAGAGAACTTGCTAATAGCTTTTTCCTTAACAGGTGGTTCTGCTCATACTGATTTTTGTTCTCAGAGAGAGGATCGAGTTGACAGTAGACCTTTTCCAAGTAACGAGTAAAACTATCAGAAGTTCCCCTTTCCTGCTCCTCCAGCCACTCTGGACATTTTTAATTCTCATTTTCTTCTGGGTGCTGTGGGTTGCTGTCCTGCTGAGTTTAGGAACTGCAGGTAAGTGGCCAGGTGTTTTCTGTCACCTCTAATTCTCAACTAGAAAAAAATACACCTTCACCTGGAGGTGGTGTTTATTGCAAGGTAAGAGCTCGTTCTCTTTTCTAAGAGGAGGTGACCCCATAGCAAGGAGGAGTTGATGAAGATGGAATAGGGGAGTATCAGAACTTTGCCATGAAAGAAACATAGGACTGTGCTTTCTACATCTTGTATAATGATGGCTTTGTTTATTGGGTATTGTATTATCTGATTATTATTTGATTTTGTGGGAAGTAATAACAAATCTTAAAAAAAAAAAAAGCACAGGGGCAGCTAGGTGGTACAGTTGATAAGAGTACCAGCCCTAGAGTCAGGAGGACCTGAGTTCAAATCAGGTTTCAGACACTTGGCACTTGCTAGTTGTGTGACCCCGGGTAAGTCACTTAACCCTGATTGCCTTACCTGCCCCCCCAAAGCATGTGTAGATGTATATATGCAAACATATATACAATATATATATACATACAGTGTGTATCTGTCCACAAAACTAGCAACATTGACCTGAAATAGCCATTGACCTGAAATACCTATGATAGCAATCAACATAATAGAAATATATATATACACGTACATAAAGAATTACCTCTTTGTGACAGTTCTGTAGGGACTCAAAGAATTTTAGTAATTAATATAATATTTTAAAAGATGATCTACTTAGAAATAATACTATCAGGTGTCTTTAAATTGAACCTTGACCAAAACTGGTAAACCAGCTGATAGGAAATTAGAGGGTGAGAGAGAAACCAGAATAACAATAATAATTATTATTATTATAAACATCTATATAATTACATTTAGGTTTAAAAAATCATTTTATACACATTATCTTATCTGATCCTCACAACAACCCTAGATGTTATTGTTGTCCTCATTTTACAGGTGACAAAACTTAGAATGTGATAAGTAACTAACCTCAGATGACTCAACTAGTAAGTGTCTGAGGCAAGTTTTGAACTCAGGCATTTGGGAAGGTCATTTAATCTCTTTGTGGCTCAGTGTATCAGCAAACACCCTAGCATACCCAGGGTGGCTGCTAGCACAGGTTCTTAGATCTGCTTTTCTAAAGGAAAGCAACTCAGAATGGGTTAGCAATCTTATTTTAATCAATCAAACATATATCATTTACCTAGTTCAGGGAAAAAGTCAGCACCCTGAACTTCAGAGAATGCAAACAGAAGTTACAAGCAGGAGTTACAAGCAGACAAAGAAACATATCAGCAGACAGGCTTCCAACCATCTGACCATTACATCCATATCTATTTAGTTACCAGAAAGGGAAGCACCAACATCTGGGTTTTTCAAAGCCAGGGGACTCAATGGCTTCCTAGAGTCTCATCTGGACAAATAACACAGCTCTTTCCAAAGTAAGCCCCAAAGCAAAACCTTGCATCTGGGCGTGGCGAGCATTCCCAAAAAACAAACCTCCTGCCACAGGTTCCATGAGACCACAGTCAGCCTATTAGGGGGCAGAGTATGCTTTCAAATCAGGGAAGGTTCTCAGAGCCACTTAAGCTTATCAAAGGACTTAGGGGCAGGGAAGATCTTCAGATTCCCATAACACTCAGGCAACTCCCTAAGACTGTAAATTGAGATAAGTTGCCAACCTACATTAATAGAGAGATTTTTCTCACTTAGAGTTGTAGTAGCAACCACACTGGCATACCCAGGATGGCTGTTAGCACAGGTTCTTAGATCTGCTTCACTAGGAAAGATGCTGTTCAAGGGGTCAACAATATTTTTTTAATTACATTCACTAGTTCAGGGGAAGAGTGAGCACCCTGAACTTCAGAGAAAAAGCAAGAAGAAAAATAAAGGCTAACAGATAGAGCTTCTAACTGTCTGAGAAATTAGCACAGACCAACAGAGATATCCAGCTGTCTGACCAAGGCAATACATACATAGTTACTGGAGAGAGAAGCACCAACATCTGGGTTTTTAAAAACTATAGGGTTCCTTAATAGCTACCCAGAGTTTCATCTGATCAAATCATGAGAACATTCTTACCTCAGAGTATATATACACTTCTTCAGGGTCAGAGGGCATCACAAGCCTCTTGACCTACTGCTTAATTAGAAATTAACAAAAGGTGTGAAAGTCTTCCTACAAACAAACTTCCCCTAAATAAGCTTCCCTTAATGGGCTCCATGTTCCGTAATGGGTGGAGAATATCTGACATCCCATTAACATTACAGGAGTTCCCTCCACCAAGAAAACACCTATTTGATATCTTGCCCCCAAACAAAAAATAGGTGGCAGAAATTGTAAGCTGAATGAACATAGAAGCTCAAATACATGAATCCCAAAAAGCTAAATCTTTTTAGTGTGCCTGTTCTAAATAGTGGGCAGAAAACATACTCAGTTGTCTTGCCAAGTGAAGCCATATTTATGGTTTATTTTTATTTTATATTTATTTGTTATTATATTATTTTATATTTATATTTATTTTATATATTTATCTGTTTGGTTTGACAAAGACTCAGGATAAGGTTATAATATTATCTATTTAGAACTGGAAGGGACCTTAGAGGTCATTGAGTCCAGCCCCATCATTTTACAGATGTGGAAACTGAGACAGAGAAGTGACTTAAGTCTTCCATGCTCTGCCTTGGCTTTTCAAGTCAATTTCCAGGTGATAAAATGATAGAGATGTGGCACCAACCAGGCTAATGACCCTCTCATATGTTTTAAACAAGTCTATTTCATCAAGAAGACTGAGGTGCTTATGCCCCGAGGTGGTGGCCCCGTGGGCTGACATTAGTTCTAACAGAAAGAAAATAAGGCTAGCCTAGGGAGAGAAAGGTAAATAGGTTCTTCAGTCCAGGTAGTAAAGCTAAAGGATTGGCTGCCTGCCATTAGGAGTGAGTGGGGACAATCTGGGACATCCCCAGTGAGGGATGAGCCTTCCTTTACCCATCCCCTGTCTCTGACAATGCCCTCTTGACAGTGACCATTTATAATGCAGCTCCTCTTGTTGCCAGGATCTCCAGTTCTGGATCTTGGTCTTTCTTCTCTCACTGGAGCCTCTTTGAGTTTTGTGTCTTTGAACATCAGATAGACTTTTACTCCCTGTCTAAAAATATTTCTTTTCAAAGGATCTGCAAAGTCAGTTAACCCAAAGATATTCATAAAGTGCCTGTTATATATCAGGCATTGTTCTAGGTTCCAGGCATCCCAATACAAAAAAAGAACTAATCCCTATTTTTGAAGGAGATGAGAGAGACAGATATTGGATATGTGATTTCATTGGCATAAGGAACTTCAGGGAGAAGAAAGTCCCTCCACCAGTGCAAATTGGCACCTTCTCTGCAGTTTACATTCTTATACAGTTATCCAGAGCACTAAGAGGTTAAGTGACTCGCCCAGGATATAAGTCAGATGTAAAATTAGAATTCAGATCTTCCTGGTGGTGGTAATCATAGTAAACAATAGTAGCAGCATTTCTGTGGTATGTTAAGGTTTGCAAAGAACTTTTCAAATATAATCTCTTTATTGTCACAGTAACCTTTAGGGGTAGGTGCTATTATTATCCCTATTTAACAGAAGTAGAAACTGAGGTAGAACTTAAGTGATTTACCCAGAGTCACATAGGTAGTAAGTATCTGTGGCAGGATTTGAACTCAGGTCTTCCTGACTCCAGGTCCAGCGTTCTATCCCTTGCACCACCCAGGCTAGCACTCTATCCACTAGATGATATTTTAAATATATGCAGAATAAATGCTCTTCCCTCAAAAAGAGATAAATAAATACAAAGCGCTTGGTGGGAGGGAAGCATTAGCAATTGGGAGGATCAGAAGAGGCTTCATTTAGGAGGTAGGGTTTGAGCTGAGTCTTGAAGAAAAGGATTCTAAGAGGTAGAAATGAGGACTGAATGCATTTCAGGCATGGGGGACAGCCAATACAAAGACATGGTGATAGGAGATGGAGTTTCATATGGGATGAACAGAGAGCAAACCAGTTTGACCGGACCATAGAATACAGGAGCGGGGGTTAAGGTATAATGAGTCTGAAATGAGATAAGTCAAAATAGAGGAAAAGATGTATTAAGGGCTCAAGGAATGCTTTCTGAAACTGCTAAAACATAATAACCCAGAGATGTTCTTGAGAAAACACAAGCCTTCCTTTCATATCAAAATAAAATTCCAGAAAGTCCTTAAATTTCAGGACAGTTACTGCTTCTGAGAGTACCTTGATGGCACTGGATCAGTTCTTTATCAGTTCTAGGTGTCAGTCAATGACATCGTTGGATCATAGATTGGGAGTTGGAAGGGACATTATAAAGGTCATCTATGCCAACCCATTCATTTTGGGCACCCAAAGAGATTAAGTGACTTAGCCATGGCCACAAACATAGTAAGTGAGTGCTGAGCCAAGATTTCATGGAATCACAGCATCCCAGAGTCAGAAGGAACTGCAGGAACCATGTAGTCCAACTCATACCCAAATCCCTTCTACAGCATCAAGGACAAGTGGTCATCCAACTTTTACCTGAAGACCTCTGACTCCTCATCACCTCCAGAGTGAGTTCATTCTCTTGTGGATGGCACTAATTTAGTTTTTCCCTATATCAAACCCAAATCTACTTCTCTGTATTACCCACCTATAAGAATAGCTCAGCCCTCTGGGGCCAAGTAAATCAAATCTAGCCCTTCTTCCATGAGTTAGCTTTTCAGATAACTGAAGGGAGCTCCTATGTCTCCCTCAAGTCTCCTTTTCTCATCCCTACCCTCTGTCTCTCTGATTGGAGTGTGGTGCCATGAACTTCAAACCTCCATTTAAGGAGAGAGCTAATCGCAGAAATCTCATTCTCAGCCTGGCTGCACCACTTTGGGACTTCTTTGGCTGACTTCACTATGCCTGGGGTTGAGTACCTCTCCCCACCCTTTTCAGCTTCCTTTTGTGTTTTGTCTTCTCCTCTTTGATTGTAAACTGCTGAGGAGCAGGGACCATCTTTATTGGTATTCCTGTCTTCTGGACTTAGTACCGAGCTTAGCCCACAATAGTCACTTAATAAATACTAATTGGCTCTTTGTGCCAAACTAAACATATTCACTTCCACTGATCCTCAGATGACACAATCTTGAGACTCCTCCTGATTTTCCTCCTTTGGAGGAGCTTATCAACATTCTTGCTAAAATGTTGGTGCCCAAAACTGAGCCGAGACTCCAGATGTTCTACTTTTACCTCTTTGTGTGAATTTCCAATCTCCCCAACTAGAGCATGGACTTGTTGACTACTGGGACCATGCCTTGTAATTCTCTTTATTCATTCATGAATTCTCTTCATGACTCGTTTAGTGCTCAGTGCCTTATAACCATAACCGTGACATCTTCTCATCACAATAGGCTAATTGGCTGGAGACAACACTGCCACCTTTCCTGTGATTTACTTGAGCCTGAGCCTAGCAAGGAGGCAATAATTTTCGTGTAATTATCTATGTTATTAGCATATGGTTAGACCCAGTGAGGGTTTGTCGATGATGCTATCAAATGAGAATCCCCAACCCTAACAAGAAGTAGGGTCCATTGGCCAAGATCCTAGTTGATGGAGCTGATAGATCCCTACATGTGGAGTCAGGAAGATGTGAGTTTGAATCCTGCCCCCAACACTTAATTATTGGCTGTGTGACCCTCAGCAAATCACTTAACTTTTCTGTGCTTTAGTTTCCTCATCTGTAAAAGAAGCTACTGAATTTCTAGCCTCTCCCTTCAAAAGTCCATTCCAACCATAAATATATGATCTTATAAACATGGTGAATAATCTAAGGCTTCTTGTCTTGGCTGACTTTCTCTTGAACTAGGGCTCAGGGACGGTAGCTCTTAAATCATAGGTGGTCTCTCAGCCAAAATAAATGAATCTGTCTGTACCTATGTGTTGATTCATCTCCTAACCCTGGGGATTCCCTATGCCCTGTAAAGCACTAGTCCTGGAAGCTATCGAGCTCAGGCTTAAAGAGAGGAAGTGGGGAACATGCATTTATTTAGTGCCTGCTATTTACCAGGCATTGTGCTAAGCACTTACTGACTGTATCTCATTCGAATCTTAGAAAGCTTTCATCGCCCCCCCAAAACATACACAATCCATTGACATCCCACTTCTCTTTTTAGCCATCAACCCTATTTAGCAACCATATCCTCTCCACTGCCATGCTTATCTTCTCTTCCTGTTTCTGTTCTATCATCTCCCACATTTTATCCCCTCAGGACTAGTCTCTCCTGAGCTATTTTGGGGGGGGGGAACCTTTGATTTTATTGGTTCAGGGAGCTCCTAGTGAGGAAATTCCCTTTGTGCAAATCAGTACCAGCCATATAAGGTGACTCAGTAGCCTGGAATCAGTAAGACCTAAATTCAAATCCAGGCTCAGATGCTTACTAGCTATGTGACCCTGGGCAAGTCACTTAACCTCTATTTGCCTTAGTTCACTAGAGAAGTAAAAAACAAACTACTCTGGTATCTTTGCCAAGAAAACCCCATGAACAATATGGTCCCCAGGAGTCATGAAGACTGAATCAAATGAATAAGAACAACACCACAAGCCATGTAACTGAAAGTCCCAAAGAGAAGTTAGGTGATTTGCCCTGGGTCTCACAGTCAGCATGTATCAGAGGCAGGACTTGAACTCAGTCCTTCCAGACTCTGAAGATCTCTCTCTCTCTCTTTGTCTTATATGGTAACAGTTAACTAGTCTGGAAAACTTGTACTAACGTGTTAGTGGGGAAAGGCCTTAGATGTACAATGAGGAGAACAGTTTTCATGGTGACCGCAGCCACGTAAAGGAAAACAACCTAGAAAGACTTCAGAATACTGGTCATCAATTCAGTAATGAATTGCAACTACAAAGGACTAATGACCTTCCTCTTACCTCTTGACAGAAAGGTGGTGTACTATGGGTATGGCATGAGGCATACATTTTTAGGCAGGCCTAATGGGTTATATGACTACAAAGTATGTAGTCACTTGGTAGTCTGTAAGTACAGCTTGAGATATCTGTTTTCAGGCATAGTCAGTTTAGTCAGTCAACAAACATTCAGGTGCTTACTGTGTGCCAGAAAGTACTATGTGCTAAGCTGGACCAATAGAAAGAAAGGCAAAATCATAGTCCCTACCTTCAGGTAGCTCACCTTCTAATAGAAAAGTCAATATACAAAAATAATATTAATCCAAGATATTATAGTATATAATCTCAGAGGTGAGGGGGGCCGTCAGGAAGGAGAGGTGGGAAGCAAGACCGGAAAGGGTTTTTGGCAGAAGGAGGGATTTGAAGGAAGCCAGGAGGGGGTGAATAGGGAAAACCTTCCAGGTATGGGAAATAACTAGGACTTGGATATAATAAATCCAAATAACTTGGAAGGTGAAGTGTCCTGAGTAAGAGGCAATAGAAAGAAAGGCCAGTGTAGCTGGAGAAGAGTCCAGTGTAAGAAGACTGTAAAGGGAAGAAGAGGCCAGGTTATAAAGGATTTTAAAAGCCAAAAAGAGGAGCTTACATTTGATCCCCGATTTTTTTTTTGTCAGATCTGTATTTTAGCAAAATTACTTTGACAGCTAAGCTAGAGTAAAGGGAGGCTTGAGGCAGGAAAATCAGCTTGCTATAAAGGAAGAAATCAGGGTTGCATGAGTTGGGGTAGGATGGGTCATTAGGTAGTGAGTGCAAAGTAAAATTAAAAAGAGCATCAGTAAAATACATTTTTGCAAACAGAAGCCTATAGCAGCTTCTCAGAGTCCTCCCTCCAGTGCCAAACATTATAACATTGGGGTAACTTCTGGGATACTTTATTGTTATTATTGTTCTTTTTATCTCTACTCTGATGCCTCTTTGTAGCTTGGAGTTGACTCTGGGGTCTTCAAGACCAGGCCAGTAGAGTCTAAGCTGTAGCAAGTTCTACCACTCAGGAAAGGCTTAAGGGATGGTCCCAGCAACAACTTGAGACTGGCAAGATAGCCTGTGCCACACAATGAGGGCATCTTTTGTTCTCAGAAGCCTTTTAGCCAAAGTACCCAAATCTCTGCTTTTAGAGACCAGAGGAAAAGCAAGAGGGAAAGGCCTGATCAGCGGGCAGAAGCACTTCATAAGTGGACAGGTTGCTCAAGAAATACATGTCTCTCTTCACATAATGAGACATTCTTTAAAATACACTGCAACAACAGGCAGGAGGATGTCAGCTCCTTGCACATTTGGTATAAGTGAGCAAGGGGTTTAGGGTACTGGGAAATACCTGCAAGATACAGAAATGTTGAGTTGAACATCCTCAGCAAGGAATGTTTAGCTTGTTAACCATCTTCCCCATCTTTGGTCTGGGTTGTTAGAAACTCAGGAAAAGTAACTAAAATGGGAGGTAAATAGTTGCAACTTTTTAACCGTGTCAGTTGATTGAAAGAATATTTGATATGTATAAAAACCGCAAAAGGGAAATATGATTGTTTCTTGAACCGATGGTTCATTGAGAATGGGATGTTATCAACCCATCAGACAGCTGGTAAAATTCCATGAGAGTTAAAGCATAGGTGTTTTCTTAGCCTGATTTCTTCCCTGACTAATTAATCAATGGATGCCTCTGTGCAACCAGCCACCACAGCACTCACCACCTGAAATGGAAAAAGCAGAATGAAAATTGCAGTAACCTCAGCAATCCAGCAGATGCTGTCATTGTACTAAAAGGGACCGGGATGAACTGGGCCACATCAGCTCCTTCCTCCTGCTGCCCACGTCACTAATCTCTGGCAACCTTGCCGAGTGAGGAACTGGGCGGCTGCTGAGAGGTCCTTTTCCTTCTGTGGGATGAGCATGTCTGTCAGAATGAGCAGGAAAAGTTCGGAGAACTGTAACAAGGTACCCAGAATATGAAAGTTATTGCTCAGAAAGGAGGCCCCCAGACCTGTTTACACAATGGCAGGAATTCTGTAAGTGGAAACTGGCCTGAAAAGCAGCTGGACTCAGATTAAACAAAATGAGCAGCATTGATCTCAGAGAACAGATGACGAACCACAATCCTCTCCTTTCAGGAAGAGAACATTCCAGATGATGGCACACTCACTCATGACATCGGTTCTGCTTAATTCTCCGTTACAGGAGATGGTTTTATCCTCTTCGAATATCAGGAAGTGACTAGAGACAATGAAAAAGAGGCATAGGATCCTTGGTGAAGAGCTGGAACAGGATGATGAGGCCACCAAGTCCAACCCTGTCCTTATCACCGTTTTGTAGATATGGAAAGAAACAGAGAAGTCACAAGGAGAGAGGGAATGGCTCATCTGAGCTCAGGTTCTCCTTCCTCTGAGCCCGGTGCCCTCTCCACTATGCCACGCATCCTTTAAAAACCTCAGATTTCAATTTTAAGAAGGAAGGAGGCAAGGTAGTCTGATGGGAAATGACAGTAATGAATTTGAGGTCCAGGCCTAACTTTGTCATTTGATTGAGCCCACCTCAAAAATATGATGTAAGGATAAAATAAAGTATTAGATCAGTCAGTCAATAAATATTATTTAGTATCTACTACATGCCAGGAGGGGGTGCAGCTAGATGGTATAATGGATAGAACATCAGGCCTGGAGTCAGGAAGACTTGAGTTCAAGTCTGGCCTCAGATACTAGCTGTGTGACCCTGGCTGAGTCACTTAACCTTCTTTGCCTCAGTTTCCTCATTTGTAAAATAAACTAGAGAAGGAAATGGCAAAATCACTCTTTGGAAAAAAAAACCCAAATGGGGTTACAAAGAATCAGGCACAACTGAAAAACAACTAAGCAACAACATGCCAGGCATTGTACTAAGCACTGGGATACAAAGAAAAGTAAAAGACAGTCTCTGCCCTCCTAGAGCTCACAAAACAATGGGAATGACAATGTGCAAGTGGTTGTTCAGTTGTGTCCGACTCTGTGGCCCCATTTGGGGTTTTCTTGGCAAAGATACTGGCTCAGTTTGCTGTTTCCTTCTCCAACTCATTTTACAGATGAGGAAACTGAGGCAAACAGGGATAAGTGACTTGCCAAGGGTCACAAAGCTAGTAATTATGCAAGTAAGCATGTACAAGCAAGCTATATGCAGGATATATATTGTGGCCATAAGGTGACTTATTATCATTTTATTAGGAGTTATGTCAGTGTTGGCTAATAACTTGATAATTAAATTCTGGATTTAGGGTCTTTCCAAAATTCTTGGTCTGTCTGGCAGATTTGAACACAGTTTATCTGGTATCCCCATTCATTTGGTTTAATCTCAGGAGTAGAGCTCATTCCAATTTTTGTGTGTCTATCAACAATAATAACTGCTTATTGGCTATTTCAAAAAGTTGAGATTCTTAGAAGTATCTACCACTTGCTCAGTGTTTTGGAAGATGCAGTGGGGAGGAGGACAATGCATTGTCTCTGCCTTCACAAAAATCACATGGCATAGTTGGAAGGAACTTCAAAGACCGTCAAGTCCAACCCATACCTGAAAAGTAATCCCCTCTCTAACTTGTGTGCCAAGAGGTCTTTGCTTGAAGACCTGCCGTGAAGGCTGGTTTGGGGGGTTGATAACATCCCATGCCCATTGAGCCCATCTGTTCAAGAAACAAACGCCCAATTTTAGATAATATGAGCAAGTTCTTCATACCAAGCCTTTCTCAGCCCCCAGCCCCTTGCTCTTAGCTCTGCCATCTGGGCCCAGACAGACATCCAGCCTTGTCTCTACACAAAGGTGCTTCAGGTATAGACAGAAGTCATGTCCCCTCATAAATCCTGTCCTCTCTGAGCCAGACGGCCTCAGCTCCTTACGTGCCGCAATCTCTAGTCTTGTTATTATGCTCTAGATATCTGGGTGCTTAGAAGCAACCTGGGAAAGCCAGGTATACCTTTAGGAAACATAGCAGGTGTTGAAAGTATATGACCAGATTAAATGGTAGAAGGAAAGTGCACTAAAGTTGGACTCAGGGGCCCTAGGTTCCAATCTCAGCTCTGACATTTTCTAGACCTTTACTTGAAGACTGCTGGAGGGGAAATCCAGCATTTACCAAGGCAGCTCATTTGACTTTTTGGATAGCTCTAATTATCAGTAAATTTTTCCTTAAACAAGTCTAAATTTGTTTCTTTGTTGCATCTAACCATTGTGCGTAGTTCTGTTTTCTGGAGCCAAGGAAAACAAAGCAAATCTTTCTTCCTCAAGACAACCCTTCACATACCTGAAGATAGCCTTTATGTCAGGCCCCATCTTCTCTCCACTTCCTCCCCAAGTCTTCTCTTTCCTTCAAGTCATAACTGATTACTTCATAGGGTCAGTTGGTCTGGAGATGGCTGATCCCACCTGTTACTCCCAGCTACCCAGAAGAGACCTGGCCTGACCTTTGCCTCTTTCATCTTCTTGCCGTTCCTGGTGCCCTTCATCTCTCATCTCCCATCCTAAGACTCTGCAGTGGCTGTCCCACAGCCCTGGAACACACCCTGTCTGCCTCTCCTGACTTCCAGGCTCAGCTCAAACACCACCTTCTAAAGGCAGCCTTTCCCGGTCCCTGCCTGCTACTGGTGCCTGCCCCACTGAGGTTACACTGTATCTGTCATGTATGTAGCTTGTATTTAATACCCATTAATGTACATGCTGGATATTCAGCTCCTTTAGGGCAAGTTTTGTTTCCGTCTTTTCTTTGTATCCTCAGCATTCTCAACCCATGCTCTTTGACCCTGTATGGGTTTTTCTGGGCAAAGACACTGAAGCGGTTCACTATTTCTAGTTGATTAAGATCAAACAGGTTGATTTACCCAGGGTCACCACAACTAGTAAGTGTCTGAGGTCAAATTTGAACTCAGCTTTTCCAGACCCAGCACTTTATCCACTGAGCTAATCTAGCTACCTCTAAGGCAAACAGAAGTTAAGTGACTTACCCAAAGGGTCATATAACCAATAAATATCTGAGGCTGGATTTGAATTCGGGTCTCCCTGACTCCAGACCCAGGACTCCATCCACTAAGCCATTTAGCTGCCTTAGACACATACTAACTCTGGAATAAATTCTTATCGATTAATTGGTTTCTCTCTTTCTGTTGACCATAGAGTCTTAGAGCTGGGAAGCAATTTAGAGATCATCGAATTCAGAATTCCCATTTTGTGAAATTAAGTTCAGAGAGATTAAATAACCTATCCAAGGCATTAATATAGCTAGTTAGTAGAAACATAGGTTTCCTATTCCTCAGTCTAGTGTTTTTCTATTATAATTTCCCCCCTCCCACTTTCTGGGGCTCCATTTGATCCTGTGTGTCTTCAGAATTCTGGCTTCTTTTCAGACCTTGATAAAGTAGCTGGCCTTCTGCCTTGACCAGCAGAGGTTCCTTGAATGCACAAACACTGGTATATGAGAGGGCAATTGAGTTATACAGGCACAAATATATGCCCACCTGCCTATATGCCACTTGACTGTCCCAGATACTAGTTTCTAGACTTTCACAGTGAATCTAGGGCTCCTGATTTTAGTTTTTAAATTCAATTTGAAGAGTAATTCTGTTCTACACATGCACACACACACACACACACAAACACACCAACAAACAAAAACCCCTGGGGGAAGAGAAAGGCCAGCCAGAGTCTATAAGCATCCGCTCACAGATCACCATAAAAGTGTACCAAAGGAAGGAAAAGTCAGATGCCTGGGAAAGAGACCTGTGCCAAGGTTCACATGCAGAAGAGGCCAGACAGCATATTTGGTTCCTCCATGTGATGTGATGGAAGCAGTGCTGGGCTTGGAGTCAGGATAAGTGAGTGTTCAGATCCTGACTGCCTTGGAAACTTACAAGCCATATCCACTAGCTGACCACTTAGCCTTAGGGAACTTCAGTTTCCTCATCTGTGAAATGAGGTTATTAATGCAACTAGGTATAAATGCTTCCTTATCGACTGCCCTCCCAGCTCTAAACCTGTGCTCCTTTGTAACCTTGGGCAATCTCTTAACCCCTCGGGGCCCCAATATCCTCATCTGTAAAATGTGAGGGTTGGACTAGTTGGCCTTGAAAGCCCCTTCCGGCTCTAAGTCTGCACTTATATAAGCCTCATAGCACTTGAAAAACCTTAAAGCCACAGATAAATGTCAGCTGTTGTTACTACTACTCAGATCTGTTTCTCTCTGAAATGCTAAGAACCCTGTGGCCCAAAGAGACCTTCACTTCTCACTTCTGAAGTCCAGTTTGCTGCCCCAAACAGTGACCCATGATATGCCTGAGCATGGGTCATTCTACATGAACACATCAGCAAAAGCAGTGAAGAAATGGAAGAGATAAAATCTTCACATTTTTTCATTCAGAACTTCCTCCACGTCTGAGGAAATCAGCATTTTTGTTATATGGCAACTAGTCTACTCTGGCCCTCTTGTTATTTTAAGCTTATTCCTAGGGAAGAAAAGAAAAACAGAATGTGATATGTTTCAGAGACATTTGTGCTTAGTAGAGAAAGAAATGTAGGAAGAATCTCTGAGGGATGTTGGGTTTGGAGTCAGAAAGGCCTGGGTTCAAAGGTCACCTTTCTGAAATGTGGCCGTCCTAGGAAGGCCTGCCCATTAATCAGTACCTGGATTAAAATTCAGGTTGCCAGCAGGTAAAGTGGAGCTAGCCTGATCAAAGATGGAAGGTTTCTGTCAGCCAGTTCAGCTGTAACATTGCATAGAACATGAGACCTGTTCACAAGAGCCCAGGAAAAAGAGATTCTGGCCTCTCCAAGGCCAGGAAAGTTATTTTGTTGTACAACATAATCTCCTTCCCGTGCTTCCTGCCTAAATAATTAATGTTGGGAACTTTGGAGAAGGGCTGAATTATATGTAGGGCAGTGCAGTAAGAGTACCAGGCCTACAGTCAGGAAGACTCATCTCCCTGAGTTCAAATCTAGCCTCAGATTCTAGCTGTATGATCCTGGGCAAGTTACTTAACCCTGTTTGCCTTAATTCCTCATCTGTAAAAAATGAATTGGAGGGGTGGCTAGGTGGTACGGTGAATAGAGCACTGGTCCTGGAGTTAGGAGGACCTGAGTTCAAATCCAGCCTCAGACACCTAACACATACTAGCCGTGTGACCTTGGGCAGGTGTCTTAACCCCAATTACCCTGCCTTCCCCCTTCCAAAAAGAAAAAGAAAAAAAATGAACAGGAAAAAGAAATGGCAAACCACTTCAGGATCTTTGCCAAGAAAACCCCAAATGGGATCATGAAGGAGTTGGTCACGACTGAACACAGTAATCGAATTCTATAAGTTTGAGTTATTGCCATGGCAGAAAATAAGCCAATATCTTGTAACAGCTGTTCTCTATTAGGCTGTGAGCGCCTTGATAGCAGGGACTAGGTTTTTGCCTCTGCATCTCTAGTGCATACATAGCACAGCGCCCAAGACATAGTACATTCTTTTTTTTTTTTCTTTTTGGAGGGCAATTGGGGTTAAGCGACTTCGTACATTCTTTTTTTTTTTTTTTTTTTTGCACTGAATATGGTGACTTTATTGATGGTACACAATACAGGACTCTAGGCTTCTCCCCCTACTACAGGGGTACATTAGAACA
>CM053593.1:330441269-330503859 GCA_028646575.1 Pseudocheirus occidentalis | reverse complement strand
CCCAACTTTATAGTACGGCCAGATGGATTTCTATACCTCAGTTGCATGTAAAAAGCATTTTTTTTTAAACATTTGTTTTTAAAACTTTGAGTTCCAAATTTTTTCCCTTCTTCTCTCTTCACCCACCCCCACTGGGAATATAAGCAATTCAATATAACTTGTACATGTGTAGTTGTCCAAAACATTTCCATAGTAGTTGCATTATGAAAGACTAACTGTAATTCCCTCCATCCTGTCCCACCCCCACTTATTCTGTTTTCTCCTTTGACCCTGTTCCTTTAAAAAGTGTTTACTTCTAACTTCCCTCTCCCCCAATCTGCCCTCCCTTCTATCCTCCCTTCTCTTATCCCCTTCCCCCCTATTTTCCTGTAGGGTAAAATACCCAACTGAGTGTATGATATTCCTTCCTTAAGCCAAATTCAGTGAGAATAAGGTTGATCCATTCCCTTTCACCTTCCTGCTTTTCCCCTCTATTGTAACAGTTTTCTTTTGCCTATTTTATATGAGATAATTTACCCTAATCTATCTCTCCCTTTTTCCTCCCAGTATATTCCTCTCTTCTTAATTTTATTTAGTATCATCCTTTCATATTCAAATCATCCTGTGCTCTCTATATATACATGTACATAAGTATGCATACATTCACATATATATTTATACAAACACACACCCTCCTATACATACATATATGTATGTATACATGTATACATGTATACACGTATATTCCCTTCAACTAACCTCATAATTAGAAAAGTCTTTTGAGTTACAATTATCATTTTTTCCATGTAGGAATGTGAATAGTTCAATTTTAATAAGTTCCTTATGATTTCTTTTTCTTGTTTACCTTCTGATGCCTCTCTTGCTTCTTGTATTTGAAAGTCAAATTTTCTGTTCAGCTCTGGTTTTTTCATCAAGAATGCTTGAAAATCCTCTATTTCATTGAATGACCATATTTTTCCCTGAAGCATTATACTTAGTTTTGCTGGGTAGGTGATTCTTGGTTTTAATCTCAGCTCCTTTGACCTCTGGAATATCATATTCCAAGCCCTTTGATCTCTCAATATAGAAGCTGCTAGGTCTTCTCTTATCCTGATTGTGTTTCCACAATATTCAAATTGTTTCTTTCTGACTGCTTTCAGTATTTTCTCCTTGACCTGGGAACTCTGGAATTTGGCTATAATATTCCTAGGACTTTTCTTCTTGGGATCTATTTCCAGAGGTGATCAGTGAATTCTTTCCATTTCTATTTTGCCCTCTGCTTCTAGAATATCAGGGCAATTTTTCTTGAGAATTTCTTGAAGAATGATTTCTAGGCTCTTTTTTTGGTCATGACTTTCATGTAGTCTAATAATTTTTAGATTATTTCTCTTGCATCTACTTTCCAGGTCAGTGGTTTTTCCGGTGAGATATTTCACATTGCCTTCTGTTTTTTCATTTCTTTGGATCTGTTTTATAGTCTCTTGATTTCTCATAAAGTCATTAGCTTCCATTTGCTCCAATCTAATTTTGAAGGAATTATTCTCTTCAGTGAGTTTTTGAAATTTCTTTTCCATCTGGCAGATTCAGCTTTTTAAGGTATTCTTCTCCTCATTGGCTTTTTGGGCTGCTTTTGCCATTTGGGTTAGTCTATTTTTTAAGGTGTTATTTTTTTTCAGTGTATTTTTGGGTCTCCTTGAGCAGGCTGTTGACTTGCTTTTCATGATTTTCTTGCATCATTCTCATTTCTCTTCCCAATTCTCTTCCCAATTTTTCTTCCACTTCTCTTACTTGATTTTCAGAATCCTTCTTGAGCTCCTCCATGGCCTGTAACAAATTCATATTTTTCTTGGAAGCTTTTGATGCAGGAATTCTGACTTCATTGTCTTCCTCCCATTCCATGCTTTGATCCTTTTTGAGCCCAAAAAAAGAATTCTATGGTTTGTTTGTGCTTCCTCTGCTTGCTCTTATTGCCAGCCTATTATTTGACTTTTGAGCTCTTTGCCAGGGTAGAACTCTGCTTCCAGATTGCAGAGAGCTATGTCCCAAATCGCTGGGGTTTTCCTGACTGCTGGAGCTATTAGGAGAGTGCCCTTTATGTAGCCCCCACGAGCTCTGGCACATTGGCCACACACCCCAGGACCACCATCCAAGACTGTGATCCAGATCCAATCAGGGTAAAGCAAGAGCAATTACCCTCTGAATGGTCACTTGGTCCCCCTACAATCTTCAGGCCAGGAGCTCCTGAGGCAGCCATGGCACCAGCTACAGCCACTGCACCTCCACTACTTTTCGGCCTGTGGCAGCAGCTGGACCATGCTTTTTTCCACCCTGTACCAACAGGGTTCCCAACTGCCCTTTTACTTTCTCTTTGGTGTTTATGGGTTGAAAAGTATGGAAACCACCAAAGCTGCTGGTGATTCACTGTCCTGAAGTCTGCTCTGGCTGCCACTGGTTGGGGCCACCCTGGGACCGGAACCACGTGGCTCTCGGGGAACTGCGCTCGGCCCGCAGCCCAGTGTGATAGATCTTTCCTGGTGGCTTGCTGGGCTGTCTTCAGCAGGAGGTTTGTTTCTCTCTGTCATTTTGTGGGTTCTGTAGCTCTTGAATTTGTTCAGAGTCATTTTTACATGTATTTTTACACCTATTTACATTTTCAGAGCCGAGCAGAAGTTCTAGTTCTAGTCCTAGTCCGCCATCTTGGCTCTAGCCCTGATCTCATAGTTCTTTAGTTATAAAACTAGTTAGTCTCGTCATAGAACCACAAAGTCGAGGGACTTTCACGTGATAGAATTTCCCATTGTGGAGGAGTGCATTGAAGTTAGGGAGATACGTAGAACCCACACAGATGTGTCATAGTGTGTGAATTGTAAAAAGGCAAATCATTAATATCAGCATCAAACTTGCCAGAGCCAGTTCTTTTCCTAGAATATACTGAACTCAAGGGCAGGAGCTGTCTTTTGCCTTTCTTTGTATCCCCAGCACTTAGCACAGTGCTTGGCACATAGTAAGCATTTCATAAATGTTTAGTAACCAGCTGACTGATTCAGTTTCAGCAATGCCTAAAAGAAATGCATTTTTAAAAGACATTTTAAAAATTTAATAAAATAATCATTTTTGGTCCAAAACTTCATCCAAATTTGAATATCCAAAAATAGTATTCTCAGGCATAAAAACATATATTTTAAAAATCTTTTAAAAGTAGCTTGTGTCTCCACTTTCCATTAACTTTCTTCTTCCCAACTTTAGGTGACCTTCCCCCTCCCCCCTCCCCAAATGCACATTCCCAAAGTTAGTGGGGATGGAGGCGGCTTTATCTTTCCAACATTCCTGCAGGTTTCTGGTGACTGTAAACAGGCCATCAGTGTATTTAGAGTCAGGAGACTTCTGGGTCTTTTCCTAGGATGCTTACTGTTGCAGATTCATTTACCACCCTCCCCCCACTATTCCTCCTTCCCCAGCACAGACAGCAGTTGTTTCCCACTTTATCTCAGTGTGTGTCCAGAGTCTTCGTCCAGAGCTTCCAACATCTAGGTGACTGTGGTCTCTCTGGCAGATTGGGCATCCCCAGATGACTCAGGAAGGCACGGTCTGCTACCCCTGTAACCAGAGACAGAGCAGCTCCCACCTGGAATCTCCATGCAGCAAACTTATCACCCATATGGGTTGTCTCTCGCTTGCTTGGCAGTCTTGTCTAATCCTTTAGTTTTAAAAGACCCTGATCAGAAGTACAATGAAAGGTGGCAAAGTCTTGGCCGCTCACTTTTCCCACCCCCCTCCTGAGGAATGCTAAGCAAGACAAGTCTGCCTAATAAGGTGTAATCATCTGAGAGGCTAGGTGACCTGTCTGAGATCATATATTCTGGGATTTGACCCAGTGTCTCTTGACCAGTGTCTCTTTCCACCACTCAGTGCCATTTGGTGATTTGACACCAAGGAGGTCATGTGCAAGGCTCAGCACAGATTTGGTATTCAATAGTAGAATAAATAATATGTAGTTATTTCTGAAAAAATATAAGAAGAGGGTCCTGAAAATGTTAGCTGTCCTCTCAAGCAAAACTGATATCTACTATCTCGATATCTGGGTTGCATTAATTGACTAGTGTAAAGGCATATTTTTCCTTGCCCCCTTTCATCATAAAGGTGTACCCCCCCACCCCCAGTCCTGTTGTAACAAAACCGCTTTAACCTACGTGTATTCATTTTGATGGAGAAATTGGTTCTGGTTCAGACCTGAGCTACCAAAACTTAAGTATCCTTTGGTAAGTAGATAGAGTTCAGCCAATCAGAAAATTGTTGTTCACTCTTTTGGGGGATAGGTGAGAGTCCTGGAATGCATGTGGAAGGTAGATATAAGAAAATGAGGAAGAACTGGGGAGATAAAAGGGGTTTAGCCTGGAGAAGAGGAGGAAAGACAGGATGGCCAAGATTTGAAAGGTTGTCATGTGGAAGAAGAAAATACATTTGTTGTTTGTCTCCAGGAACAGTACGTGAGAGTTGTGGAAACAGACTTAGATTTGATGTCAGGAAAAACTGCCAAACATTAGAGCTGCCCCAAAGTGGAGTTTAATGCATTTAGACTACCCCTTTTAGGACTTAATCAGTGAATTTAATTCAACAAACATTTATTAAGAATCTACACTATGTGAGGGGCAGCTAAGTGGTGCAGTGGATAAAAACAGTGAGCTTGGAATCAGGAAGATGAGCCTTCCTGAGTTCAAATCTGGCCTCAGACATTTATTAGCTGTGTGACCTTGGTCAAGTCACTTTACCCTGTTTGCCTCAGTTTTCTCATCTGAAAAATGAGCTGGAGAAGGAAACAGCAAACCACTCCAGTATCTCTGCCAAGAAAATCCTAAATGGGATCATAAAGAATCAGACAGACATGACTGGAATAACTAAAAAAAAAAAAAACTACTCTGTGAAAGTGAAAAGGGAAGGGTACTTAGGATACTGTGCTGGTGTCCTCTGCATTAGTTGTGTGAAGATGACCTCATTCCCTGCCCTTAAACACTTACCAGATTCTAATGGGGCATCTCTACAAATAAATATGATACAAGATAAGCTACAATAGGAGCAAAAGGGAAATCAAGACATTTATTTAGGAAAATTTGAGCAGTTTGCCCTGGAGGAAAATAAGCAACGGTTTGAAGGGGAAACAGGAAGAAGCTACATTTTTTTTTTAAGACTAGGGAGACCTGAGCGTGTCTATTAACAGAAAGGAAAGGGTCGTTTTTTTAAAAGGAAGAGATTAGAGATGAGAGAGGAGATGGGATCAGGGGAACGAGAGAAAAGATCAGTCTTGGCCAGAAGGGAGGGCCATTTTGTGCTGCGACCAGAGAGAGAAAAGGAAAGGTTAAGTGCAAACATAGACCCCATTGAGATGGGATCCAAGCAGGGGAGGGAGATGATGGAGCAAGGACAGATCACAGTGAGTCTTCTCAGTGAAAGGGTCAGGGCATCCTGAAAAGTGGTATAGTATACCTTATTTATTATTTTTAATAATAATAATAAGCTGATTCTTGTGTAGGAATTCTGGACAGTTGAGGAACAAGTAGAAATGAACATACAACTTAGCAGGCCCAAAAATACTATACTTATTGTAGTGAGATGTTTGTAGGCTAAAGAAGTGAATTGTCTGTGGCCCCAGAAGAATCCACTTTATGGTAAAAAGAACAATTTGCTTCCAATTTAGCAACATGTCTTTTTGTTTTCTATCACTTTAACAACCAGATTATTTTCCGGTCCTCTTTTGTATGTAAATTAGTGCCAATTTCTACATTGTGTAGTTTCTGAATATTTGTTATTTTTTCTCAGTGCCTCAGAATTTTTTTTTAACCACAAAATACAGTGATTCAAAATGATGGACAAGTGGACTTTATTTAACAATACCTATTTTTTCCCACAAGGTGGGGTTCTAACTTAACATACCATGTACAAAAACTTAATTTGTCTGTTTTAGCATTATAGCCTTTTATTTTTTAACATAGCACTTCTGGGATATATTGCTTTAAAAAAATGTTTAAATTACAAGAAATACTGAAAAATAAGCCCTTTTCTGCTTGTAAGCTGGGTTGCAGCTCATGATTTTAAAAAATTTTTCAGCAGTTATATTGTGAGAGTTAGCATAATATATATGTATAATATATTTAGTCTCTACCTTTGTAAAAGTTCCTTTCTCTTTGTTTTAATAATGGAATTTAAGTGTAGGAAGAATCAATTAACATATAAACTGAAATCTCATTAACCTGGCCTATTTTGGATAGAAGACAGTAATGAAAAGTCTGGATCCAAAAGATTTTGTAGCTGTAGTATTATTATTTTTTAACTACTAAAACAAAGTATTAGTTGGTAGCGTTTCATGGATACCTGTCTCATTGAATATAATGATTTGCAAATACATCTCTTGGACTTACAGAACCCTGCCCTAGTCAGATTATATCTGAAGTATTCTGTTTTGTTCTGGGTTTAATTTTTTAGGAAGGCCATTGATAAGTTAGAAAGCATTCAGGAGAGGGCAGCCAGGATGGTAAAGGGCCTCAGGTTCATGTTATGTAAGAATTGGTTGAAAGAGCTGGGGGCATTTAGTCTAGAGGAGAAAAGATTTATTAGGCACATGATGACTGTCCGCAGGTATGTGAAGGGCCATCGTGTGGAGGAAGGATTGGGTTTGTTGTACTTGACCCTATAAGACAGAACCAGGAGCGACAGGAAGAAGTTAAAGGGAGGCAGACTTAGGCATCATATAAGAAAAAACTTATCAGCAGTTAAAGCTCTCCAAAAGTGGGACAATTTGTCATAGGTTCCTTCTTACTGGTGGTCTTCACACACAGGCTGGATAAGCACTTGTTATAGAAGGTTCTTGCTCTGGTACAGGTTGGTACAAATTTTGATTCTCTTTGATAGTGTTACTTTTCCAGAACTGTTCTCTTAAGTAGCTTAATGGGGCAGCTAGGTGGCACAGTGCATAGAGCACTGGCTCTGGAGTCAGGAAGACCTGCGTTCAAATCCGACCTCAGACACTTAATACTTACTAGCCGTGTGACCTTAGGCAAGTCACTTCACTTAACCCCAAATTGCCTTGCCTTCACCCCTCCAAAAGGCAAAAACAAAATATTTTTTTTAAGTAGCTTGATTATACCTCCTGAGATTTTTTCCCCCTTCATTTGCTTTAGTAAACTTTATTTGTATAGCTAGGACAAAGATAGACTTCATTTTTGCCCCTGTGTGAATCATCATAAATGCTCAGGTCCCACCTATCCTTGAAAAACATTTTTTAAAAAACCAACTTTGGAAAGACTCAGACTTCTGAAGGAAGAGGTCATCTACCCTCAGAGAAAGAGAAGACAAATAAGTAATAGTACAGTCTTCCAAAGATGCATATGAATGCATATGTCTATATATGAGCATGATTATAGATATCTAAATATATGTGTGTATGTAAGTGTATGCAGATGTATGTATGTCTGTACATATATATGTGTATATATAATACATATTGTATATATGTAAATAATCTGTGTGTTTATATAAATATATCCACGCTTAATTGTAGCCTTCTTGGGGGAGGGGCTAAGGGGGGGGAAGAACAGAGTAGAAAGTGCACAGGAGAGAACAAAGAATTCACAAGGAAGAAAAGAAAAGATGGACACTTCTGAACACAGTGTGTGGTATTTATTCCATAGGCTTTCTTAAAATGGAAATTTGTTGCTCTATATTTTGAATCTTCTCATGTTCTGCTGTGCACGTGGCAATACTTTTTTTATTTTGTATTTAAGTTTTACTATTTACATTTAAGTGTATAATACGTTTATTTTTCTTTTCTTATTGTGTATTTAAGTTTTAGTATTTAAGTTTAAAATCAATTAATTTTTGAAAAACTTTGCCTCTACCTTGACATTTCCTCGAGCTACAAATCTTTTTCCTTTCACTGCTCAACTTGGACCCTCCCTGCCTCCATTTCCTTACCACTCCTTCACAGAATAACAAAATCTCAAATTTGAAAGGGAGCTCAGAGGCCACCTAGCCCAACTCACACCTTTTTGAGAATGCCCACTCTAGGAGACCCAACAAATGATCCTCCAGTTTTTTCTCAAAGACTTCCAGTGAGAAGGAACTCATTACCTCGTTGGGCAGCCAGTCATACTTTTGAGTGGCTCTAATAGTATAAAGAAGGTTGTTCCACTGCATCTTGCTAAAATCTGTCTGCAACTTCTACCCATTGTCTCTAGTTCTGATAGTATTGTGAGGTTCCATCTCCATTCTGGTTACCACCTTTTCTGTGTTCTCCATTTTATAAATGCCCTTCCTAAAGTGTGTGCTATCCAGACCTGCACTCAGGACTCCATAGTATAATAGGACCAATACTTTCTTTGTTTTTCTCTTGATGTAGCCTAAAAGTGCCATCACTCCTTAATCTCTGGCAGTCTGGCTTCTGACCCCAGCAGTCTACTGAAACTTCTTTCCCAAATGGCTTTTTTGTTACTAATCCAAAGGTTTTTATCAGGGTACATTCAACGTCAGGAATTAACCATTTAATCGCTTATTAAGGGCACACTCTATGCAAGGGACGTACCATATATACAAGGTCCTGTGCTAAGTAACTTACCCTCCAGGACCTCTCTGCAGCATCACTGGTCACTCTCCCCTCCTGGATCCTGCCTTCCTACCTTGCCTCTGATGCTGCTGTTCTCACTCAGCCCTCCTCCCCAGTACCTGAGCCTCCTTCCTTTCCCTCTTAGTGTGCTTTGTCCCTGAGACCCTGTTCATGCCCTCTTTTCTCTTCTTGGTGATCTTACTTCCTCAGTGAATTCAGTTTCAACTCTATGCAGATTTCCAAAGAGATGCGTGTGTGTCTGATAGAGATAGAAATGTGTATATTACATATGTACATGTATATATATGTGTATATGTATGCCTACACACATACATACTTTTTTCTAACATATGTGCGCGCACACACACACATATATACACAGCCCTCTTATCTCCTCTGAACTTCATTCTTGTATCTTTAGTTGCTGGTTTTACATTTTACCTGGATTTTGGCACGTACCCAAACCCAACATGTCCAAAATCATCCCCTCTTCCTGCTTCCCTGATTCTGTTAATGACATCATTGTTGTCATCTTCCCAGTCACCCAGGCTAGAAATCTTTGACTTCTTCCTGCTCTCTCATTTCTCAAATTGCCAGCTTCTGTCCATCCTCCCCTTACAACCTCTCTCAAATCTGTCCCTTTCTCTTTATCAGCCCATTGCCACTCTGATTTAGGTCCTCACCTAAACTTTGCAGCAGCCTCATTTGTTGGTTGACTTCCTGTCTAGCCCCTCTGTTCATTCTCCAAGTAACCATCAAAATAATTCTCTTTATGCACAGATCTGATTATTTTACTCTTCTGCTAAAAATCTGTCAGTATCTCCCTATTGGATATAGCATAAAATATAATCTTATTCTTATTATATAAGACCCTCCCTGATCTGGCTCCATTCTATATTTCAGTTTCATTTCCTGTTCCTCTCAGGCACTCCTATATTCCAACCACACTGGACTACCAGCTGTTGCCCACATTTGGCACGTACTTTCCCACTTCTTTGCATTTGTGCGTGCCACCTCCCAAGTCTAGAATGCATATCTCCCTCATCTGTCTTTCAGAATCCTTATCCTGACTTGTTAGTAAAACACTTAGCCTCTCTGAGACTCAGTTTTCTCATCAAATGAGGCTTAATAATACATGTAGTGCTTATCTTAGGAGGTTCTTGAGAGAATGAAATGAGATAATATATTTAAAGCACCATATAAAAGTCAGCTATTATAGCATGCTATGCATGAGACAGAATAATGAATCATTCAGATAATCAGCTTTAGTCAGACAGTCTGCCTTAGTTTATTTTGGAATATATATTACATATGATATCATTTAAGAAGCAGTTGCAAAAGATAACTCAAACCACTTCTTGGTTCTATAAAGTTTATCTTTTCATTTCATTTGGTTGTCACACCAAGTAAAGATTTCTTAGTGTTTGCAGAGCTCTACAATAATACTGCATTCATAAAGAGAATAAATTAATTGCAGTGAGTTGCAGGATTTAGTAAGATCAAAGAATGATTTCATAGACCAACTTGATTTGTACTTTTGTGGTTGATGATGCCATCAGGATTCCTTGGTTAAAATAATTTCCACATAAATCACAAGGATGTTTTAGTTAATTTACGTTGTGAATTTACTTCCAGAGAGCTCTGTGGTTCTTAGCAGTGTAGTCATTTTAAAGCAGACTCTTTAAATGACTAGTATTCGTACAATGTTGTTGTTGTTCAGTAGTATTTCAGTCGTGGCTGACTCTTCATGACCCATTTGGGGTTTTCATGGCAAAAATACTGGAGTGCTTTGCCATTTCCTTCTCCAGCTCACTTTACAGATTAGGAAACTGAGGCAACAGGTTGAAGTGACTTGCTCAGAGTCACACAGCTAGTGAGTGTCTGAGGCTAGATTTGAACTCAGGAAGACCAGTTTTACTGAATCCAAGTCTGGTACTTTAGGCACTGTCACTACCTACCTGCCTATTTCACACAGTACTAGTGTTTTATTCAGCGTTCCATTAAGCTTCAGGAAATTCTACAAAAATTCTCTGTTCCCTTTTTAAGTTGTTACTATTCTTGCTCATACTTAATAATTCCACTTTCAAGTCTTCCTACTGATAGCATCTAGCATACCTCTGTAGGTATGTTTAATCAGCTAATTAACACGTTTCTTGTGGGAGTGTTACAAGCCACTGTGCTAGATTCTGAGGCTATTAAACAAAAGTATGACACTTCTGTTCTCACTGAGTGTGCAGCTCTGTTGGGGGGTTAGACATGACAGTATGATTAGTAATACAAACTGTCATTCTGAACACATGCATGTTATGCACAGGTGTGAATGTGTATGTATATATGTACACGTATATAAATATGTACACACACATTATTCTGAACAGACACAGAACACTTCCTTATAGGGAAGTAAACCTCGATTAGAGCCCCTTCCCTAGAGGAATCTTGCCCACTGATTGTTGGTGATGCCAGAGACAAGGAAGAAAGCACACTTGGGGGGTGGAAGGGGCAGCTTTTTAGGATGGAGGCATCAGCACAACCAGATCCAGGCTATTCATTGGACTTTGTTCACATCTTGTAAACTCCTTGCAGAATTTGGTTTGCTCAGGAGTCTGGAAGGGGATTAGCCAGGACTGGAAGTGGAATGGAGGAGGAAGGTGGAGAAGGGGAAGGGAAAGAGAGGGAGGATCAGGGAGGAGGAGGAAACTGTCCACTTGCTACTTCCTGATGAATCTCATTCTGGTTCTTGGAGTTCATGGAGAGTGTCAGGAAGGTACCTAATACTATACTCCCTGCTTTTTAAATTGGGAGCCACAACAGGTAGTGAAGGTCTTCTCAGTCGTTCCTTTTGAGTTATTCCTATCTCCTGGAGCCCTGGGTGAATTAGATCTGATTTTATTGCATTCATGTCTCTGATCTTATCACTTTCTCTCCATGATTTTCAAAAGGAGAGTTGTTAATATCAAAATATGCCCCTCTGATTCTCCCTTTGTATTCTTTTGCATCGTGCAAAGGAAAGAGCACTCAACCTGTGCTATCATGGAGAGTTTGCAATCATGGGGTAAAGGAAAGGAGGACTCAGTCTCTGGAATAGAGCAATCATCTCCTCACCTTCCCTCTTTCTCCGATCCTAGATTTGATGTTCCATATATGCACCTTCATTCTCCTTTTCTATATCTATCTGTTACATCTGCCAAAGGTTAAAAGAATATACGTTCAGATGTATTGAAGGTTGGGTATGGTCATGCATTTGTCTATCTTGGAAGGCAATTTCCTTGAATAAATAAACATTTAGGGTTTTTTCTTTATACTCTACTTAGTTTCATTTTAACAAATACTATATTTTAATTAATCATAGGATTGTAGAGTTAGTTGGAATCTTGAATATCATCTGGTCTAGGCACCCCCTTTCCTAGCTAAGGAAATGGGATCCCAGATGAGCCACAGAGGTGGTGGAGTGGCTGGTTTTGGACCCAGGACTTCTAAAGCCGGTGCTCTTTCCATTGCATGATAGGGATCCATAGGATGATGGGCTAGGCAGATCTGGATTCTAGATTCTGTTTTCTGAAAAGAAGAGCCCCAGTAGCCTGAGGATTCCCTGAGGCCTCTCTAGTTTTGGAGTCAAGTTTTCCTCTCAGGGATCTGGAAGGAGGAAAAGGTGAAACACCTCACTGCCAGAAATTAAGGAGTAGCAGAAACTTGTTTGTGATGCCCTCCCACCTTCCTTTTTGCTCCCTTTTCTTCCTTCCTTGAATGCCCTCTCCTTTGCCCTCATTTGATCATTTGGTGGTCAAACTAACTGCTTGTCCCATCCAGTCTTGCTGTGCCCCAGTAATACACCTCGTTCAAAATTATCTATCCCCCTTCTCTCCTTTCTTCAGGCTAGTGGATCTTAACTAGATATTAGGAAGAAACAAATTTAATTTAATTAATGGGAAGGTATGTGTAACTAGCTTGTAATTCCTCATTTGAATTTTAAAATACGCTGTTCTGTAATCCAAATGGGCCTCTGCATAGAATTTTGGACAGTATAACGAAGTGAAGGAAGTATGTGATGTGGTGATGATTTAGTTAGGGGACCAGAGGAGCCTAGAAACAAGGAAGTTTGTCTCCCAGGGTCACTCTGAGTTTTGTATCAAGGAGTTTTTAGAGGAGCTTCAAAACAGCATTTTTACTGCTTTGACCCCAGAAAGACTTTCTCAGTTTAAGTTCATACAGCCCCTTTGCTCACTCTCCAGGCTGGGTTCCAGCCATTTTCCTTTGTCCTCCAGAAGGTTAGCCTATGCCTCACAACATAACCCTGCTTTTCACATGATTGAGTCCTAGGGGAAGGAGCCTGCCAAAACTAAGACTTAGATCCTCATTGATACCAGCTCCTCATCAGATGAGCTTTCCTAATTCCAGGCCAAGCACTCTATCCACTGTGCCAACCTAGCTGCCCCCCAGTATGTTTTAGAGGGGATTATTTTTTAAGGATTTTCTAGACTAGATGGACCACTCTGTTAAAACATTGGCATTCAAAGAAGGTGGGAGAGGGATTCTTCTCCTTTTTTGTGCTTTAAAGCTCAAAGCAGAGAATCATGCAGGCTTATTTGGGAGTTTAATTGTTTGCTTTATGTGGAAACTTAGACTTTTAACATGTTTTTGGAACAAGAGTAGGTGGTTGCTGAGATGCATTCTTCCTCTAAAAATTTTGTGGTATTAAACTTTTCAGTCACGGCCCAGTTAGGTGTGTTTTATCCAACTAAGAGAATAAATTAAGCTTTGTGTTTTGGAAGTGCTTAGACAAGAAAAGATGACTAAGCAAAAGAGTGATTCGTGCTGATGCTAGTAAGTGGTAATATTTCACTGTAGTGGCAATCTGACATGAGAGTTGGGTTTTCTCTTTCCTTCTAGTACACAACTCATCGCATTCCAAGGAGTCGGGAAGTCCAGCAGTCTTGGAGCTCTTCAGTGTTTACAACCTTGTATGCTATGTGTTACTCCCTTCCTCTGACTTTTCGACTCAAGCCAGATTTGGTAGGTAAAATTCTAAGGGTCACAGTACAAATGAAATATCTGCTAGGTTCCACACTAGTAACAGAACATACATAGTGTCTTAGGAAAAAAATCTCTCGAACACACTTTGCTGAAAGAAGTGGGAGAAATTGCTTTAATTAGTGGTATCACTAACAAAAGGCTCATTGGGGCAGTAGGAGTATGCTTTGAAATGAAAGGAGCTGGGCCCAGATCCTAGACCTGCTACCCACTGCCTCTGTGACTTTGGCCAAGGCCTCGAACCCCTCCGGGCCTCAGTTTCCATAGCTGTAAAATTGAAATGTTAGACTAGATGATCTCTTCATCCCCTTCTAGCTCCATACCAGTGATCAGTGAACTTAAGGTTGACACTGTTCATTTTTTTCAGGGCTTCCTATAAGTCATTTCCCTATTGTGTAATTAGCCAACCTGTGGATTCTTCACATGCACCTGTGAGCCCTGAGCTGATATAGGAAGGAGTTTATTGGGTAGAAAAGATCTAACTCTTCACTGTAGTTTCTTTTGAGAGGCAAAGACTGTTTACCAAATGTGGAATATGTTGATCGAATTTTATAGCTTCTCTCCTTTCATAGAAGAAGGCAGTACAGAAAAGAAAGATTAAAAAGTTAATCTAGTAAACTCTGTAACTGGTACTTTCTCTGCAGTTTAGTCTTGGACAAGGGCCTCAGTAGACCTGTGAGGAGTTAAGTGATTTGCCCAGGGCTACACAGCCAATATGTGTCAGAAGCTGGAACTGAACTTAGGTCTTCCTGGCCCTGAGGCTGGAAGGGAGGTAGGCCAGAGTGGGAAGGGGTAGACCAGAACCCATAAGACAATTCCAAAGATTTAAGGAAAAAAATGAGAATTGTCCAAACCTGCATTAAACTTTGTTCATTAGAAATGACCATTATAAATAATGGTTTCATTTATCTTTGACAAGCAAGAAGATTTCATTTACCTTTGACAAGAAGTGAGTGTCACAAAGGGAATTCTTTCTTCTTATTGTGGCTGATTTATAAATGAAGAAACTTGACATTTCCCAAAACCACTTAATCACTGCCCAGGTAAAGTGAAATAGAAAAATGACTCATGACCTGTATTTAAACTGATTTTATTTACTACTCTTTAGAATGGGAAACCTTTAGACTAAAATACCTTTTCTTTGGAATGGAAAGAAAATGCTACTTTGGGAAAGAATAGCACTTAGGGGTCCGAAATGATCTGAACTGCCTAGTTTGGTTAGATACACAGGCAAGGAGGGAACCATTTGTTTTTTACTTTAACCATGTGCCCCTGAATTGGTAAGTTTGGGAAATCCACTCAGATAGTTCTTTATTTCTTTTTCTCATTTATAAAATAGATATAATGATATATATTGACCTTAGAGGCCACATGTGAGTGCAAATAGCTGCAAGTCTTTATACGTTTTTGAAAATAAAAATGATAAGTAGTTGGAGAGACTTTCTGATATATAAATTAGCAGTAGACACTTTGAGAGATGCATTTCAAACAAGTCAAGAGTTCATGAATTACTTTTTCAGTGCAGTAAGTAATATCCTAGCAGTCTAAAAATATTGATATTACTTTCTACAGGCCTTTTTCTCTGCCAGGTACTAACTTTAACATTGAGAAGAATTTAGATGATTGGTCTTCTTTTCAAGTTCCATAGAGCTACTTGTTGTCTCTTTTTCTCTTCTCCCCACCCCCCACCCCAAAGGGAGGCAGCATTGAAAGGACAGTGGCTTTGGATTCATAGAGCTTGGGCTTAGAATCTTGCCTTTCCAGTTACCATCCACTTGACCTTGGGCAAGGCTCTTAACTTTTCTGAGTCCTGTTTTCTTTATCGGTCAACCGAAGGGGTTGGACTAGATGGCCCCAGAGCTCTCCCAAGCTGTAGTAGGTCTGTGATCCTGTTGAAAGTGGTATCCTACCTACATGTAATCACTATCAGTGACAAAGCAAGAATTCCTATCTCTACTAAAGCATGATTTTATCGTTACAGAAGCAATATGAATGAAATGTATTAGAAAATTTAACTAGATTTCAAGACTTATTTTAGCAAACAATATGTAAAAATAAATATGGAGTAATATTATTTTATTTTTTCAAGGTGATTTTTTTTTTAATTTGGTAAGAGTGTAACCTAAAGTACCCAGTAGGATTTCAGAGGAATATTTTTAAATTGTGAGTTGAGTTTAGAATGAAATAGTATATAACATATACTTTGGTCTGCTGAAATTAATCCCTTAGGTAAAAAGTGTTTCTGTAATAGAAAACAAGTTCTGTTTTGAAAGCCTAAGTCTGATTTTAAGCAGTTACTGAAACTGATCATTCTTCTTCTGGTGAGGCCACTAAATATCTTTTTCTTTGATCACATTCCTAATATTTTGTGTATTGTTATATTTTTCTTTTTTTGTTGTTATTGAAGATAATCAGGGTTAAGTGACTTGCCCAGTGTTTGAAGGCAGATTAGCACTAGGATCCTCCTGATTCCAGGGTCAGTTTTCTATCCACTGTGCCACCTAGCTGCCCCTATTGTTATGTTTTTCAAGAATGTATAAGTGTTATAATGCTAGGACATCTGTAGATTACTTCAGGGATCTGTAACGTCATTACTTTAATAGAGATTATAGCCCATCTATAACTTAGATGATTTTCAAGAGTTTCAATGGCTGAAAAATTCGTGGCCCTCTAGCCAACCGTGTGTGTGCATGTGCCTGTGTGTGCACATGCGGGGGGGGGGGGGAAGGGGAGGAGAGAAGAGAATGAGAGGGTGAGAGAAAGAGAGACAGAGACAGATAGAGAGAGAAAGACAGAGACAGAGACAGAGACAGAGACCGAAACACAGGGACAGAGAGAGAGAGAAAACACCTATGAAATACTTACTGTGTGCCAGGCACCAAGTCACTCTAGGTTGGTCCTGGACCACAGACATTCACTGGCCTTATGCTTGAAATCTTTCCATCTTGTAGGACCTGCCAGAATTTTCACTACATAAATAAAACATTTAATAACCCAGAATCACCTCCAATTTGAGCCATCAGAGTGAGACTTTAGTACATTCCCTATAGAATAAGTGTGTAAATTCATAACAAGTATAATACCCATCAGGGAAAAGGAGGGGTATGGATTAAAATGGCTTTCCAGCCTATAAAATAACTGCTTCCATGTTTACTTGAATGAAAGTGTGATTAGTAAACCATAGCTTTCCATATTCTTATCATCTGACCACTGAGTAGCTTAAAAAAGAGCTTAGCAGAACAAGTACTAGAATTTAGTCTTTGTCTGAAACATCTGATACAACTCAGTACCCTAGTTTCTGTTCAACTCGAACCTTTCTCTCTGCCTTTCAAGTTTGTTTGCGTTTGGAAAAAGCTAAACCGACTTTTGAAATCTTTAGCATACTATTAACAAGTATCAAGAACATTCTCCTGAGTTCATTTTGTAGTCATTCAACACCATCTGGCCTTTGATAAGTTCTCAAATAGGCCCATTTTCTGTTACTCTCCCGCTCAAGTGCTTTAGCTCCCAGAATTTCTTTTAGAACTTTGCAGCTTTGTTTCCTTAAGGTTTCTCAGGATGCATAGACTTTTTCATTGTAATTTTGCTTGGCTCTGGGAAATGGAAAGAAATGAAGTTTTTTTTCACTTACATGATTCTTCTGTGATGAGTTTTTTGGGCTTCAGCAAGTCATGAAACTATATATGGAGGCAGAGAGAGGTCAGGATCTGTGGAGGGAATATGATGAAATCATGACTCTCAGAGTATTAAATAAAACACAAAATGGGAATAATGGAAAATATCAGCTCATCTGTTTACAAAGCTTGAAACCATAGTTAAAAGTAGATAACAGTTGCCAAATAGTCTGGTTTTATTATCAGATCATCTGTGAAAGAAAGATAATACTTACCCAGCTTGTATCATAGTTGTTATGTGGCCGAAATGAGATACTTATGACAATGCTTTGTAAATTATAATGTACTATTCAAAGGCAAGTTATTGTTGTTATTATTTTGTTATGTTCGCGTTACAGAAAGAAAGCTTAATTTATGTTTTCCTTTGGTCATGCAGAGGATACTGTGCTTGCTTCTCTTAGCCACCAGGGGGCACAGGATAAACAGTCTTCTAGGATCTACCTTTTATCTGAGAGTGATTTCTGTTAGGTAGGAGATTCAGGCTTCCTGCTTGTTTGTATAGGAATTCATTGCTCCTGATTGCGTCTTTGATGACTCTCTCCATTCTCACTGTTCAGATTAGGCTCTTCCCCTCAGCGTCACACTGCACATAACTGGGCCTGAATTTCCCAAGGGCATTAAGAGAAATGTGTCCTTCCTGAGAGGAATTATTATCACCTCCCTGTGCATTTCCATTGCTAACAGGTCAGGTTCTCATTACTTTTTACCTGGACTCTTGTAATACCATGCTGACTGGTCTTCCTCACTCCAGCTTCTTCCTTCTCCTGTCTATCTTATGTGCTGTTCCACATGGCCTGGATATAAAAGGTCACATCATAAACAAATGAGAGTAAAAAAGATACTTTTCACAAGTGTGCATGCATGAGTCCTTGACCAAACAAGGGATCATAGAAAATGAAATTTTAGATTTACATTTAGATTACATAAAATTGACAAGCTTGTTAACAAACAAAATCAAGGCAATTAGAATTAAAATAGAAACAGCTAACAAAGGGAAAAAATTTGCAGTGAGTATATACATACACATAAATACATACATATATACATTCACACACATACACACATCTCTTTCTCTCTCTCTGATCTAAGAGCCAAGGGAAACTCATTCAAGTAGAAGAACAAGAATTCTTATCTAGATAAAGGTTCAGAAGTAGTTCTAAAAACAAGGAAAGCAAGGTATCAGCAATCATATCAAAAAGGCACTAGGAGTTTGTTGTGGTACATAGTTTGAAATCATCTCTACCTGGCTACTTTCCAGTTTTCCATACTTTTTGTCAGTTAATCTTCCTCAGTAGTTGGTACCTTTGAATCTATTGAACACTTTTCTGCTATATTCTTTTGCATCTGGGTCTTGTGCTCCAAATCGGCTTAATTGATCAACTTATTCTGTTTTTAGCTATTACCAGATAGTGGAATCTGACGCTGCCAAACCCCCTCGCTTCCTACTTTTTTTTAACCGTTGAGATATTTGATCTTTTGTTCCTTCCCATGAATTTTGTTATTGTTTTCCAGATCTATAAAACTAGCCCTTTGGTAGGCTGATTAGTACGGCATCAAGCAAGTAAATTAATTTAGGCAATATTGTCGTTTTTATCATATTGGCATAGCCCAGTCATGAACAATTTGTTCTGTGAAGTTTGGATTCTGCCAGAGGGCCACAGTTGAGGACCCAGAGGGCCCCATATGGCCTTGAGGCTGAAGGTTCTCCACTCCTGCAGATAGTTCATTTTTTAAAGGTACCAAATATAGCTGAGAAATATAGATATTCTTTCATAGTCCATTTGGTATTCACCAGTGGTCTGTCATATCTAATTTTTTTAAAGTTCTTTTCAGGTCCTCAATTACTTTCTTGTTTAACTCTTTTTTGCTATATTATCTTGATCTGAAATGGGTACATTATGTTCTTCAACTATTATCACTTTACTCTATTTCTTCCTGTAATTCGACTAACTTTCCTTTAAGTACTTAGATGCTATGCTATTTATTTCACATGTATTAAGTATTGATATTATATCATTGTTGGTGGTGCTTTTAAGCATAATTTAATTTCCCTGTTTTTCTTTTATAAACATATTGGTTTTTACTCTTGCCATAACAGAGTTCATGGTTGTTGCCCCTTCTTTTTTTTTTATTTGTCTAAAGCATGGATGGCACAATGGATAGAGTGCCAGGCCTAAAGTTAGGAAAACTCATCTTCCTGAGTTCATATCTAGCCTCAGACACTTACTAACTGTGTGACCCTGGGCAAATCACTTAACCATGTTTGCCTCACTTTCTCATCTATAAAATGAGCAGGAGAAGGAAATGGCAAACCACTCAGTATCTTTGCCAAGAAAACCCGAAATGTGGTCAGGAAGACTCAGTGACTGAAACTACTGAACAACAAAAGCATGATAAATGTTACTGCAGTCTCTCATTTTTAACTCCATGTGGATTTTATTTCATGTGTGTCTTTTAAACACATTGTTGTTTCTACTTTCTAATATATTCTACTATCTTCTTCCTTTTCCGTTTTACAGGTGAGTCTAATCACATTCACAGGAAATGTTTTCAAAATAATTTTTTTAACTTAACAAAAATCCATTTTCTCACCCCTCTATTCCCCCATTGGGGTGGGAGCAATTCTTGTAATAAATATGCGTATTCAAGCAAGACTAATTTGCACATTAGCTCTGTCCAAAAATAATATGTCTGTCTGTACCCTGAGTTCACATCTTTGTCAGCAGATGAGTAGCATTACGCTCTCTTCTCAGTCCTCTGGAATTGTGGTTGGTCATTGTGTTGATCTAATGTCTTAAAATTCTTTCAGAGTTGTTTGCCTTTGCCTCGGTGTTGTACATATTGTCCTTTTGGTTTTGTTCCTTTCTTGATGCATCATTTATATGTCTCTTCAGGTTTCTTTCAAACTATCTCATCCGTCAGTTTTTATAGCATAACAGTAGTCTGTTACATTCATATACAGTTATTTGTTCTGCAGTTCACCGTTGAATGGATACTCCCTTAGTTATCAGTTCTTTGTTGCAACACACACACACACACAGAGCTGCTTTAAATATTTTTGTACATGCAGGACCTTTTACTCTTTCTTTGATCTTCTTGGGGCACAGGCCTAGAAGCAGTATTGCTGGTTAAAGGGTATGCAGAGTTTAGTAACTTTGAAGGCATAGCTCCAAGTAGCTCCACCACTAATTCAGAACTGTATTTGCTTTCTTGCATCCTTTTAAACAGCTGTCATTCTTTTTGTCACTTTTGCCAATCTGACGGGTACGAGGTGGAACCTCAGAGTTGCTTTAAGTAATGATTGTTAATGGTGTCTTCTCTTTCATGTCTCTTCTTCCCCCTTGTACAGAGATGAAAAAACTGGTGTTAAGGAAAGGAATGTAGTCACCACTGGTGATCTTGAATTGAACTGATTGGTTTCCCCTAAACAACCCATCCTTCCTTCCTATCACCCAGATTTCAATCACTGATTCTTACACTATCTTTTTTTTCCTAATACCACTTTTCTAATCTACTCTTCCTCACAGTTGATTTATTTTGCTTATCATTCTCTCTTACCATCTTTATCCCTTTTCTACCCTTCATACAATATATACAATGTAAACTGGAGGTAATATCAAAGGGAAGGCATGGGGTGTCGGGGGGAGAGTTGTGGCAGGGGGAAAGGAGAGATAAATACCAGATAAATACCAGAAAAGGGCTCTTGTAGAAGGTAAAATTCAAACTGAGTTTTGAAGGAAACCAAGGGAATATAGGTGTTGGAAATGAGTAGGAAGAGCATTCTAAGCATGAGAAGACATCCGATGAAAATGTCTAGAGTCAGGACAAGGAACAAAAAGACCAGTGTTACTGCATCAAAGAGTATGTGAAGGGGAGAAAAGTATAAGAAGACTGGAAGAATAGGAAGGAACCCAGTTATGTCTAAAAGTCAAATAGCATTTTGTTTTTGATCCTGGAGGCAATACAGAGGAACCAGAGTTTAATAAGTAGTAACATAGTTAGACTTGAACTTTTGGGTAGATAATTTTGGTGGAGGGTAGACTGGAGTAGAGAGAAATTTGAAGTAAGAAGACCAACTAGAAGGCTATTGCTGTAGTTCAGATGTGAGGTAATAAGGGTGCGCTAGAAGGTGGTGGTTGTGTCAAAGGAGACAAGTGTCATATACAAGAGATGCTTTGAAGATAGAAAGGAAAGAACTTGATAGATTGGAAATGTGGGACCGCGCGCGCGTGCATGTGTGTGTAGTCAGTGGTGACACATATTTTAAGAGCCTTAATGATTGAGAGGGTAGTGGTATGCTTGATAGTAGCAGAGAAGTTTGGAAAAGGGGAGGGTTTGAGGATAATGAGTTCAGTTATGGACCTATTGAGTGTAAGATGTCTACTGTACATCCAGATGAACTGGAAGTCAGGAGAGAGGTTGGGGCTGGGTAAACAAATCTGAGAATCATCAGTATAGAAATTATCTTTGAATCCATGAGAGCCAGTAAGATCTCCTGGAGAAAGTATAATGGGAGAAGAGGGCCTAGGACAGAGCCTTGGTTAGTGGGTGTGACTTAGCTAAAGGAGCAGTAAGACAGGAAGGAGTTGAACCAGGAGAGAAAGCACTGTTACCAAAACTTAGAGAAGAGTGAGTGTCCAGGAGAACAGGGTAATGGACAGTTGCAGAGAGATCAAGAAGGATAATGATTGAGAAAAAAAACTATTAGATTTAGCAGTTAAAAAATCAATAGTAACTTTGGAGAGTGCAGTTTCAATTGAATGAAGAGGTTGTAGGCTAGACTGAAGAGGAGAGGCGGAGAAGTAGAGGCATCAATCTAAGTGGCTTTCCCAAGGGGTTGACGGTAATGTTCTTGTGATGCCTACTCCCCTGTCCCTCCATTTTTTTAATGTTCTTCTTTAGTGACTCAGTTATGAGAATTGGTTTTAAAAAAATTTCCTTCTTTTACATTTCTTTCCTGATATATTCCTTTTTCCTTTCCATCTCTTTCCTTTCTCAGGACTCTCAAAGCAGAAAAAAAAAAAAAACCCACTACCAACCCCTGTTTGTCCTATTTAATTCTCTATGTAATCCTTGAAGTCATTAGGATTTTGGAGATTGTCTCTTCTCCTCCCATTAAAATGTAAGCACTTTATCATCTTTTAGCCCCTTCCATTTTCTTTAATGTATTTGCCTTTCTAGGTTGTTTTTTAATTCTCTGTTAATATATCAGAGTTTCTTCTTAGCTTTGTCTTTTTATCAGGAGTGTTTGAAAGTCCTCCATTCCATTGAGGGAAGGGAACAGTAATTTATGCAGTATCTACTATGTGCCCTGTAGTATCTCATTTTGTCTTCACAACAACTCTGGGAAATAGGTGCTATTATTATTTTACATTTGAGGAAACTGAGGCAGATGGCATTTAAGTGACTTACCCAGCATCATACAGTAACTTAAGTATCTGAAGATGAATTTGAGTTCAAGTCTTCTTGGCTTCTAGGTTAGTGCTCTATCTGTGAAGGTCTGCTTTTTTCCCATATAGAATTATACTCAGTCTTGCAGGTTGTTATTCTTTTCTTTTGGCTTTTGGAATATCATTCTAATATTTTTTTCTCCTTTATTATAGTAGCTTGCCAGGCCTTGTGTAATCCTGACAGTAGTTCCTTCATACCTAAATTGTCCCGTCCCCCCCTGGCTTTAGTGGTTTTTCTATTTTCACTTTGCCTGTTTATTATAATAAATCTGAAAAGTTTTCATTTTTGATTTCTGGAATTATTGCATCTGGTCCTTTTGAGGGAGGAGCTTGATTTCAGGGAGTCCATTAATTCTAAATTGTCTCCCTTGATCTATTTTCCAGAGCATTTTTGATAATAGATATCTTATATTTCTTCTATTTTTTTCAGTCTTTCAGTTTTGTTCTAATATTTCTTACTGTCTCATAGAGTCATTGATTTGTTTAGTCTGCTCAAATTTTTAAGGAGTCAGTTGGGTGATGTTTTCTAATTTTTCTTCTAAGCCGTTTATTCTTCAATTTTTTTCTTCCAGTTGTTATTGTTTCTACATTATGTTGTCTTTTACCTAGTCATTCCTTTGGTTCTCTATTCAGCCTTTATCTTTTGATTATATTTATCATGTAAATCACTATTTTAACTGAATTATGTTCTACAAAAGTGGTGCTTAAAATTTCTTTATTGATCAGTTTTTAAATATTCTGTACATTTTGAATAAAAAGTAAATTCTAAAAAAAAAAATTTTCTTCCAAACCTCGTTTTTTGTTTGTTTTTTTATGTTTTGCTTCATTTCTTCTAAGTATTCTTATAGTCCTTGTAACCAAGCCATTTTTTTCCCCCTCTAGACTGCTTGTCGTTGTAGCAGAGTTGCTTTCTTCCATTGAGATTTCCTCTTGGGCAATTTTTAACCCATAATGTTTCTTAATGCCATTCAGTGTCTTATTTTCTTTACTGATATCTCTAGCCTCACTGATTTGGAATTTGTGTCAGGGCTAGACTCTACCCCTTGCCACCCTCTTAAATGAGGTGGTTAGCTCCTCTTTATTCCTGACCTCATTTTTCTGTATTTCTACTTCTGGATTCCACTTCTCCTGTGACTGGGCTCAGCATTCTGGCACATTTCAATGTTCCCATCACACAACTCCACAGTGGGCTGTCCCTGGTCAAGGCACTGCTATAGACTACTGGTCCACCCACCTCTTACACCTGGCTTTTATTGGCCATGGTGCTGTGAAAGCTCTGTGCTCCCTGAGGCCACCCTGGTCAAGATACTACCAGATTCTATTGCCCTCCCTGGGAGTTCTGGGACAGCTTCCACGCTTTCAGCCTTTTGTCCATTTTTTTGCCTTTATAAAGGCTGACTTCTCTGGCGCAACTTTTTTCCACCGTCTATAACTTCTGATTATCTTTTTGTTCAATCCTAGGTTAGATATAGATTAGTAGAAGTTTCTCTTTGGAATTTGTGGTCACTGTATTCTTTTTAGATCGTTGCTAAAATCAAAGTAGGAGAGTTGGGTGCCTCTGTACCTTTCACGTGATTATCTTAATGAGAAATAGGATAGTCCTTTGACAGACCTCTTGGTTGGGAAGTGAAAAGTAGGAAAGAGATGGGATAGTACCTCCGGAGGGCAGCAAGATAAAGACAACAGAAAACTGGGGTTTGAAGACCAGAAAAGGTCTGTAGAAGATGGCCAAGGGACCACTGGAGAGAGAAGAATGAAGATTCAAGGAAGGAATGGAGAGATTGTGGAGCTAAGTCTTAGAAGATGAGAAAGGAGCTAGTTTCAGGGGCATAGCAAGGAAAACAAGGCTCTTTGTCTGAGATAGAAAGTATCGGGACACTTAAGGAGGAGATGAATGTTAATTAAGATAAGGACAGGAATTTAGGCTGCTTTTGTCAGGTGGCCGCAATCTCTGTAAAGGGTGAACTAGAGTTATGTTAAAAATAATAGGAGAGGGAAGATTAGTAGGGGCCAGTGGGGGAGGAGCGGGAGAAGCAAGTACTTGTGAGGAGAAAAAATTTAAGTGTGAGGAAAGGAGAAAAGGTGCCTGTGGTGAATTCAGTAACAAACTGATAGGAGAGGAATGAAGCCAAGCAGAGGTCCGACAGCACAACTTGAATTCTGTAAGGTCTTTGCATGTACCAAATTTCCTCAAATCTTAAATATTATGAAGACATGTCCACTTGAAAATTGTAATGGGCTTAACATTTTTTTGGAGTTAAAAGATGTCTTCCTCACTTTTGGTTATGTGCCCTTTTGACTCAGTCCCTTGACACCATGTGCACAATGTTCAGATCACTGACAAAGACACTAATGGGGAAAACCCCCCAAAATAAAAAGGAATAAAGGAGCGGCAGGGTGATATAGTGGAAATGCACTGGAATATGACCCGAGCTCTACTCCCTGCTTTGTCATTAATTGTGTGACAAGTCCCTTAATCTCTATGAATCTTTGTTTCCCCCTCTGCATATCAAGAGGGTGGAAGCAGAAGTTCCACAATGAACCTTTCAGCCCTACAATTATTATTATTCTTTAGAGGCAGTTGGAGGTTAAATGACTTGCCCAGGGTCACACAGCTAGTAAGTGTCTGAGGCTGGACTTGAACTCAGGTCCTTCTGACTTCAGGGCTGGTGCTCTATTCACTGTATCACCTCCCTGCCCCCCCCCCACAATTATTTTTAAATTTAGTTGATATTGAAATCTTTTATTTTAATATCTCCCTACATTTGTATCTACCTGAATTTGTAATGGTGAATTCAGCCAGGTATTTGAAAGATATTCGAAGGTAAATATACCTATATTTCCCAATGATTACTCCTTCCCCCTCCCCACTCCCCATAAAGCCCTTCCACAAAACTAACCAGACAACTATGACAAATGTGTGTATGTGTGTGAGTATTCCATTTAGGAGTACCTAGCTAGCCAGCCTGGGAGTCAGGAACACCTGAGTTGAGGGTCTTCCTCTAATACATCCTATCTTAACTGTGAAAACCAGGATAAAGCATGTAATGTCTTAATGTCCTACACAGCTCTCTAAAGTTTTGAGTTGCATAACAGCTGCTGGTCTTTTCAGGTAGGAGTTCTCACACTGAGAGTTAGCTACATCAGTGAAATCAGGTCCAGTCCAAAAAATCCCTCAAAAAACACACACACACACACACACACACACACACACACACACACACAGAAGTATGCATATGTATGAACAAACCCTAAATGTAATTTTTTTCTGTAAAAAAAAGTAAATGTCTGACTTTCCCACGTGTTACAAATTGGAAGGAAATGGAGCATTTTGGACTAATAATCTGCCCCTGTGCCTGAATCTTCAGCTGCCTTAATTCACCATGACAAATTCAGATATATTTACTACATCTCCACTCATGCTTTATATGAAAGGAGGCCATTATTGCACTCGGTCACTTTTCCCATGATCCGTCCCCAGTTAGAACTGTGAAATGTCCAAGTTCACAGTGTGGTTTAGCAGACGCTGAGATGGATAATAGATTTTTGTCTCTAACTAGTACACTGTGATTTTTTATCAGCTCTTTTCTCTGGTAAGCCGCAAACCTGGGTGGTGCCTGGGTTATCACTGTCTGCATAGTCTATAAAGTTTTTATGAGTATTGATTGACACGTGTTTTTCACATTAAGAAGAGTCAATTAAGTTCTTGTTGGTTTGCCAAAACACCACTACAGGAACTCTTTTTTTCCCCTTAACTATTGTCGAGTTTTATTCTGTTTATGTAATGACCTTCATCTGGTTTTATATTTTTTGTCATCAAAAACCATTAGGTATATTCAAAGGAAAATTAAGCTAAAGACAAGGTTGACTCTATCAAGATGCTTATCTATAAAAGGAGCCAAGCTGGGAAAAGGTTTTTACATAAACCAAGTCATATCAGACAGAATTAAAGCTCAGTGTTCTCCTTTAAGTCTGCCTACTTCCTCCACTTATCCAGTCCTCCTGAAAATCATGGATATAATCCTGGTATTCCTTTCCCCCAACTTTTATTTCCCCTTTACTCCGTGCACCATACATTTGGCTACCCTCATAAAGACATAGAGAGAAGCCAAAAATCTGACATTATTCATGTTCCATATGGCCAGTGGTTTCATGGGCATAGGCCCTCCAGTGTCTGGCTTCCTGTTACTGACAAGCGGCTTTTCCTACCTGCAAGTTGAAGGTCACAGCTGGGCAGTGACTAGGCTGGCTAGCAGCCTGTTGCAGGATACACATACAGCACAACTGGGAAGCATATGCTTAATCCTCACAACTTTTCTTCTACACTTCAGTCCAATGACCCTAATCCACACAGCTCCTCCATTGAAAACTGTGTTCTATATTTTTAGCTGTGGGGTTTAGGTTTTTTTTAATATGCAGATTTTTGTCTTTACTTTCATTGAAAATATCTTAGAAGCTTGAAAGTGACTTCTCTTTCCTTTCCAATTGGATCTTTTTTTCCACTTGGCAAACAGCACATTTTTCCCCTCTCCACAAGCCAACATGACATCGCCTATTGCAAACGCTTCTTGTTTCCTTGTTGCCTGCATCACTGTTAAGAGTTGTCCACATTCCAGCAGAATAGTGTTAGGCCTTTCTTTATTTGGTGTGGCCTCTTTGATTCAAAGAGTTATCCAAAACACTTTGAATTGAGTCATGGAGATGCCAGGAAAACAAAACTGGGACTGAAGGGGAAAGAAACTGAGTGGTGGGAATGGGAAATTTTTAAAACACTGCTGTGGCTTACAGAAATATTTTAGAGCTTGTTTCTGATAAACAGCATGAAATGGCTTCCACATCTGTGAAATTTATAGAGCTTGACCTAGCAGTGATGGAGTTATTTATTAAAGATAATGAAGAAAGTAGCTGGTGCTAAGTGAGAAAGGAGAGTGGAATAAAGGAGGATTAGCCATGAGGTAGGATTAAATATATGAACCTTGGGATTTTGAATGATCCTAGTGTGTTTCAGTGATTTCAGTGTAAGACTGTACATCCATGGAGGATGGGGGGGGGGGGAGGAGAAGGGAAGGAAAAAAGTGTGTGTGTGTGTGTGTGTGTGTGTGTGTGCAGCATAGATAGATAGATAGATAGATAGATAGATAGATAGATAGATAGATAGATAGATAATTTGACCATCATATGAATCAATGGAGAATTTCAATATAGTGAGACTACTAGAGTGAAATTTTGGTAGGTGTTTTTTTAATGATTAATATGACACAATCCCTCTCATCCGGCTGTTTTTTAAAAGGAATAGAGAAGAAAAAGGTGGGAAGATTATTAACACATTGAAGATAGAATGATATAGTTTAGAAAAGAGTAAAAAAAAAGATTGTAATTTGCATGAAAAAAGAATTATGGAAAAATGTCTATTTCTAGGGATCTAGTTTGGAAGTAGTGGCATACATGGGCTATTTTTTCTAAACCTGAAGATTGGAATTCATAGATTTGTTTGAAGAAGAAAGCATCACAAAGGATATTAAACTTCCTGCTGGTTACTTACAGTTTTGAGTTGTAAAAAGAAGTAGAAGACTTTTCTTGCCCCTGTGAATTGGTTTCTGGGATTAGTTCATGTGAATTTTTGGTTTCCATTCTGAACTGTTGAGTATCATTGTCAAGGCAATTGAATGAAGAAAAGAAAAGTTACCAAAGTTTCTCATTTCCTAGGAGTCACAGAACCTGGCACTCTTTAAAAAAAAGTTTAAATAATATGGGACCTCTTTCAGCTTTTTAAGAGAAAGAAGCATTTTAAGTGAATTCAGAGCTTTTTGCCATCGCCCCTGGAGATCAAGGGCAGTGCACTCACACTGTCCCTTTTGAATCTCCTCACAGGGCAGTGTGCAGTGAAGACCTTTCTGATTTTGGAGGTCTCTCTGAGTAGCTGAGTTTTTGTTGTTTTGTTTCAGGAGCTTCTGTTTCTCTGGTACAGATGTCCAGAGATTGCTGATGATGGATGGACCCATTTTCTTAGACTTAAGACTCCTGTAAAATAAGGGCTTGTCCATGGAAAATTTATTTCCTCTTTTTTGTATATTTGAAATGTGAAGTTTTGCTTACCCCAGGCTGCCTTTTGCTAGACAACTAACCCCAGCTGGCTAACTGCTTCCTACCTTCTACAGCACTTATAAGAAGTCTTCATGGACCCAAGGGGCTAGGCTAATTTTTTTTCCTAGAGTAGGAGACTAAAAAATTACAGAAAAACAATTAAAAAGAATGTCACCCCCAAGTTCAGAAAGATGGCATCTAATGTCAAGTTACTATGACGCATTGCTGAGCACCGTGAACACTTCAAACATCACTTTGGCTTACAGTAAATATTTTAGAACTCTTGATAAAACATCTGATTGGGAGCAGATCAAGCAGTTTGAACTGGTTTTACATACCTCTAATAGAGAATAAAAGAGACAGCTGATAGGATCTTTGACTTACGAGAGAACACACTGTGACTGAGCACTCCTTTGATGAAATGGGAATGCAAGATTCATAAGTTTCATGTGTGATTATATCATATTTTCCATCCTCTGCTATGCAGAATGAATTTCTGCAATGTGATCAGTGTTAGCATTGAAGAGAACAGCAGATTCCATTTTGTCAGAAGCTGTCTTGCACACATGTTATCTTCCAGAATGTCTGTTTAATCCATTGGTAGAAGCCTTAGAATGATGAAGCGTATTTTTAAAACACAGACATAGCTCACAGTGTGTGGCAGTAGGTTTGTTCTTATTGAGTAAATAATTGCTTTTCTTTGAAGGCAGGTGTTGCATAGTGATCAACCGTGCCTACCTCTCATTAAATGCAGGTGCCTTTTTTCCCTAAAAGATCTATTTACATAACATAGTATTTTGTAGATAAGACATGGGTACAATATATACCTAGAACTCAAGGGACTTGTACCTTCCTCTGCCTTCTGATTACTTAATCTGATTCTCCTCTTCTAGCTGCGTGTGTTATCATAATTCATTACTCAAAGAGGAGAAAATGGCATTGGCTATTGTGGGGTTAGGGCTTCAGAGAATTCAAGTAAAAGTCTCATCTCCATATAAATTTGTGGGTGGATTTCTTACCTGAGTTCATGGTAGTCCAGCCTGTCATTCATCCCATGTAACTACTTGAAGATCTTTCCTGTTATTTCTTTTGATGCCTTTCAGATTTAATCTGTGATGGTGTAAAAGTGAGTAGATTTTTAGTCCTTACTCTATTACCAACCACACTGTACCCCATCTCCAGCATTGTGGTGCTATTGGTCTTCTTTGAAAATAAAGGATGAACAACAAAATATTGCTGACCAGCTGTGTAACCTTAGACCAGTCATTAAATGTCTTTGGAACTTAGTGTCCTCATCTGTAAACTGGGGATTGTTTTAAATACCTTTTTCTTCTAACTCAAACATTCAATGATTGCATGATCGATTTAGTACATTAGAAAACCCTCTGTTGTTTCACTAACTTCTTAGGGCTGACATACCTGACCCAATCCAAATGGTTATTGAGTAAATCTCAGTGTTGGGGCTAAAATATGCACCCGACTTAATTCACAGATGCTTAGTGTTATTGATGACAAATAGGCCTTTCTACATTCCACTAACCGCTGACTGGTCTCACAGAATCAAAAAACCTAAGAGCAGGAAAGGGCCTCGCCATTTAGACCTCTTAGAATGGCTTCAGGGCCATCTCAGAATCCCCTCTATTACATATCCCATTTAGATTGTAAGCGTCTTGAGTCAAGACCATGTTTCAGCCTTTTTGTGTCCCCAGTTCCTACCACAGTCTTATATGTAATTGGCACAATCAAGGCTTTGATTAGGATGGTTAAAGGCTTAGGCTTAAAAGACTGTCGTGATTCTGCATGGGCTAATTAATTAGCAGTATTAGCTGCTTAGACCTTTTTTCTCCTTCACTCAGTGTAGCTTTCTTTTCTTCTTTCCCCTTATTATCTCTTTTGTTCTTTTCTTTCTCTTTTATCTTTCTCCTGGATTTCTGGAGCTTATCAAGGTTGTAGCATCAGAGGTTAGAATTAGAGATCCTTTAGTTTGTGAAATCATGAAATATATCACTTTCTCTTCTTTATATGGACAAGTGACGATCTCTAATTAGGTAACATTTACAAAACTATGAGGAAATACTGGAATTACATCATAAAGATTCCAAATAGCAGTATTAAATATTACATATAAAATTCATTTTAATTATCCTTACTTTTTGAAGGGCCTGTAACCACTATTAGTAGTGGTTTCTGAAATTCTGTCCTTTTACAGATTCACTAGAATCATTTTGCAGATAAGAAACCAAGGCCCAAAGACGCTTGAGTTGCTTAAGTCCCTAAAGCTAATTAAAGGCACAGAGGAACTAGAATCTGGGTCTTCCAGTTACCAGTCCACTGATTTTCCCACTAGGCCATGCTGCTTTACTTTAGTACAACTTAATTGCATAACTAGCATTACTCAAGGCTGAATAGCATCCTCAGAAGATGAAGAAAAATGGGGTTTATTAATGAGCATCTGAAAGTAAAATACAAGCAGTGTCTATAAAGTGTGACCAAGTTGTATTGGTTGAACCAATTTTTTCTATTGTTTTTATCACTGTGTTAATTATATGAAGTGATGATATTTTGAGCGCCTATAGTCATTTAAGACAGCCCAAAATTGACCTTCTGTGATCTATTTTTATTCCATATTTCAGTGGAAAGAGTACTGGATCTGGAGTCAAGAGATCTGGGTTTGAGTCTTGATTCTTACTAGTTGAGTGATCTCTGGAAAGTCACTTCACCTCCCTGGGCCTCAGTTTCTTTATCTTTAAAATGGAGATAATAGCACTTATCTTAAAGAAGTGTTATAATGATCAAATTTAAATATATAAAAATGTATGTGTATATATACACATGTATATTATGTATGTTAAATGTCTATATATTAATATATACCTTACAAACCTTAAAGCATTATGTAGGGGCAGGTAGGTGGTGCAGTGAATAGAGCACCAGCTCTGGAGTCAGAAGGACCTGAGTTCAAATTTGCCCTCAGACACTTAACACTTACTAGCAGTGTGAGCTTGGGCAAGTCACTTAACCCTGATTGCCCTGCCTTCCCCCCTCCAAAAAGAAAAAACAAACAAAAAGAATGATATAAATGCCGGCTATCATAATCATGATGTTGAGGTTGGGCTAGATCGGTGGAGTCAAACTAAAAGAGAAATGGTCCCTGCTGCTGCATATTGACTTACAAAACCATAAACTGATATTACCTATTTTGTGTATTGTGTGCATTGTTACTTATTTTGTGAACCAGTTTGCATTGACATTTTAATCTGATATGGCTGGCACTTGCCCCATGCTGGGAATTGGACACTATGATCTAGATGACCTCTAAAAGTCACCTCAAAGTCTAAAACCACACAACTCCAGTGTTTTATTTAGCTCTATCAGTCAGTGCCTCAGTGAACTAAACATTCCTGCAATTCTTGGTTCTTCACCATAGACCCACCTTCCAACTTTAAATCCTAAGATCCCATATGAAACCTTCCTCTATTGTCAGCCCACACTAAATTTAACTCTTGTGAACCCTTATTGTATTTATATTGAATTGTTCTCTTCTTATTTCATAGGTCAGTTTTGATCCTCCAGATAGACTATAAGTTCCCTGAGGGCAGGGACAGTGTCCTGTACTATATATGTATCCTCTATAGCACTTAACATGGTGCTAGGCACATAATATAAATGTTTAAGTATTTGATTAATTAATAAGAACTGCTTCTGGACACCTTTTTTCTTCTTGCCTGACTATTCCACTGGAAATTCTGGATTAATTTCCTACTAGACATAGATTAATTCTAAGGGTGTCTTTCTTTTTAAAAACTGAAATAAAACCAGTGAGAAGTACAAGTGTGAAATTGCATTCCAATTACATTTTTCCCCCAAGAAATCAAAGACTGAGATTCTGAAACAGGGCTTTTTGTTGATTATCTCCATCTATCCCCATCCCTTAAGATCAGTTGATCCTAAAAATATAAAAAACAGTATAGAAAATTTTGTGTAACAGTCTCTGTCAGACTTCTCAGTAAAACATACTGCACAGAGGCTTCAGGACATTTTAAGGAATAATATTAAAACACTGTAAGAGTTTAAAAAAAAATTTCAGTTCAGTTTTTAAATGTGTAACAGATTGAATATGTATCTAGAGGAAGTCTGTTTCACAGCCAAACGATGAACAATGTTAAAAAGCTTAGACTCCCACAGTCTCTTAGGAGTAATTAGAACTTGCTAAGTAATCAGCCAATTTGGATGTCTGAGAATGAGTCCAAATACAAATGAGTTTTTTAGAAAAAGGTTTGGTAAATTAAATCAGACTACTGTATTTGGAATGCTTTATAACTCCATTTAGGGAACCTTTAAGTGGAAATGCTGTTTTTTAGGAAAGTGACTCGGAAGCCCTACTAATAGGATGAAACCAACCATATGGCTAAAACTATAAGCTGAAGCATTTGATCTCCATGGAGACCTAAAAACAGCAGACTGATCTTGGCAGTAGGCTGGTCTACAGTAGGCCAGTAACTACTTTTTGGATCCCTCAAGTCATTTGTTTGGTGCTTCTGTCTTTTTAGCTCAACTGAATTAATTAGTTTCTGTTAAATCAGTTCAAACATTGAGTTGCCAGATTTTAGATTGTATGTAAAACAAGGGACATAAACACAAGACACTCTCTAATGGGAAGGGAGGAGGTGAAGGGTTAGGGGGAATGATGTGCAAACAGTAGTTGTTTCTGACGTGACCATTATTTCAACCTGTTTAAAAAAAAAGTACATGATGTGCTTGGCTTGGATATGGCTTCAGATCCCACCTCTGACACTTATCATGTGATAGCGGGTAATTCATTCTCTGTGCCTCCTTAGTTTTCTCATCTATAAGGTAAGGGACTGCTTCCATAATTTAATCAGTATTAAATAGTCATTCTTTATAGTCATTAATACGTTTTACCGCGTCAGGCTGCACCTTTTTGAAATATGTAGTTTTAGAGAATTGCCTATGGCACTAAGATGTTACATGTTTTCCTGGCTTGAAGGCCAGTTTAGCCACCCTTCATTTGTAAAATGGAGGTCATAATTCCTGTTGTACCTATCCTCACAGGTTGTTGTGGTTTGTCCTTCATTCTCAAAGAGGACCATGACATCAGGGAGATGATGACATGACTTGCAGTAGACTTTGATTTGAGTAAGGGAGGGCTGTGCAAGGTCACCAGCCTCACTTTTTCCTCCAGAGCCGTCTGGGTCCAGGGGCCAGATATTGATCAGGACGACTGGCCATGGCCCAGAATGCAGTGGAAGACCTTGTCCCTTTTAAATTAAGGTCTTTCTAGGTTCTTACTCTGAGTGAGGCAACCACCTACCAAGGCTGAATTGAAGTAGTCCAATTCACATGCAAGTCAGGATATCACCTTTATGATGTCATTGGTCCTCTTCAAGAAGAAAGGACAAAAATGAAACAAATGCATTTAAGGAACTTTGCAAGCTTTAAAGTGCTGACCAAATATAGCTTATAATCATCCCAACATTACTGACAAAACACCGAAATGTGGAGCAATCCTAGGTAAGTTGGATATCAAACCACCCAAAATTTGGTGGACGATGGGGTCAGATTTAGTTCTTTAATTTTAAAGCTTTGCTATACAGGTTCGAACAAATAGCTATAATGATTTGAGTCAGTAGTTTCTCCTTTGTAACAAGACAGAAAATTTTGCACTCAGAGACCATACTTGTACTGGACTGTCCAGGATATCCCCTGATGTTTGACAGAGATAAACGCTGAACAACAACAACAACAAAACAACAAGGAAATGCTGATGTCATTGTGGGACTATATCGTTTCACCTCTGGACGTCACCACTTTCTGGTTTCCTCTCCCAGACATTGCCAGATTAGTAGAAAGAAGCTCTTTATATTAATAATAATAATCTGAATTTTCCCTAACCCCACCAACAGGGGCTCTAATCCAATGCTTGAATGAACTTGGCCTTCCCAGAATAAGCAAATAACTGTGAATTATACTAGATCCTTACCATAAATAGGAAATATCAAAATTTTGTTAGATTCTTCTATAGTAATATGGAAGTATAGTAATATGAAAGAAACAAGGCCAGAACAGTAACTGTTAAAACTGTGTAAATAGAATAAGTAATATTCAGTTCAAGCTTGCCAAAGTTAAAAAGAGAAATGATCAGAAGAGGGAGAGGAGGCTTAACTGGCTGTTTGGCCTGAGCTTCTCACAGTGGCCCTGGTGGGGAAGGTCAAGGACACTTATCCTCACTGCTACAGGCTTACAAATTTGATTTTATCAGTCTCTGACCAGTGGCAACTCACTCTGAGGAAATTCTTAATCCTAATCAAACTCATTGAATAGTAATTTATTTTTAATAAGACGTTGAACTGGTGCATGGTCTAGGACAGCAGTTCTCAACCTGTGGGTCGTGACCCCTTTGAGAGTCGAACAGGATCACCTAAGACCATAGGAAAACACATATTTCTTATGGTCTTAGGAACCGAGACACCAGTCCCCTATCCGTCTCCAGGCGGGGTCATGCAGATATGCCCACATATGAGTATTAAAGGGTCACAGCATTAGGAAGGCTGAGAACCACCAGCCTCAAGGCCACATGTGATTCTCTGGGGCCTCAAGGGCAGGCCTTTGAATCCAAATTTCACATAACAAATCACCTTAATAAAAGGATTTGTTCTGTAAAATTTGAACCTCAGTCAAAAGGCCATACCTAAGGACCTAGAAGGCCACATGTGGCCTCTAGGCTGCAGATTCTCTACCCCTGAACTACGTACTCATGTTGACTGATCAAGAGATTCTTTTCTCAATGAGAAAGCAAAATTAATAATAGAAGGCAACTTACTATGTGTAGATAGGGAACAAAAGGAGAAAGAAGACCCTATCAGTCAAGGAAGACTCTCTTTCCCCTTCATACTTTACCAATCTTCTGACACCTTGCTCCTTTCCATCTGTCCTATGATCCAGCTACACTGGCCTACTTGCCAATCCTCAAATACAACCCTCCATCTCCCAAAACCCTGCCTTTTTCTGGCTGTCCCCATACTTCAAATGTTCCCCTTCCTCACCTCTGTCTCCTGGCTTCCTTCTAGACTCACCTCACTAACTTCTTCAAAGACTTTTCCTGGTCTCCTCTTCCTTCCTTCCTTCCCCTATAGAAATACATTAATAGGAGTGACCCAAAGCCAAGATTAAAACATTTGTTGATCATATTCTGTTTCTAGATTTTACTTTTCAGGCACCATAATAACATACATTGTACCAACAAAATGAGATCTTTGTAGGAAAAAGCAAAGCAGCAGTTTATGTTGAAAAATAATTTCTCTATTAAAAAATAGTATAAGAGGATTTTTAAAAATATTTCCTTCAATTCAAATAAAGATGCTGTTTCCCCCCATTTTTATCAACGTTGCTCCGTTCAATGTTGTCACTTTTCCTGTTATTCATGGAAGGTCAGGTTTCTTGGAATTCTGCCTCTGACACCAGCTAGCTCTGGGACCATGGGCAAATGATTTAACCTGTCTTGCTCAGTTTATAGAATTGTGAAATGCAGATAATAATACTTATAATTCTTATATTCCTTATCATTCACAGGGTTCTGATAAAGTTCAAATGAGATAACTTTAAGTCCTTTGCAAATAAGAACACACTACATTAGTGTTTCTATTACTCCTGTACTCCCTCACCAATAGCACGTTTCTAAGCTGCACTTGGATGCTGTATAAGTTAGAGGAGGGAAAGTGCGGCCTATGTTCTGATCAATTTGGTCATTAAAATGATAAAGTTTCTAGATCATATGAATGCCATCCACCCATCTCTTTCTTTTGAATTATCTTTCTGATGATAGAATGACCAGAGTTAGTACACAGTGTTTCAAATGTAATCTCATTTAGGGTCAGAACAATTTTCTCTGACTTTCTTTAATATCTTCATTTATAGAATAAGGTCATTGTTCCCTGTTTTTAATTCAGCCAGTTCCTATAACTGATTGAACTTTATCCTCTGAAGTCATAGAACTTTCAGAACTCTCGGATATGACTGACCCTCCGATTTTAAAATTTTATTTTTCAATTATGCCTTTGTTTCTTTCTCCATTCAGGTCTTCATATCAGCCCATTCTAACTCTCATCAAGTCTGTACTAACTGGAGCTTCCTCATATTTTTCCTTTATTATTTCAGCATATTAATGCAGTACCTACCTGTGCTTTGTAAATATTAAAATGATATATAAATGCTACGTATTGTTTGGCTTATTGTTGCTATTATTATCCTCAGTGGTTGCTTGCTACTTATGGACTAGGTCTATCCCCTGGGCTCAGCACTGGTAAGACACTGTAGTTGGTGTGTTTAGCTTTCCACTTAGCCTGGATCATCCTGCAAGGATCCTTATGTGGATCCCTGGGTTGGGAAGTGAAACCTAGAGGTGGTTCTTATTATTTCTTTTTAGCTTGATATATTTTTTAGCTTGGTTATTTGTGGAGGAAGGTCTGCGTTGCTTTACGTCTTAAAATGGCTGCCATCTTTGCATAAGCCTTCTAGGATTTTCCAGGGATTGTCTCTTTAACAGCTTTTCAAATCTGTCTTTCTCTACTGTGTCCCTTGCCTTTGATCAGCAGCTGTAATGAAAACACTACTTGTGACCCTGAGATGTTCTGTTTCTTGCTCAAGAATATAAATAGCAGCTTCTGATACTTTCTGTTTTGAGTATTTATCAACTTATTTTTTGTTATTTCTTTGAGCATAATTACATTTTCTAAGCATGTCATCATTTTCCTTTAAATATGTGATGTTTGAAAGGATTACTGCTTTCTATAAATGCCTTTTCCTTCTAGCTTGTGGCCAATTCTTTATGTATAGGACATCTGTTTATATAATGGCAGTCAAGGTGGTAAGAATTATTTCATTTTTATCTTTTTACCATATAGGTTATTTCTCAGAAAATACTTTCACCATTACTAAAAATCAAAGCAACATTTCTCCATGCATGAGCTTTAAATTTCAGCATGACCTTCCTGAAGTTTTTCAAGAATTCCTTTAATCACTGAATCCCTGATACTTTGCACTTCAACTCTATGGTGAGAAGTTCAAACAAATGTACTTTCCAGCCTCAGAAAGGCTACTTGGTTGCCCTGCCATTCATAGCATTTCCTAGGAACAAAAGACTTCCTGTAGAATAAAACCCCCTCCCAGTGTTTTGTAGAGAATTAGTGACTAAAACATTCTTAATAGGGGAAGCATGATAGAATGGAAATGAATGATGTATACATCCCAGTAAGAATTTCTGAACATATTATATGAAGAAACAATAAAGAGGAGATACTTCAAATGCTTTGATTCCAAGTATGACTTTTGTTTGAACTTTTATATTTCTCTGTAATTTATAGTTTTTTAGAAATAATAGTTGCTTGAATTATAATGGCCTAGGAAGAGGATAATGTTCAGGGTTATGTATTTCTTTAAAAGAAGAGGAGAAAAATAAAATTCATTACAGAATTTTTTCTAATTGACCTGTCAGCAGAGTTATCACATTGCCCTCTGCTACTATAAGAAGCAATATGGTATAGAAGATAGAAGGAGTCCAGAAGGCCTGGGTTCAAGTCCTCCCTCTGACATATACTGGCTATGTGGACCCCAAATAATTTCTAAACTAGGACCTCCCTACACTAATAAAATAACAGGTCTGATGCATTCCATATTATACAAGTATTTAAAATTTTTATTTGTGAGAGCCATAGATTTCTAAACTCTTCTTATCATGCACCCCTATCATTAAAAAGAAATTGAGCATATACCCCCATATGTATATTTTTACCTTTGTAAATTATAAATATGTACTACTATAATAATTTTTATATCATAAAACTCATGAAAAATATAAATTAATAAGGGATGAGATAAAAATGGAATAGTCTTTGATCCTAGAGTCAGTAGGGAGCTACTGGAGTTTATGGGGTAAGAAGAGGCATTACCTGCCCTTTGGGACATTCACTTTGGTGAATGTATGGAAGATGGATTAAGAGCAGGGACACCAGTTAGAAAGCCATTGAGTAACCCAAGCAGGCAGTGATGAGAAACTGAAGTGCAGTTGTGGCCATGTGAGTAGAGGAAAGGTGATTCTGGAGGGAGAAATGACAAGTTTAGCAACGGATTGTATGTATGGTGAGGGAAAGGAGCTATCAGGGACGATACTAAGCTGCAAGCCTAATTGAATAGGTGTGCCGTCAACAGAAATAGGGAAGTTTGGAGGAAAGGTGCATTTGGGAGAAAGATAATGTCATTACAACCCATTCGTGATTGTTCGTCCTGTGCTACCCACTCTTTCCTACCAGAAAACAAAAAAGCGTTGTGTTGGAGACAAGCTCCAGAACTGGTGGTCGTGAGATAAGTTGAATGTGACTCATTTTCTACCCTCCCACTGGTTTGTCACACACCTCTTGGGAGTTAAGCCGTGGGCCCAGTGGGCTCATGCCTGGCCTCTGCTTTGGAGACCAATGATCTAATTAAATAGGAATGATAAAATTTAACTACCAGAAGATACTCTAGAGGTCATTCAGGTCTACAATTCATTCTTCAGATAAGGACACAGAAGTCCAGAGAGGTTAATATCATTCACAACATCTAGACAAACCACAGCCAGCATTGTTCATTGGTTGCATGAAATCACTTTCCAAGTAAATTACAGATGTCATGTAGTTCCTAGAGAACAATGTTATAAATGGGCAACTGACCAAATGATACAAATGTGGAGTTTCTGACTTTGTGATGGGGTTTAGTTATAACACTTGATAATAGAAACATTAACAGTTTGGACATCATTTTATGGAGTTTGCTTGTAGATAATACAGTTAGGAACCATGCATTTCTACACTTCAGTCATTTATTCAACATGCATACAGTAAACATCCATTAGCTGTAATGCCCTATGCAAATATTGAGAGAAATGTAGAGCGATATAAGATCTTTCCCCGCCATCAGGGAGCTTGCAATTCAGCAAACACTGACTACATTTTACAAGTAATATTTGTTACAGGAAAGGTGTGATGCTACTCAGTGAGAGACGAGTAGAGATAAAAGTATGAAAAAGAGTTTAGACTAGATGGTTTCTGAAGTCCCTGAAACATCATTCTGAAATGCTGAAATTACAAATTCAAAACAAACCCTCCAACCCATGGAACTTATGATCCATTTTAATATTTTTAAAAAGTTTTATTATCATGAAAGAAAAAAGAATTCATTTTTTAATTTCACCTTTTGTAGATATTTTTAAACCACTGATTTTATAAAGTCATATAAAATGTCTGAATCTATAAAGTCCATTGTGAAGAATCTTATACTTAGAAACTTGGGGGGTTATTTTGCCTTATATATCCAAATCATTAGAGGTATGTAATGTCACTTTCTCCCTGGTCTTGTTACTTCTAGGATGATGAAGAGTGTCACTGCTCTTCAACGGTTCACTGTTAGGTAAACTTGTCATTAAGATAAAATAATCACATCCCAGTTGAATTCACTTGATAGACAAATAGCTCCACATTTAAAAATCTCGTTTTTTGTTCACTTTGTATATCCATTACTTTCCTACATTTGACCACCCTATTTTTTTTTACATATCTATATTATAAAATATACAATTGATTCATAGATTTTTAAAATTTGCCCATTTTCCATCTGGTTGGGTTTTTCCTCTTGACCTTTAGTAGCCCTGGTTACACTATTTCCAGCTAGTAAATGTCACTCTAATACATTATTGCATTCACTCCCACTTAGCAGCTTTCATTGACAGAGTGGATCAGAGGATTCTTTGGGTATTAGTATAGAGGAAGGAAAAAAAAAGACTCAGACTCATGTGTAGTCTTTTCAATGGGAATAAAAGATATAGGAAATCACTTGTAGGATTTGAGAACACAAGCAGCAATCTACCAGATTCACTTAAAAGTATTGATGCAATCAGAACAGAAAGCTCTTATGTTCCAGTCACAATCAATCAAACAGCTTTCTCCATCTTTAAAGTGATTGAAAAAAATTAGTTAATTTCACTTTTCTGGACAGTGGGAAATGTTCCTTCTGGTCTCCAAACCAATTTTGTTCTCAATGTTTTATTTCTGAATTCCTGGTGGCTACTGGCACACAAATAGCTGTCACTTTTTATTATGTTGACAAAGAATGGAAAATCAGTTTGTGTCTTCTCCGTCAGGCTGCTCATGCCGACTCTTTTTCTCCATTTTGTATTCTCTTTCTTCAGAAACGTTTGTTTACCTTCCAATCTATTTTCTATTCTTCTGTTTTCTCCTCCCCCACCGCCTCCTCTCCCCACCTCCACCTCTCCACATCTTAAGGTTGTGTCAGTTCTTCTGTCTGCAGAAGTGGGAGGCTCCGGTCAGACTGCATTATTACTGTATTGGTTAGCTTTGAGGAACTGCTTTATTTCCTCATTTATTCTTAATTAGAAGGGATGGCTTTCTGGATAGGGGATCAGGGATGGATAGCTATTAAAAAATGAAGGTAATATGAAAGCAAAAGATAGCAATGCTCCTTTTATAAAAACAAGGACCCTAAACAAAGGAAAACAAGTAAAATCCAAGTTGATCCCTTTGGCCCCTTGAGGCAGGCTCCTTGTGTTCTTATACACTGGGATTGTTTAAGTTTGGGTCATTAGAATCTCATTTTAAAAGATAATTTCTCTTTCCTTTTGAGCCAGCTTTTCTTGTGAAATTCTCAGCTACCTTTTTGAAATCAGTGCACCCCAAATCTACTATCCCCAACTTTCATCTTCTTTCCTTTCATTAATACTACAGTGGGGTAGTTACTTCCTTCCAAGGATTCTGTCATTTCTGCTTTAGCAGCCAGTTCCTGCGTGTTGGTCTAAATCAGGTCCAGAATAGCACTTCTTCTGACTTTTAAAGAACAGAACTGTCACTACTCATAATAGACAGGTAGCATTTACGTAGTGCTTCAAGGTTCACAAAACCTTTCATAAATATCATCTCATTTTATCCTTAGTACAACCCTGGGATGTAGGTATTATTATTGTCCCTGTTTTAAAAATGAGGAAACTGAGTCAGAGAAATGTTAAGTGACTTTCCCAGGGTCAGTCAATAAATATTTATTAAACACATGCTACGTGCCAAGTGCTGCTAGGGATACAAAGAAAGGTAAAAGACAGATGGTTCCTGTTTTCAAGGAGCTCACAGTCTTAGTGGGGAGAGACCATGCAAAGAGCTATGTGCAAACAAGCTGTGGATGAAAGAAAATAGGGAGAATAAACAGAAGGAAGGCACTGGAGTTCAGATAGATCAGGAAAGGCTTTCTGTTAAAGGTAAGCTTTTAGCTAGGACTTGAAGGAAGCCAAGAGGCAGAGACAAAGTCCAAGAAAAATGCAGATGGGGGGCAGCTTGTGACAAACCTGGAGTTAGAGATGGAACATCATAGGGCTGCAGGTGTCACTGGATCACAGGGTATGTGGAGGGCAGGGAAGAGGTGATGTGAGGCAGGAGAAGACTGGATAGGTCAGAGGAAGCATGTTTTAAAGAACTTTGAATGCAAGGATTATCTTTTTTATTTGATCCTGGAAGTGATAGGGAGTTATTGGAGTTTGGTTGAATAGGAAGCAACATGGTCATATCAGCACTTTAGAAAGTTACTTTGGCAGCTGAGTAGAGCGTGAATTAGAACAGGGAATCAAAAGGCTATTAACATAGTTCAGACATAAGGAGAGAAAGACCTGAAATGGGGTAGAGGCAGTGTCAGAGAAGAGAAGGGTGTCTACTCCAAAGAAATTACAAAGGTGAACTAGACAGGCCTTGGCAACTGGATATGGGAGGTGAGGGGGGGAGGGGAGATGAGGATGGTGGTTGTGAGTTTGGAAGACTAGAAGGATGGATGGTGGCACCCTTGACAATAACAGGGATGTTTGGAAGGAGGAGGGCTTGGAAAAGAAAGACAATGATTGTTATTGTTTTTTTATTAATGGAATTGGGGGGAGAAATCATACTAGTAGAAGCAATACACAAAACTGAATGAATTCCATTGCTATTTCAGAGGAATTTCAAAATCCTATTAATTTCTAGTCAAGATGTCAGACTGTAAAGTTAGAAGTTAGCTCTTCATGTACCTTCAAGAAGCTATAGAATAACTACAAAGAGAAAAGAAAACTTTTTTTAATAAAATCAGAGAACAGAAGTTTAGAACACAAGGATAGATTTGAAAACAGCAGACTGAATTTATTACATGCTTTTTTAAAAAGCAAGCTGTATGTAATATATGAGCAATATGTTTCCCCATTTATCCCATTTTTCTGACCTACTTTGTATGTGGAAATGTTATTTTTTTGGTGTTGGGTTTAGAATAAAAAATAAAAACACAATAGAAAATGTTTTTAAATTTTTTGAGTAAAGCAAAGTGCAAATATGATGATGATGTTACTAAAGAATTGAAACAACTAATGTACCAAGAGCAAATGGAAATATTTATACTGTAAAATATCCTGAGATGTCTTCAAATGGATAAATGACCCATTTGAAGAAATTAAGCAAGGATTATCACTACTGAGGAAATCACAAAACCAAATAAAAGTAGAGGTTGAAGAAAGTGTTGTTAGGTTGTTGTTTTTTAAACAAAAAGGCCCAGCACACACAAAAATATTTATAGCTGCATTTTTTTTTTTGGTAGAAGCGCAGAAAAACAGGTGCCTATCACCAGAACAATGGCCAAGTGAGTCATGTAGAATGATAGCTCTGAAGACATTGAGTGGAACAGACCTCAGAAGCCATTTAGTCTAAGCTCCACATTTTTACAGTGAGGCCGCTGAGGCCTAGGGAGGTTTAGTGACTGGCCCAAGGTCACATAAGTGGGAAGCATCAAAGATGGAATTTGAACCCAGTTCCACAGTTTCCAAACCCAGTGCTTTTTCCATTGTACCACGATAAATCATGAAAGAAAAAGTTCCAACATTAGCAAAAACAAGCAACAATGTACAAATGAAATTGTTAGAACCCTAGCAGGAATAAACCCCATGATTCAACTCTCCTACAATACATTAAATGTGAACATTTTAGTAATAAGAAAATAATACACTGTCGCCAGAAAAAAAAATGACTTTTTCAAGAAGACAAAAAAGGGAATTAGATCAGAAACTGAAATATAAAATAAACAAAACTAAGTTTGGGTAACAAATCCATAATTATCTGTCTGCTATACTCTTTCAAAGTAAGACATGGGAATTGGAGAAACATTTAGCCTTTGAAGAGTTTGCAGAAATACATTTATATCTCAAGGAAACCTAAAAACAATAAAGACTTCTAGTAAAAAAAAAAAAGAAGGATTTTTTAAATGAACATTTCTGAAATTAAGATAATTTATTTGCTAGCTAAATGTGAGAACCCTCTAAATATCATACTAGCTAAATCACTAAATGTTTTAGATGACTGTTTCAGACAAATATGTTAGACTGAAGTAGAAAAGGGGTAGGAAATAGGGCAAGGTAATATAAAGGTAAAAGCCTTATTTAACAAATGAGAAGTCAGGGGCGGCTAGGTGGAATAGAGCACCAGCCCTGGAGTCAGGAGGACCTGAGTTAAAATCTGGCCTCAGACGCTTAATACAAAAACTAGCCATGTGACCTTGGGCAAGTCACTTAACCCCAATTGCCCTCCAAAAAAAAAAAGGCAAAAAACAAAACAAAAAAATAAATGAGAAGTCAGCAGTTTCACTCCCCAAAGAAGCAATTCCAAACCTTCCCTTCCCTCCTTAGGCTTCTGACATCTAGGGAAATGGAGTGTCATGTGTAAGGTTTGGCAGGTTTGCAAAGTACAGAGAGGGCAGTAATGTCCAATGAAGCTAGAAAAGAGGTTGAAACTAGGTTGTTTAGGGCTCTAAAAGCTAAACCAGGAAATTTATATATCTTATTGATAATAGAGGCAAAAAGAAACCACTAGAGTTGATTAGTTTGGTAGTGATAGTGATTTGGTAGTTTAAGGAAAATCACTTTATCAGTAGTATGTAGAACAGACTTGAATCAGTAAAAGCAATCAGGTAAGAATCTGAGTTAGGTGTATACTCCCAAGGAGTTTAGTGTTTTTTTTAAAGTGAGAGGCTGCAAGATACACAAATATTTATGACAGTATTTCTGTGGTAGCAAAGAATTAGAAAGTGTTTGCCCTCTGATTGCAGAATGGCTAAACAAGTTATGGAACATAAAGCTAATGGTGTGAATATGATGAATTTAGAGAAGCATGGGAACTTATATGAACTGATACAAAGTGAAGCAAAAAAAAACAGGAAAAAAATTATGCCCGATGACTACAGCTGTATAAACAGAAAGGACAAAAGCAAAACAGCCAAAATGTGATGCTGCAAGAGGTTGGTAACAAAGCTAACAGCAGAGAATAAATAAGGGAAAGAACGAAGTGGGAGATGGGCAGGCACTATGAACATAAGCCCTGTATGTTATATAAGGATTTCTTCCTGTGTTGATTTGTTATGACAAATTTTTCTCTTCTTTGTTATAAAGGATGTTTTGGGGGAATGGAGAAGGGAGGGATACAATGACAAATGTGGGTGATGTAAAAATACCAAGCTATCACTAAATTTAAAAAAAAAAAGAAAATTAGTATTCCCTTTCAGTAAGAAAAGATTATCAGTATGAATAAGGGAAACCTGTTTTAGCAGTCAAATAGAAGAAATCATTACAGACTATTAATGGTTCTCATTATGCAAAGATAAAATAATTTTGCATAGGAAAAAACAGGACCTCAAAAATTAAAAGAAAAGAAACACTGGAGAAAATATTTGCAGTGAACATGTAAGATACATGTAAGATAAAAGTCCAGTATTCAAAATTTAATAGAAACTGGTATGTATATCTAAGACATTCAATCTATGGTCTTTAGTGAAGCAATCCTAAAAGATTATGAATAGATAATTTTTGAAGGAGAGATAAACCAAATGGAAAAAATTCAAATTCTTTAATTATCATAGAATGCAAGTTGAAGCAACCTTGCTATACCCATCAAAGTGACAGGAGTGACGGATAGTGTCAGAGGTTACTGTTAGCAGCGCTACATATGCTGTTGATAGAACTGCTGACTGACAGTCTTATATAATAAGACTCACAAAATTAATTGGACCTTTTAACCCAGTGTTTCTACTGAAAGAACTTTATCCTAGAAATATCATAAAAAGAAAAAAGGATCTATCTATACAAAAATATCCATTTACTATATTTGGTTGTCATAGCAAAAACCTGGAAGCAACTTGTTTGTCTGATGATTTGGAATGGCTTAATAAATCATGGTATAATAATTGAATATTTATGATGTCATAAAAATGATAAATGTGAGTATAAAGAAATGTAGAAAGATCAATAAAGTAATGTTAAGCAAGATCAGCAGAAATAAAACATTTACACACATTAACTACAGCAATATGGTATTTTTCAAATATAGAGAATGAAGCTAAAGATAAGGAGACATCAGATGGGCTTGGACACAGAGCCAGATCATGTCCTCTTTGTTGTCTTTTTTTTTTGTTCTAATTTGTTAGAAGCCTAATAAAATATAATTCCATTTTAAAAAACATGATCTTTGTCTTTGTTGATAGTTTATAATAATTTTAAATTTTGAGAAATTTCTTTTGAACCTGTAAGCCTAGTGAATCATTCATTTCTGAAAGAATTCCTCCTCTATCACACCCCCATACACCTTCAGAATTATTTCAAATTACTAAATTACAAGCTACCAAGATAGCTAGATAAATAAATAAGTAAATACAAGAGCATGGCACAGGCACGTAAGCCTAGTGTTGAATACACTATAGCTCAGGAGGAATTGAGGCTGATGCTGCCCACTGAGAACAGCAAAAGGGGGTTTTGATCTGTTTTGTTTTCTGTGCTATTAAAGGAAAGAACAGAAACTGAGAGTATGTGGGGACTGAATAATGAATAATAAAGGGACAAAACTACTCTTTTTTTTCCCTGTTTCTTCTAACAAAAGTGTGATTTTTCAGAGTGGAAAGGATAAAATTTTAAAAATGTTGAGAAGATATTGAAGCTAAGGGAAGAGAGGACTATGATGCCCTCAGTGTGTAACTTCCTCTCACTAGTCCCAGGCAACCTAACCTGCCACCCATTGAAAGAATGGGCAGGTGCCATGGTTCTGCTGTCAGCTGTGTTAAAAAAAATCATGGAGATTTTTGTTGTAACAAAGAACTGACAACAAATGGGGTGCCCCTCAATGTGAGAATGGCTGAACAAATTGCCATATATGGCAATTGCCATATATGGACTATTATTTTTCACCTAAGATATTACAAAAAGGACAGTTTCAGAGAACCCTTGGAAGACTCTAACCAATGAAGAGTGAAGTGGGTAGTACCAGGAAAATAATTTATAAAATGATAACAATGTTGTAAAGAAAAACAACTTTGAAAGTCTTTGATCAATGCCATTGCCAATCATGATTTCATAGGACCAATAATTCCACCTACCTCCTAAAGGTGCAGAATGAGACATACATATTTAAACATGACCAGTGTATGGATTTGCTTGGCTTTACAATGCTTTTTTCTTGCAAAGATGGCATTTTTCTTTTTGTTGTTGTTTGAAGATAGAAGGGAGTTAGCAATAATGTCCTTTCCTTCTTCACCTCTCTAACCCTGCCTCCAAAAAAAAAAAACCAAGAACGAAAAGAGGATCATTAAAGCATTTAGAACATTGCATAGAAGTAAACAGAAGCAAGTTTAGAAGAAAATATAAGCAAGATAGTTTTAAAAGTAATATGCTGAATGTATTATATACTTTTAAAAAGCAAGCTGGGGGCGGCTAGGTGGCGCAGTGAATAGAGCACCGGCCCTGGAGTCAGGAGTCCCTGAGTTCAAATCCGGCCTCAGGCACTTAACACAAAAAAAACCCTAGCTGTGTGACCTTGGGCAAGTCACTTAAATCCGATTGCCCTCCAAAAATAAATAGATAAATAAATGAATAATAAAAAAAGCAAGCTGTACATAATGATAATTCATTGTTTCACATATAGCCCTTTTCTACTTTACATATAAAATGCCATCTTTATTTTTTGGTGTCCATTAAGTTCACAATTTTTTTAAAATTTGAATATTAAAAATTATAGAGAAAGTACCCCAAGACTAATCACTGTCAAATGATGTCTCAATTTTTGAAAAAAGTAAAGAAAAATGAAGTCTTCAAAAAGCCTTGAAACTGTAGACCAATGTGCTTGACTTTGTTCCCTGGAAAAATTCTTGAATGTATGCTTAGAATGGTAACTTGTAAGCATTTATAAAGAGAAATGATGATTATAGAGATCTAGTATAATTTCATCAGTGATAGGTCATCCCAAGCATATATAATTTCCTTTTTTAAAAAACAGGATTTCTCCCTCATAGATCAGAAGAATGAAATCAACTTAGCATACCTGAATTTCACCTATACATTTTACAAAGTCTTTCATTCTGTCCCTGTGGATAGATGCATCAGCCATTCAGTTGACCACAGGCATTTCTTAATCAATTACTGTGTTTCAGGCACTATGCTAAGTGCTGTGGATATTTACAGTTCCTTTCCTCCAGATGCATTCGTTCTAGTGAGTGAGACAAAATGTCAATAATAATAAATGTAAATACAAGACAAAATGTAAATAATAAATTCCTTGAATGACTTATACAGTAACAACACTGTAAAGAAAAAACATCTTTGAAAAACTGATCAGTGCAGTGATCTGTCACAGTTTCAGAGGACCGGTGATAAATCATGCTACAAATTTGGTCATGATTGTTCACCTGGTGATCTTATCAGCTCCCACATTTATCATCTCTATGCAGATGATTCCCAGAGCTATGTATACGTACCCTATCTTGGGAGCTGCAGTCATCACATATCTCCAACTTCCATTTGTACATCTTGAACGGGATATCCCAGAGGCATCTCAAAATCATCCTATCTGAAACAGAACTTATCTTTTCCTCTAAACTCTCCCCCCTTTCATAACTTCCTGATTACTGTTAAGGGCACTTCCATCCTTCCAAATCACCTCCCACTCACAGTGTTAATCTGGACTCCTCTTCACTTGTATTCATCTCACTTAAATAATCTGTTGCTAAGTCTTACCATTTCAGCCTTCACAACATTTCTTCTCTACATGCCCTCCTCCTCACTCATACAACTTCCACCATGGCACAAGTCTTATCACTTAACACTTCACACTTGGATATTATAGTACCGTCTTAGTTGGTATTCCCACCTTAAGGCTTTGTCCACTTCAAACCATCTTCTACTCAGTTGCCAAAGGGATTTTCCTAAAGTACAGATCTGACAGTATCACTCCCCCTCCCCCTCAGTAAGCTCCAGTGGCTTCCTATTACCTCCAAGATCAATATATAAAATTCTCTTTTTAGCTTTTACAGTCCTTTGCCACTTGGCCCTTCCTACTTTTTCAGTCTTCTTATCTTTACTCCCTTCCAAACACTCAGTGGTCCAGCAGCACTGGCCTCCTTGCTGTTTCTTGTACAAGTACTTCATCTCCTAACTGTGTGCATTTTCCCTGGCTGTCTTTCATGCTGGAATGGACTCTTATCTCTGCCTCTTAGTTTCCTTCAAGAGGCCTTTTGTGATGCCTCCAACTGCTACTGCTTTCATTCTGAGATTATCTTCTCTGTCTTTTTTTTTCTACTTAATAGTATTTTCTTTTTTCCAATTACATATAAAGATAGTTTTCAACATTCACTTTTATAAGATTGTGAGTTCCAAATTTTTTCTCCCTCTCCAAGGTGACAAACAATCTGATATAGACTATCCTTGTACTTATTAAACACATTTCCACATTAGTCATGTTGCGAAAGAAGAATCAGAACAAAAGGGAAAGACCACTAGAAAGAAAAAAAGAGAGAGAGAGAGAAAATAGTCTGTGTTGGTCTACATTCAGGCTCCATACTTCTTTCTCTGGATGTGGAGAGCATTTTCCATCATGAACCTTTGGGAATTGTCTCAGATAATTGCAATGCTGAGAAGAGCCAAGTCTATCAAAGTTGATCATCTTCTCTTTGTACTTTGTTTATCTTGTAGGTATAATTTTTAACATCCCCCATTAGAATGTGAACTTATTGAGAAAAGGGATTATATTTTTGTCTTAATTTGTATCCTTAGTGTTTAGCACAGTGCCTGGCACTTAATAAATGTTTGCTGACTGATTGACAGGAAGGGGAATGTTCTAGGGGGCTATAGATAACAGCCCCCAGGATCTGGATTGGGTGATACATTTGGATATTACGAACATACAGGGAAGTGACATTGCTTTAGTAAAGGTGGTTGAGGTAGGTTGTGGAAGTAGCCATAGGAAACAAGGAGTACTTTGACTCCCCCTACCATGAATGGTGAATCAAGGGTATGAGAAAAAGTATAGTCAGTACTACAGAGGGTAGAGGGTGAACAGAGCTACAGTGTCATCAGGAAGGAACCATGTTTCAGTGAGCATCTGAAGACAGAAGGAGCAAGAAAGAAAGAAATTTAAGGTGAAAAGAAGTTTGTTCCTTCTGAGGCAGGCATTCCAAATGACACAGGGGAAGGGGCATTGGAGTGGAGCATTATGGATGGGGGGGAGGGGCGGGGAATGGAGAATGGTTGAGATCTGTAGGCCTGAGGGAGAGGCAGAATGAAGCTAGAGAACAGCATTTGTATCTCAGCTATTCAAGATCCCTGGAATAGAGTGAGTATAAGGAGATTGGAATATATTCACCATTGAGCAGTGGATCCAGGCAGAATGTCAGTGCTTAAAGAGTTCATTGAGGAAGGCATGAGATTAAACTATTTTCAGGAGCTCCCTTAAATTTCAACTTTCTTATAGAGAAACCTCATGTCACAGCAGGGGGTAGTACATGGAGTTACATGAGAGATGGCAGAGATATATGGCCTAGTTAGGTAGATTTGGCAATGCACTAAGATTCTGGTCTTTTTAATCAACTACACAAATACAAGATGAGGGAGGTATAGCTAGGTATAATTGTTCATGAAAAATATCTGGGATTTTTGATGGATGATGCCCAGAATCCGCCATCAGTGTTATGTGCTAGCAAAAACAATGCTAATAATGTGCTCTTAAGCTACATTACTAAAGATGTGTATCATGAACAAGGGAGGTGATAAATCTTTTTTCTCTAGTTTAGTCATTCCTCTTTTACTCTACCCCAGTTCAGTTCTGAACACATTAGAGGAAGAAAATTAACACACTTTAGTGGGTCCCAAAGAGGGACACAAGATAGTGAGGGAATTGGAGACCACAATGTGACCAATAGTTAAGGGAACTGGATATGTTTATCATCTGGAGAAAAGAGAACTTGGGGATACATGGTAACTATCTTCAAGTATATAAAGGGTTCTTTTTTGTAGAAGACAGATTAGGTATGTTCTATTTGGCTTCCAAGGAGCAATGGGTAGAAATTGCAGAAAGTGAGATTTTGACTTTATGTCAAGAAAAATGTCTGATAGAGCTATCTAAGAATGGAAGGGGCTGCTTTGGAAGGTAGTCAGTTCACAGTCTCTGGAGGCCTCCAAGCAGAAGCTGAATGATCTTCTATCAGGGATGTCATTGAGGGTTAGGTATCGTTTGAACTAGTTATGTTCTGGATTATATCACCTAACCTCTCCAGGCCTCACTTTCCAAATACATAAAATGAGGGATTTGGACTAGATTACCTCTAAAATCCTTTCTAGCCCTAAATTCTGTTATCCTTTGGCCTCCAAGGTCCTTCCAATTCTGAGATTCTGTGGTTCTCTGGCACCTGTGTTACCTATATTTCCCGCATCAAAGGTCTGTGTCAGAGATGAACACATAAGAGGCATGCAGTAAATGCTTGTTGAATGAACTGACTTCCGATATGTTGATGAGACATCCCAGAATAGTCAATTATCTGCCAGAAAGACAATATAGATTTAAGATTTGCCATTTCATGTGTAATGTTTGTTTTATTTCTTAAGTTCAGAATAAAATAAAAAGCAAAAAACAAAAAATAGGATTACTAACGTCAAAATTTCCTGAGCATCCAACCAAACTAACAAATGTTTAAAATTTTATATACCATACAGTGTCCTTGCTAGAGTCTTCCACTGATGCTCACTTGCCAGTATTCCCTGGGATAAGGGAAGGATGATTACTTTTTTCCTGAGGTCCATTTTCTTTGAAGAATCAAATGCAGGGAGAGCCTTATAGGGCCAGACAGCTACTAGAGGTAGAATCCTTCACAACAATTAAATGTTAGCATAAGAGGCAACAGGGAGCTCTCTCTCTCTTTCTTGGTAACAATGTAGTGCCCTGATCAATATTTAGGAAGCTGGATTTAATTCAGGATAAGAGAACTCCATTTTGAATCATGGCATGGAAGATGTTTGCTTTAACAGCATTTTATTTCAGATCTTGGCCTTAGAAATCCAGCAAATAACTTGCACCCTTTTGCACATGGTGCAGAAAATAGTGGGTTTATTCTTCTTCCACGATTATTCCTCCTCCCCTTTCTTTCAAAGTAGGGCTTACAAGGGCTTGAAAGACGTGACCACCACAGTAGCAAGATGCCTGGACTGTGGCACGGCAACCGCCTCAGCAGGAGGAAGGAAGGCAAGAGTTGAGCTCTTCAGTTTTTGTCTTTTAAAAGGGCCGGCATTGGTCTGCTCAAGAAATAAAATGGGTAATACAGATACCACAAAGAGCCTCATCTCTCTTCTGCTCTAAAACCCATCCTTAGTCATCCATTGTGAAGCAACCCAGGCATAGTAACTTTCCTTTCACTGGAGAATCAAAGCAGCAGATGCTCACTCTTATTTATGAGGCACAAGCTTTTGAACTGAGAAACTCGATGTTCCACTGTTCAAAACAGGATAGCTGGAGATTCAGTGCTCCCAGCAGCATTTGGAATCATCCTGTTAAACCATCAGACTCATATCCAGTGACCTTTGGCTGTGAAAGAAAGAGCATTTCACAGATTAACTGCTGATTTAAAACCCCATCACTGACTTGAGAAGAAACTAGTGTTTTTTTATTAAAATAAATACTACATCTCATCCAAACTGTTCTGCCAAGCGGGTCCCCAACTTTTCCACTCTGGTTTTGTCAGATGATCTGGACTGTAAGACCAAGTGGAATGTAGTCATATTCCTCAGATGTCTCTGCCAGGGACCAGCAACCTATGCCATTCAGGATGATTTAGCAACACACAGCAGTTTGGCCTGGGCCCTGTTTTGTCTTCTACCCTCTCTTCTCCCACACTCCCCATATCCAGTCATTTGCCAAATGACGTCATTATTCTTGCTGTAGTATCTGTGACATCTGTCCCCTCCCTTCTATTCCTACTGCCACCTCCCTAGCTTAGGCCCTCATTACAGCTCATCTAGACTGTTGTAAGCAGCCACCTAACCGGTCTCCCTACCTCCAGTCTTCGCTATCTAATCCGCCCTTCAAACTTCTGCCAGAGTAATTTTCATAATTACACAAATCTGATCCTTTAACTCCCCTGCCCAAAAACCTTTAGTCATTCCTTGTTATTTCTGGGGGAGAAGTAGGGAACGGTAGGAAACATGGCAGAGAATATTGGGGTGAAAATTAACTAAAATCTTTTCATGTAAACAAAGCAACTAATAATTGGCTCACTGATCATTTTATCCTTCAAAAGAAGGAGGAACCATCGAGGGACAGTTTCATTCTGGATCTGATTCTTATCAGCCAGGTGGGAATGGGTGACTCTGGAACTGGAAAAGTTGAGAACTTGGGAGAACAGAAGCCCTTCCACCTCATTATAGAATCTGGGGTAAATGGAAAGAAAGCCACGGATTATCTGATACACAGCCTGGCTTTTAGGACAACAGACTTAAGAAGATTCATAGAAAGAATAAGTAGGGTCCCACGAACTATAAGTCCTAGAGAATTTCTTATTTATTCCTTCTAAGGGGAATGAAGGAGTCTCTGGAGTAAAAATAAATGTGCAGATAAGGAAGGAAACAGACTTGATTAAGAATCTACCCCGTGCCAGGCACTGTGATAAGTAAGCACTTTACAAATATTTTCTAATTTGATCCTTACAGCAGCCTGGGGGCAGGGGGCAGGTGCTGTTATTATCTCAATTTCATAGTTAAGGAAACTGAGGCAGTCATCTTAAGTGTCTGTATAAGCTATATTTGAACTCAGATCAAAACATTCAGCCATCAGCTGCTATCTGAAGAGACTGATGTGGATACACAGGAAAAGCACTATCGACTTCTTTTTATTATTATTTATTTATTTTTCTTTTTGGAGGGGGGAGGGCAGAGCAAGCAGGGTTAAGTGATTTGCCCAAGGTCACATGGCTAATAAGGGTTAATCAGTTCTGATTTGAATTCAGGACCTCCTGACTCAGAGTTGGTGCTCTGTTCACTGCACTACCTAGCCACCCCCAACTTCTCTCTCTCTCTTTTTTTTACCTTTATAAAAAAATTTATTTATTTATTTTTAGTTTTCAACATAGATTTCCACAAGATTTTGAGTTACAATTTTTTCTCCCCATCTTTCCCCTAATCCCTACCACGAAATAGCAAGTTTACTGAATACCTCTTCCCCCAGTCTGTTCTCTTATATCCTCCTCCATCACCCCCTAACTTTCTAGTAGGGCAAGATGGATTCCTGTACTCCAGTGTCTATATATCTTATTTCCCAGTTGCATGTAAAGAAAAAAAAATTTTTAAACATTGGTTTTTAAAACTTTTGAGTTCCAGATTTTTCCCCCTTCTTTCTTCCTCACCCACCCCCACTGGGAGGATAAACAATTCAGTATAGATTGTACCTGTGTAATTACCCAAATCATTTCCATAGTAATTATATTGTGGAAAAACTAACTGTATTTCCCTCTATCCTATCCCACCCCCCACTTATTCTGTTCTCCCCTTTGACCCTATCCCTTTTCAAAAATGTTTGCTTCTAACTACCCTCTTACCCATTCTGCCCTCTGTTCTATAATCCCCCTTCTTATCTCCTACCCCCCAATTTTCTTTTAGGGTAAGATACCCAATTGAGTGTGTATGTTATTCCCTCCTTAAGCCAAATTCAATGAGAATCAGGTTGTTCCATTCCCTTTCACCTTCCCACTCTTCACTTCCATTGTAAGTTTTCTCTTGCCTCTTTTATATGAGATAATTTACCCAACTCCTATCTCTCCTTTTCTCCTTTTCCCAATAAATTCCTCTCTCACCTCTTAATTTTTTTTAGACATCATCCCTTCATATAACTCATCCTATGCCCCTTGTCTGTATACATGAACACACATATGCCCACACTCACATATATATTTATATACACATATACCCTCCTATACATACATATATATGTATGTATACATACACACACATATATATAATATACATATATATTCTTTTCAACTATCCTCGTACTAAAAAAGTCTTATGAGTTATAATTATCATTTTTCCATGTAGGAATGTAAATAGTTCAATTTTAATAAGTTCCTTATGATTTCTTTTTCTTGTTTACCTTCTGATGCCTCTCTTGCTTCTTGTATTTGAAAGCCAGATTTTCTTTTCAGCTCTGGTTTTTTCATCAAGAATGCTTAAAAATCCTCTATTTCATTGAATTGACCATATTTTCCCCTGAAGCATTACACTCAGTTTTGCTGGGTAGGTGATTCTTTATTTTAATCCTAGCTCCTTTGACCTCTGGAATATCATATTCCAAGCCCTTTTATCCCTCAATGTAGAAGCTGCTAGATCTTGTGTTATCCTGATTGTGTTTCCACAATACTCAAATTGTTTTTTTCTGACTGCTTGCAGTATTTTCTCCTTGACCTGGCAACTCTGGAATTTGGCTATAATATTCCTAGAAATTTTCTTTTGGGGATCTTTTCCAAGAGGCAGTTGGTGAATTCTTTCAATTTTTAGAATATCAGGGCAATTTTGCTTGATGATTTCTTGAAAGATGGTGTCTAGGCTCTTTTTTTGATCATGGCTTTCAGGTAGTCCAACAACTTTTAAATGACCTCTCCTGGATCTGTTTTCCAGGTCAGTGGTTTTTCTAATGAGATATTTCACATTGCCTTCTATTTTTTCATTTGTTTGGATCTATTTTTATAGTATCTTGATTTCTTATAAAGTCATTAGCTTCCATTTGCTCTAGTCTAATTTTGAAGGAGTTATTCTTTTCAGTGAGTTTTTGAAATTATTTTTCCATCTGGCAAATTCAGCTTTTAAGGCATTCTTATCCTCATTGCCTTTTGGGGCCTCTTTTGCCATTTGAGTTAGTCTATTTTTTAAGGTGTTATTTTCTTCAGTGTATTTTGGGGTCTCCTTTAGCAGGCTGTTGACTCACTTTTCATGATTTTCTTGCATCATTCTCATTTCTTTTCCCAATTTTTCCTCTACTTCTCTTACTTGATTTTCAAAATCCTACTTGAGCTCCTCCATGGCCTGTAACCAGTTCATATTTTTCTTGGAGGCTTTCAGTGCAGGAATTCTGACTTAACTGTCTTCGCATTCGATGCTGTGATCCTTTTTGTTGCCGAAAAAGGATTCTGTGATCTGTTTGTGCTTCCTCTGCTTGCTCATATTGCCAGTCAGTTACTTGACTTTTGAGCTCTTTGCCATAGTATAACTCTGCTTCCATAATGGGAAGAGCTTTGCCCCAAATTGCTGGCATTTTTGCAGCTGCCAGAGCTATTAGGAGGGACCCTCTCTACAGCCCCCAAGTTTTGGCTCACTGGTCACACACCCAAGGACTACCACCCAGGACTACAATCCAGATCCACGCAGGTTAAAACAAGAGCGATTACCCTCTGAATGATCACTTGGTCCCCCTGCAGTCTGCAGGCCAGGACCTCCTGAGGCAGCCATGCAGTGGCAGCTGCACAGCAGCACTGCCTCCACCATTTCTCACTCCATGGACTGGGGCCTGACTGTGCTCTTCTGTCTCCCCCTCCCCCCCATTCCAACAGAGTTCCACACTGACCTTTTACTTTATCTTTGGCCTCTATGTGTTGAGAAGTCTGGAAACTGCCATAACTGCTGATGGTTCACTCTCCCGAAGTCTGCTGTGGCCACTCCTGGTCGGGGCCACCTTGGGCCTGGAACCACTTGGCTTACACAGGGCTGAGCTCAGCTCTCAACGCGCTGCAATAGACCTTTCCTGTCAGCCTGCCATGCTGCCTTCAGCAGGAGATTTGTTTCTCTCAGTCACTTTGTCAGTTCTCTAGCTCTAAAGTTTGTTTAAAGTCATTTTTTTTTACATATATTGGAAGTGGTTGGAGCCAGAGCCCATGTCAACTTTGTGCTTCTACTCTGCCCTCTTCCAACTTCTCTTTTTCAAAAGATATGGACATGCTATATAGAAGCATGGATAGGTAATAAAAGAATACAAAAGCATAGTATATAATTTAGCTCTGAATGAACTGAGCCTCTCAAGGAAAGCTAAGGATAATAAAACAGGGGTTGTTGTTTTTTCTTGTATGTTCTGAGAAAAGAGGAGAATCAAAGAAAGAATTGGTCCACTGACAATGGAGAGAATACATAGCGGAGAGAGCATTTAAGTGAAGATTATTGGAAACTGCAGGGTGCAAGGGAGCAGTTCTCCCATTAGATTATGTTACAAGGCACCTAGCCAGAAAGAGATGAGTTCAGGGAACAGATTATAAGCCTGGTGCATGTTATAGTAGTGATGGGAGATGTCACTTATCAAGATATCTATTGGAGCTCTCTCTTTGCCAAAAAAAAAAAAAAAAAACCAGGAGCTAATAAGTTCTTGATCTGCCTTAATGAAAATTTCATTCTAAAAAAAGGGATTTTTTTTTCTGGATCTGATTTTTACCCACAGGGAAGGCCCTTCTGGTTTGTGCTAGAGGTAAGGAAAACTAGATGTAGTTTGACATGCAACCTAAATTTTGGGAAAGCAAATTTTAAAAGGTTCATAGAAAATATTTGTAAGTTTTCTTGGCTAACATTCTATAAAAGGAGTCAGTCCAGGAGGCATGGGAAAGTTTCAAGAAAAAAATTCAGGAAGAGACAAAGAAATAGTTCTGATAAGCTGAAAGAGTTGTCTGAAAAGATCATTGTGGACACTCAGTGTATTCACTAACCAACTTAGATTTGGGGGGGGGGGTTATAAATTTTGTTTTACTCTTTAGTTTCTCAATTGTCTTGATTCAATGTCCTATTAAAACCTGGAGAAGTATCCTTCTGAGTCTTATTGTTCATCTCTTAAGCTAATAGAAGACAATAGAGAAACTGACACATAGAGCCACTTTTCTACATGGCTTAAGAGGTGTTTTGAGTTTGTTTTTTTAGCAGCCTAGGCACTTTTGTCTGTGAATTATAAATTCATACTCTTTAGCAGACACACTTCTTCTTGTGTTTCCATTCTCCCTAGGGGAAGGATACAGCATATCTTTTATGAAAGGCATATTAGCATTGGCAAGTTGTCACTTCCAGAAAAGTCTAACTTGGATTTTTTAAAAGGACATATGCAACTCAGCAAACTGGCAAAGATGACAAAAGACTTGAAAAGTCAGTGTTGGATGGGTTATGGAAAGACAGGCACACTACTACATTGTTGGTAGATCAGTCACTAATTCCCAGTATCCCAAAACATAATATAAAAAATGTTATCAGGAAGGACTAATAATCTTTAAGTTTGAAGTTTGTTTTCTGCTTCCATTCATGGTTTTTATTTGTTTTTAATTAGTCAAAGATGTCTGTGGGTCTATGTGTTTTTGTATTTTTTTTTTGTTTAAAAACCATGAAACCCAGAAGCCTATCGAGATTTCTTTGCTCAAAATTATGGAATTAAAGAACCCTGTATAAAAATTCTTGATCCCCTTTTTGCTGATGAAGTTGACTATGGACAAAAAATACCTGTAAAAAAACTGCCAGCCAGTGTTTACTTTAAGATTGTATGCATTAAAAAGAAAATAAAAGTCAGGAGGAAAATATCACTTACCTATTTAACACAGGGCTTTAATAGTGTTTGGGAGTTATATAACTTCTCTGAAATAGACCAATTCTTCCTGTTTAAGAGGGACACTCCCTATTCCTCTGAAAATGTTGACTGTTTTCCCACTTAATCCTCTGAAAAGCCTTCCTAAATCCATCAAAACTAGTGGCCTGTTAGAGGTGGTCCCCTATCATAAAAAAATATAAAAAATTGCCAACCCCTAGTGAAACTCAGTTTTATAGTCTTCTCTGAAGCCACCAATTACATGTCCAATAGCATCAAACTTAACAGTGAAAGTAAACAAACAAAAAATATTTTAAAAGGTCAAGTTGTCAGGAAATTGTCACCTTGACCTCATCCAGAGCACAGGAAAACCAAAAAACTGAATTTCCTCAGCTGAAAATAATAACAGCCTACAAAGTTGAAGGGGACAAATGAGACTTACCTGACAGTGTATTTATAATTACTCTAGGATCAGTCCTATAAGACTTTAATTGATATATTAGGAATTTGAAACCAGGTCAAAAAACAGCAGAGGGAAGTAGGACAGAAAAGTACCTGAAAGAAGTGACAGAGACCTGAAGGTGTTGACAATCCCTCTGATCCATTTGCCAGTTTTGCCCTGCCAGAGAATTGGAGAAGCAGTGGGAATTTCTAACTTGTGTTTCTCTGGAAAAGTTGAGTGTCCCCAGGGAACAGCTAGATGTCTTATACTATTTCTGAGATGTGGAAGACTCTAGTATCAATTCATAACACTTTTGCCTTATTAGCAAATTATAAAATTATAGTTTTAAGGCACAAAAGGACATAAAGACCATATGGGCCATCCTTCTTATTTTCCAAAAGAAACAAATAAAGAGGTTACATGTTAAGGTCACATAGGCAGCAAGGAATACAAAATGAGGATTTAAAACCAGGTCCATTGATTCCAAATGCAGAACTCTTTCCATTTAGCATCATCCCAGAATCTCAATATAAATTTAATTTGTTCATTTTTATATACCCTATATATAGTCAAGTAATGAGAGTGAAGCTTCATCTGTGAGGCTCCTTTGAGGGGAACAAAAAACTTGAAAAGAGGATGGGAAATAAATTTTCCCCTAAGGACTGTGATGAGTGTACCCCCAAAATGTTTATATGTCATCTCATTGTTATCATTACAGTTAATGAAATTATCTATAAATCTATGATTTTTTCTTTGACCCACCAGCTCTTTAGAATTGTTATTTTGCTTTCAGATGACTTTTAGTACTTTTTTCCCCCAGCAACCCTTTATCTAAGTTTTATTGCATTGTGTTCAGTAAAGGATGTGTATAATATTTCTTTTTTTTGCATTTATTTGTGAGGGTTTTATGCCCTTAAGACATAATTAATTTTTGTAAAAGTGCCATATACAGCTGATATTTCTATATGATCCTTTCTGTTTCCATTCAGTAATCACCAGAGGGTTATCATATCTAATTTTCCTAAAATTCTCTTTAACTCCTTAACTCCTTGTTTATTTTTTGGTTAGATTTATCTAGGGATGATAAGAATAAATTGAGGTCTCCCACTATTATGGTTTCACTGTCCATTGTTATTTAAGTATTTGGAAGCTATACCATTGGGTATCAATTTATTATCTGTGTTGCCTTTCAGCAAAATATAGTTTCCCTCTTTATCTCTTTTAATTAAAACTATTTGTGCTGTTACCTTATCTGAAATCATAATTGCTACCCTGCTTTTTTTTTAGTTCAGCTAAGCCTTTTTGCTCCACCTACTTATTTTAGCAGTGTGAGTGCTTCAAATGAGTTTCTTATATTCCTATAATATTTCCTATATTGAAATGAGTTTCAAATAAAAATTCCAAATGAAATTCCTGTACAATCCTATTGTAGGATTTTGCTTTCTAATCCATTCTAGTAACCTTCCATTTTATGGATAAGTTCATCCTATTCACATTCAAAGTTATGATAGTTAATTGTTTCTTTCTTCCATCCTATTCTTATACTTTTTCTTCTCTAAACTCTTCCACTCCCTATTTATTTTCATTTTCTTTTTAACCTTCTCTTCACCATTGCTTCCCCCTCCCCAGGCTTAGAGTTTGTTTTGCATATGACTAACCCTGAATCCTTATAACCTTTTATAATCCTCCATTTTATAGTCCCTCTTCCTGATGTTATCAGTATCTCTAATGAATTGAATTAATTCCTACATAAAACTGAATGTTCTGTCATATTTTGACAGTTTAGAGTGAAAAAATTTTTAACATCTGCCCCATTAGAATATAAATAGTGTATCCTTACAAAGTCTCTTCTTATTGTTCACTAGTAATTATATTTTCATTTTTCTCCAGTTTCTGATACTTGTATGTCATAATTCCTTTTTAGCTGTGGTTTCTTTATCAGGAATGTTTGAAAGTCCTCTATTTCAGTGAAGATCCATTTTTCCCCTTGAATTATATTCTGTTTTTCTGTGTAAGTTATTCTTGTTTGTAGACATAATTTATCTTTTGCCTTTTGGAATATCTTATTCCATGTTCCCCATATCTTTAAAGTGATAGCTGCTAAGTCTTGTGCAATCCTGATTGTGTTTCTTCCATATCTGAATTCTTTCTTTCTAGCTACTTGTAGTATTATTTTTTCCTTTTGTCCGGAAGCTCTAGATTTTGGCACTGACATTCCTGGGAGTTTTCATTTTGGAATTTATCTCAGAAGGTAATTGGTAGGGTGTTGGGTTTTTTTTCCTATTTTCATATTGCCCTCTAATTCTAACATATCTAGACAATTTTAATAATTTCTTGAAATGTATTATCCAGTTTCTTTTTGTGGTCATAGATTTCAGGTAATCCTACTACAATTCTTAAGTTATCTTTAATTTTTATTAACAAAAAAGAGAAAAAATAGATCCATGAATTGAGAATACAACTAAAAATAATTTTAAAACAAATTTTAAAACTTCAGTTAAAAGCCAAGTTAGAAATCCTGAAAATCAAGAAGGCTAACAAAACTGAAAACAAACAACATTAAACAAGAAATTATAGAAACAATCAGTAACTTCATTCAGGAGAATGACAATAATGAGACATCATACCAACACTCGTGGGATGCAGCAAAGGCAGTACTTAGGGGAAATTTTATATCCCTGAATGCATACTTGAAAAAATTAGAGAAAATGGAGGTCAGTGAATTGGGCATGCCACTGAAAAAGCTAGAAAAAGAACAAATTGAAAATCCCCAATGAAAAACAAAATTAGAAATAATGAAAACAAAAGGAGAGATTAATAAAATTGAGAGTAAGAAAACTATTGAACTAAGAGTTGGTTTTATGAAAAAATCAATAGAATTGATAGACCCTTAGTCAATATGATAAAAAAAAGAAAGAAGAAAACCAAATTCTGAGTCTCAAAAATGAAAAGAGTGAATGTACTTCCAATGAAGACAAAATTAAAACAATAATTAGAAATTATTTTGCCCAACTCTACACATGTAAATTTGACAACCTTAGTGAAATAGATGAATATCTACAAAAATACAAGTTACCCAAACTAACTGAAGAGGAAGTAAATTACTTAAACAATCCCATCTCAGAAAAAGAAATTGAACAAGCTATCAAAGAACTACCTAGGAAAAAATCCCTGGGGCCAGATAGTTTTACTAGTGAATTCTATCAAACATTTAAAGATCAGTTGATTCCAATACTCTACAAACTATTCAGGAAAATTAGTGAGGAAGGAGTCCTTCCTAATTCTTTCTATGATACAAATATGGTACTGATACCTAAATCAGGGAGAGACAGAAGGGAGAAAGAAAATTATAGACCAGTCTCCCTCATGAATATAGATGCAAAAATCTT
>CM053593.1:330388839-330440769 GCA_028646575.1 Pseudocheirus occidentalis | reverse complement strand
AATGTCAAAGAGTTTGCAGATCTTATACATGATTGTATGCCACCATGGCGGGGTGGGGGGTGGGTGGGGAGAAAGGGAAGAAAAATCTGAAACTCAGGTGATTCTGGAACTGAATCTTGTAAACTAAAAGTAAACAAACAAGTCAATCAATTTAAAAATAAAAGACAAAAAAAAGAGAAAGAAAACAAACAACAACCAAAAAAACCCACTGAATTAAATAGGAGTTAAAATAGGAGCTTAAAAAACTAATAAACTAGATAAGCCATTAGTTAATAGATTTTTTTTAAAGTAAGAAGAAAACCAAATTACTAGTACTGAAAACAAAAAAAAGTAGAATTCATAACAAGTCAATAAGAAATAAAGGATATTATTAAAAATTCTTTTGCATAACTACATTCCAAATAAAGCCGCTAAATTAAATAAATGAATATTTGCAAAAATATAGAGTACCCAGATTAACAGATTAAGCAGGGAATTTAAACAACTGAATTTCAAAGGAAGAAATTAAATAAACCATAGATTAAACTTCCAAAGAGAAAAACTTCAGGACCAAATCGATTCACAAATTAATTCTGTCAAACATTCAAAGAATATTTTTCATTATTACATAAACTGCAAAAACAGCAGAAGTCATTCTACCAAATCCAATCTTTGACATAGTTTGTGATTCTGATGCATGAACTAGGAAGAAATAAATATCTAATATTCATTCCTAATGAACATTGATACAAAAAAATTAAAATATTAGCAGACTAAAACAATGTATCACGAGTATTATACATGCTATGAACAGGTTGAATTTATACCAGGAATACAAGATTGGCTTACTATTAGTAAAACTCTCAACTTAATTAACTAGCTCAATAACAAAATCATGATTATGTCAGTAGATGTTGAAAAAACACAATGCTCATTTCTGTTTAAAAAAAAACCACTACAAAACAGGAATAAATAATTCTCTCCTTAAAATGATACACAATACACATCTAAATTCAAGAGCTATTGTTATATATAACGGAAGTATACTAGAATCTTTTCTGATAACAGCAGGTGTGAAATGAGGATGTCCGTTGTCATCCCTTCTGTTTGAAATAGTACTAGACATGCTAGCTATAGCTGTAAGGAAGGAAAAAATATTTGAAGGAATAAGTAAATATAAAGAAGCAAAATTATCACTTTTTGAAGATGATATATTTGAATAACCCTAAAAAAGTCAACAAAACAATTAAAATAGTTAATAACTTTAATGTGATGATTAAAAAGGTTCAAGGGACATAGTTTCTGGATAATTTAATCATCTTATTAATAAGATCAGCATGTTATTAATAAAAGGATGGTCATCTGGGTGTCTCTTTTAGACCAAAGACAATCATGGTAGTGGGCTCACAGTTAATATACCCTTCAAAGGGTAGGTGTTCCTGAGGAGTGGCAGTCAGCGCTGATTGGATAACACAATAGAAATTCAGCTGTATTAAAATTAGGGGCTGAGACTGACATGATGTCACTCTCCAAAGTGATATTGATCCAGAGGACCAATGATGAAATATGCTATCCACCTCCTGAAAAAAGGTCAGTAGATTTAGAATGCAGAATGAGACCTATGTTTTAAAAAAAAATACAGCCAAGGAAGGAATTTGTTTTGCCTGACTATGTATTACTGCTTTTTCTCTCTCTTTCTTTTTTCAATCAAATTGAAGGTAGGAGAGAGAGAAAATAGATTTGTTAATTAAAAAAAGAGAGGAGTGGAGGGCATGTAAAGAGGTGGAGGATATGTTAACAGATGTGGAATATTGCGTGCATTTTCAGATGAGGTCACTATATGGTTAGTTTTATTTAATTGTTTTATATTGTTACAAGAGACCTCTCACCAAATGACATCAGTAAATGTTTGTAATGTAAGAACAAAACACAATACAATTTTTTTAAGAGAGGAAGGGATCAGAAAAGAGTCTCCTACTTAGAAAAAGACTCTTTGGTAGCTTACTATTTTGCCCTTAAATCTTTGTAAGCTCATAGATGACATTAAAAGAGTTTAAGTTACAATGATCATGATTGAAACGGGGACCCAGATCCTGGCAAACAAAAATTCCATAATCTGGTGCCAATCTGCTCTCCAACCTTATCTTCCATTACTCCCCTAGCCAAACCCTCACTCCAGCCAGACTTGTCTGTCCATTGTTCCTGAAAGTGCTTTTTGTATTCTCCTCTGTAATGTCTTTTCTTATGTCTTTCTCCCAGCCTACATCCACTCTGACCAATTCTTCCCAGTGCTAAAGGCCCATCTCTTCAGGCAAACTTTTCATAGTCTGGTTCCAGTGCAGTTAGCTCTCCCTCCTCTGAACTTCAGTAGAACTTCTTTTTGCACCATTCATTAAGCATCTGTTTATATCATCTTAATAGTTCTCTTTTTATAGCTAGATAGCTGCTGAAGTACAACCATAGGGACTGTTCTACTCTACTGACTAAACAGTATAACTTCCAGGAGCTTACAGTCTAATCTGCACCACCTATTTACTCCTCAGCTGACTGAAATCAAAATCGCTAATCTTGCTGCTCAACCCAGTTGCTTTTTTTTCCCTTTCCTTTTCTTCTTTCTCCTCTCCACAGTGTTTGACATCACCAGCTACCTCCTTCATATCCTATCCTCAGCCAGAACCCTTGACTTGCATGCTAATGTTTGTGTTTCTCCTCACTTTCTGACCTCATCATCTTCCCACTCCTTAACTATGACGTCTCTCAAGGTTCTGCCTGTGACCCACTTCTTTATTTTATTTTTAAATTCTGAATTAAATCCACAAGCAGTTTAGTACAAAAACACACTGGTTGATTTGGGAGAATCAGAATACATCTTTCTCCCAGAGGTAACGCTCTCTGAACTCCAGTGATTCTCTGTTATTTCCCAGATCAAATATCAACATGTACTTTGGTATTTAAAGCCCTTCACAACCTGGCCTCTTTCTATTTTTCTTTTTTTTTTTTCTTTTTTTTGTCAGGGAGGGAAGGTAGGGCATTTTGAGGTTAAGTGACTTGCCCAAGGTCACACAGCTTGTGTGTGTGTGTGTGTGTGTGTGTGTGTGTGTGTGTGTGTGTGTGAGGTGTCTGAGGCTGGATTTGAACTCAGGTCCTCCTGACTCCAGGGCCACCTAGCTGCCCCCTCTTTCTACTTTTCTACTCTTCTTGTACTTTACTCTCTTTAATATGCTCCATGTTCCAGCTGCACTGGTTGGCTTTCTCTTCCTTGTGTAGGAGCCCTCCTCTTTAATCTGCTGCTCTTCATTGGCTGCCCCCCATTCCTTGAATATTCTTCCTTTTGCCCTCTGCATCCTGGCCTGTGTGGCTTCCTTCAAGGCTCAGCTCAGATCCCACCTTCTGCAAGGACAGGTGATGTCCAAAGATCAAGGAAAGAAAAATATAGAGAATGCTCACCAGTCAGAACCCAGGGTAACAGAGGTTGAAGTTGGAGCTCCAGGAGGAGACAAAGGCTGTAGCTGTAGGTAGCATGGCATACCAGTGATATCACAGTGGTGTCATATGACACAAAGGCATGATGGTGGGACGTGTAACAGACACAAAATGTGTTTCATGCTTTATGTGATCAAACACATATTATTCATTTTTACTACGTCAGCTAGTTATCGATTAATACATAGTACCTAATTTCATTGCTTTCCTTCCAAAAATCACATTACTTTAACACAGCACTATGAAACAAATATGCTTTCATTTCCTTAAGAGAATTATAAAAGCATGTTCAGTTAAGTACATCTGAAAATGCTTGTTCTTCAGCTGCATAAGATAGCCAAATAGTTTATACAACAACAAGATTATTGTCACATCAATCCACAGCCTTCTGTAAAAAAAATAACTGAATTTAAAGCAGCATTAAAATCCTTAGATTTTCCGAAAGAGATGGCTAAGTCCTGCAGGTTCAAACAAAAGCTTAAATAGAATTAACTCAGTAGTCTTCTTCAATCTCCATTTGTTGAAAAGGAAATTTTGGATTAAAGCCAGATAGTTCCAATGATCATTTCATAATTTCCCTTTAAAAACTGTATTTTTACCAAAAAAGTATAGATTTCATTGTTTTAAGAAATATTTTCCCCAAGATGTTAAATTCCAATTTTACAGTTAGTCCTCCAACCAGGCAAGAGTATATGGCTTACTTTAAAGTAAGTCATAAAAATAAGCAGAAACTTGTTGCTTGGGTTACTTGATATGAAAATGGTCATTGATGAGTCTCAGTTTATATGGTATACCATAGTGTAATTGGCCCTAGTGCATGAAAAATAAATGTAGTGTAAAACTTACTAACCAGTGAATTTCTCTAATATTTGACTGTTCTGATGTAAAAGGACTAAACTTACCAAATATTTGGCTCAATATTGTCTGTTTGAACTTTACTTTTAAAGTTTTCTCTTTTTTTTTTTTTAGGTATTGTGTAATGGACCAGGAACATGTATTCCTATCTGTGCATCTGCCCTTCTTCTTAGGATACTAGGAATAAAGAAAGTGATCATTGTCTACGTTGAAAGCATCTGCAGAGTGGAAACCTTATCCCTTTCCGGAAAGATTCTTTACCACTTTTCAGATTACTTCTTTGTTCAGTGGCCAGCGCTTAAGGAAAAATATCCCAAATCTGTGTATCTTGGGCGAATAGTTTGACAGAGGACAAATGATGTTTTCAGATTTCTGCAGTCAACTACGGTATATTTTATAATAGGTAAGAAAAGAATTATCAATGCAGATGTTCTCAAACATCAAGAAAATTACTAGCCTTTGTAAGGCAAGGATATGATTAGTAAACTGAGGAGCCTGTTTTGCAAAGTATATTTCAGTTAAACAAGGAAATAAATTTGAAAACATCATGAAATATTTATGGAATTGTTCATAAGGTCTTCTTTCTGGATTTGAGTGCCTATCATTAACTCTAGATCATCTCCTGATTTTCTCATTATTTTAGGAATATTATTTGTCTACAACTAAATATAGAATTTGTATGATTTGTAACATTTCCTGTACTGCAACTTTCTGTACTTGTCTACATTGTGAAAAATGAGTTCTCGTTATATCAGAACAGACCTTATTTCCTGTATGTAAGCAGTGAAGTCCCTAGGGAATTTTTTGAGCATAAAGGAAACAGTTATATTAAGTTGGCTTCATGACAGTTTGCATTCTACAATCTTCCAGAACCCTAAAACCTACACCAATATCTTTTTTCCTGGCTTACATCATGAAAACCTCACATCTTTAGAATGTTTATTTGTGAATGTAAATGCACAGGTGCCAAAATTAGTATCTCTAATCAAAGAAAACTTGATTTTGTGTTCCAAAGATCCAGTTCTCAAACATACATTAGAAAAGTACCGATTTACATTACAAAGCATGTGCTGTCCTTTGTGGCATTCTAAGAGATGGACACTGAGCCACACACATGTGAAAGGATTCCAACAAGCATTAACAAGGCCAAAAATCATTTCTCTCTCACAGAATCTTGAGTTTCTATCTTCTTCCTCCCTTAATTGTTCTTTCATAATTACACTATATACACATCTAAAATGGGTAGATTTTTCATTGAAAGAAGTATCCTTAAACTAAAAGTAAATCAACAAATCAATTTAATAAAAAAAAAAAAAGACTTAACTATGCCCATTTAAAAATGAATCTGAGAGAGATAAGTACATCCTGGGCTGGTTTTACTCTTCTCATTCTTTTGGCAAAGTATTATCCTAGGCACAAAACATAAACCCATCTGTCACTGGGACATGTGTGGATACATTTTTTTTGTCTGGAGAAGGAAGTCTAGTAAAAGAGGTCTTAGAGCAGTGAAAATACTTTACAAGTTATAGAAAGTGGCCATGAAATAGCAGATCATGCATCGACTTTGAAAATTCAGTTTCAAGCAATTGCCTTGTTTCTACTGGCCACAGAGGCCTGGAATATCAGACAGATGATTACTATAATTATAAGGGAGACTAAGACCATGTTGGCCTCTCCTTTTTTTAGAGAGAAAATCATTACTTGAAGGACAGAAGGAATTTCTGTGCTTTAGTTATGATTAGCTGGGGACCCCACAGGTACCCCCACTTCATAATAGAACAATAGTTACAATGGTTAGTGCAAAAACAGATGCAGAAAAGATTCCATAATTTTTTAAACATATTCCAGATATTTTGCAAGCCTTAACTGGGACAGTAGTTAGCTTGTAATGGATTCTCAGAAGAGAATTTGGGGTGACAGTTATACCCAGGTTATGTAGGCCTCTGTGCATACATTTTCTTTGGGAGAGCTGGGCTAAGGCTGGTGCTGTCAAGGCTGCCTGCCTCTGCAGAATGCTTGGTAAACAAGAACAGGGCAGCACTCTATGTTATTGTTGTGGCTGATTCTCTCTCCCAGGATCTGAACAGAAGAGATAATCCTTTTAGATTACAATAAGGACCTGGTTGTTCCTACTGTGCTTTTGAAAAATATATTTGCATAGAGTATAGCTATAAGAAGGGCATCCTTCACTTTTCCTCTCCACCTGAGCTTATGGAAATCAATAGCATGTTTGTACTTTTAAATTCCTGTTAAGGGATTCTGGAATGCAGTTTCTTCTCTATGAAACTGTTCATAAAAAAATTAACTACATCAAGTCTACAAATCCTGCCCTTCAAAACCACATATCCTGCCCACACCTATTTCCTTGGAAGATTGTTATCTTTGGTTCGGCTGACCTAGAGGTCTTTGCCTCCCTCCAGATTACAGGGTCCAGCTGTTTCAAATGAGACTTTCTAGAGTCATAACAGGAATCCTTAGTATAGTCATGGAGACAACAGTGAAGCAGTCTGCAGTAAGACTCTTGTAACAATTTAATCGCAATAGCAAAAGGTACCAGTTAAGGAGATGGTACCAACATCCTTTTTTTTTTAAACCACCTAAAATTCATTGCCTTTCAGACTGCTAAGGATACTATTCAGAATTAAGACATTTTTTCTTTCTGACCATCCAATTTTAACCTACTATGAATGTGAAAAGGACAAGTACATCTCCTTGGTTGCTGCTCATCTTCCCTGCCAATCCATTCCTGACTAAACAGTTTCTCCAAAACAGGCCAACTCCAATTAAACCTGGAATAATTGTTTCCTCCATCTTCCCTCCACAGTGGCCTCCCAAGCCCAGCTTCCACTATCTCTCCAGTCGCCTAATCACACAACTTTGGAAGCATTTTTTGTTCTTCCTTGCCCTCTGTTCTGTACATTTGCCTGTCATCAGATACTTCCTTTTCTTCAAAACATCACCTGAATCTGGCTCTGCTATTCTTTACTGCTTACAGTCTCCTCTGATGACATTCCTTCTTTTCATGACCTGTATTATTTCTGCTCCTTCTCTTCCATTCCAGCTGCCACCACCCTTGTCCAAGTCTTTCTCTTAGGCCTGAATCACTGGACCAGATTTATTCCTAATTTACCTCCCTAATTCAGATCGGCCTTAATTCTCACCAGCCTAAGTTGCATGCTACTACAGCACTCATCTTTCCTTGCTCTGCCACTTCCATCGTGTCACCCTTCTGTTCAGACACTAACAACAGCTTCCTGTTGCCTACAGCATCTGGTATCATCTCTCCTTTCCACATTGCAGAGCCTTCCGCAGTCTGGCCTGACTTGACCTAGCTAACTATATTTTTTGCTGCTTACCAATATGAATGTTCTGATTCCTTAGGCTGGTTTCCTATTTATCCACCAAGCACACCATGCTCATTGCCTATTCTATGCCCTTGTTCATGCTTTTCCTCATACCAGGAATGCCCTCTTCCTTCTCTTCTGCCTTTCTGTAGCTTACTGATCATCCCAAAACCCATTTAAGCCTTTACTCATCCTTGAAGGCTCCCATGACCTAGAACTGCTGGTCTCTTTGATCTACCCTTTCTTTGAACTACTACAATACTTCTAGTCCCTTTCACATAATTCAGCAGTTAATTGTATACTGGCCTACTCACAAGCACGTGTGTGCCCGTCTTGTTTCCCAGCTGGATTATGAGTGCTTGGAGTGTGGGCAGTCTTGTCTTAGATTGCTATTCTATTCCTCTTATGGTGTCTAGCACGGTCCTGTGCACGCAGAGAGCACTAAGTATGCGACTGATTTCTGCAGCCATAGCTTTACAGGACCAGCCGTCTAGAACCAGAGGCCTGTCATGTTGGCATCTGCAGCCTCAGTGCCTGGCACATAGGAAGAACTTAATATGTGCTGGACTGATTCATTTATTTTACCCTCATAATAGTCTTCACATGTATTATCTCTGTTTTCCAGAGGAGGAAACTGAGGTAAGGAGAGATGCAGTAACTTGACCACGGTCACACAAATAGTCAGTGTCAGAGGCAGAATTCAAACCGAGTGTCTCCTGACTCCAAGTCCTATGATCCTTCCATTGCCCCACACTGCCTCTTCATTCCCGGAGGTAAGGTGTTCTTTTAATTATGCACAACAGCTAGAAGGACACCATGTGCAGAGAAGTACTGGAGAATGTTTTTCAATGGCTTTGTAGCCCCCAAACAGCATTGCAGAAATTACAGAAGTACTGGACCCACAAAAAGCCTCTAGACAAGTGCAGAGTGAGTGAGGAAGGAGAGATGGGTGAGTTGGGAGGTCAGGAGGAAAAATGAAAAGCGAGAGTATCACCCAAGTACCTTTACCTTTTTTTTTTTTAAGAGAGTCTGTTAAGTGAGCATTGCAACTACTAAAAATTGCCTGAAGAGAGTTGTTAGACAAATGCTTTCCTGCTCTTATGCTCCAGCAGGACTGAGCAAAAAGAGCTCGTGTTGTGGTAGTTGGGTGCCTTGCCCCATTGCTAGAAGGCAGTATTCTGCCTACCTCTGTACTATGGCAAAGGGGAGAGACGTTTCCAGTCTCCCAAGGCAGGGGAAAGAAGACGGACTTCAGCTTCCTGGCATGGGGGAAAATTGTTTCTCTTTACTCTTTTGCCTGCAAGTAGCAGTAAAACAGAAAACCTGTAGATTCTTTTCAGTCATTTATCCATATACAGATGAATGAGCAAATGATTTGACTTGATTCCTAATCTCTTTTCCTTTCCCATATAACTGAGTAATTTTCACTCTCATAAAACTCAGCATTTGAACAAAAATCATGTGACACATATGATGGTTTGCAGCAAGAATGTAGAAGAAGAGAGTTAGTCATTAAGCATCAAACCCTAATTATAAGTTAAGCTATTCGAGTGAAAATAAAAACAATATTTCTGGCAGGAAAAGTGGAAGAAATGGAAGAATTTTGTGAAATAATTGTATCTCAGAGCTTAGAATTATCTCTTGCCTCCCTTTTGATGAGATGGAATAGTAGAATTCTGAAATCAGAGGCAACCTGGATTCAAGTCCAACTTCTGGTGCTGATTTCTTGTGTGACCTTAAGCAAGTGCCCTCAGCCCCTCAGGTCGCAGTTTCATTAGCTGTAAAGGGAGGCAGGGTGGATTAGGTGGAGTTTGTAGTCCCTTACAACTCTAAATTCATGGTCCTATGGGAGCCATTAGTATTTCAGATTTGATCATTTGGGAGGACAGAGAATGGAGTCTTCATATGAATTCTTGTGGAGTCTGCATATGCTAACTTAAAATAAAAATATTATTTTTTCAAAGTCATTGATTCAACACCCAGCGCAGGGCCTATAACACAGCAGGACCTTAATCAATGCTTACTGAATTGAATAACACCTCATCCCAGGCTGAAGCCCCAAGACAAATGTGCTCTTCACTGTCCTCCTGCCCAGAATGAATCTGATGTGGAGAGCCAACAGCCATGAATTGGGAAAGAGACACAGATTGACAATGTTCCTTCTAAACCTTTCAGTTCATGACAATTTTTTTAAATGGTTTTGTGATTGGGGGCGAGGGAGAAGAGAGTGGGAACTCTTCAAAGAAAAGGGAAGAAAAACAGGACTTTTATGGAAATACCATATACTGAATTGGCAGAGATTCAGGAGGGACTAAAAAGTATCCAAAATGTTCCCTTATTCAGTTCCAGTCTGGCAGCTAAATCTTAGAAGCTCAATTTTCAAGCTGATTCTGACCCTTAAACCCCACTACATGTCTAGAAGAATCTCCAATTCCACTGGTTCTCCTAATTAGCATAGCCCAGTGACAAAAGTAGCAGAATAGTTGTTTATCCCCCTAAAGGGAGAATATAAAATATATTTTATCAAAATCATCATATACAAAGACCAAGTTAGGAGCAGATAGCTACTAAAGTAATAAAAACATAAAGAGAAAAGACAAAAATGAGAATAAGAAGAGAAATAATTCACCTCTGTTTCACATCTGGCCAGGGAATAAGATTTGGTGACATTTCAAATTTGAACCAAAATATCCTCTGAATTGAATAGGTCCTCATAACATAAAATGTTTAGTCCAGTACCTCCTGGTGCTGCCCTATTAGTATGAAATGTCACCTTATTCTCTGACCCTCTTAAGAGTGTGTTTCTCATTGTTCTGTAAATATTTGCAGTGTTCCAGCAGCAACTTGAAAAAAACCTGTCCAGGTGGCTTAAGTACTATGACTGCATAATTCAAGGTCACATTCTCCCTGTTTAGTGTTAAAAGACTGCTAGATCACTAATCAAGTAGGGAGAGAATGTGTGGTAGTTAAATTGAAATGAACTACTGGCCCAGTATGCTGGTGTTAAAAAGAGGTGACCGCATATGGTGTAATGAAAAGAACGCTAGACTGAGATCAGGAGACTCGAGTGCTAGCCATTCTTGACTCCTCCACCTGCACAGTGCTAGGACTTTGAGCAAGTCATTTAATTCCCTAGGCCTTAGTTTTCTTCTCTATAAATTGAGAGAATAGGATTAGACCCTTTTAGATTCCTTCTAGCTCCGATAATCGCCCTCAAATATGGGAATGGCTGTGTTCCTTTCAGACTCGGAGAGCAGAACCAGAAGCAGTGGGTAGAATTCACAAAGAGGTTAATCTGGGCTTGATGTAAGAAGTATCTTCCTAATAACTAGAACAATCCCAAAGTGCAATGTGCCGCTTCAAGATAGAGTAGGTTCACTTTTATTAGGGGTCTTCAGGAAATGATCATTTGTTGGGTATCATTTAGTGGGGATTCTTTGAAGAATATGGGTTGGACTGCATGAGTTTTCATGGCTCTTCTAATGCTGAAATTCTGGGATTGTGGATTTCAACTCAAAGGACAAGGATTCAGTTCCTACATCTTGCAAATTGCTACTAGCCCTGTGGGGCAGCTAGGTTTCCCAGTGACTAGAACACCAGACCTGGAGTCAGCAAGACTCCTCTTCACAAGTTCAAAGCTGGCCTCAGACACTTACTAGCTGTGTGACCCTGGGCAAGTCACTTAACCCTGTTTACCTCAGTTTTATTATTTATAATATGAACTGGAGATAGAAATGGCAAACCACTTTGTATCCCTGCCAAGAAAACCCCATCACACGACTGAAAAACAACTCGGTAATAACACTAGCTCTGTGACCGTGAATATGTCCAAGACGTTTCTAAATCTCCATGTTCTCATCTCTAAAAAAGGGATATTTCTTGTGCTACTACCTACCTCACAAAGTTGTTATGAGGATCAAAGTACTTGTAAACTAAAAAGTATTATATAAATGGAAGGTAGTATTATTCTGTACACTCAGATGCATCATTAAAATCTATAAAGTCTGCAAATGCCCATAAAGTACAGTTGATACACAGAGCCCAGAGTACACACTGTCTCCAGTCAGTAAATTATGGTTTGGTTTGGTTTTCTTTTTAGCATGTTGTTTGTGCCAAGTGAAAATGTGAGCAGATAGTGATGGAAGCAAAGCTCATCCAGAAAAATTAGTATGGAAAGCTGATTTAAAAGAGAAACACTGGAGATTAGAGCCCGACAAAGTTAATCCTAGGATTTCACTTTTGGTCCTGAACCTCCAACCTTTGTTTCCTAATGTGAGCAATGAATATCAGGAAGGGCCATTAACTAGAACTTACCCTGTTTAGCAAGCATTCAGCCAATCAAATCAGTGCATCTTTGTTTATTTCCCTTAGATTCTGAAGCCAGGAAATTCCTTCTGATATGTTGAGGGTTTTTTTTTCCTCCCAAGGGCATCCCAAGGCACAAAAGAAAAAGCTGCACAACGCATTTTACAGAAGTCATTGAATGAAACATAAGGCATAATTATAGATGGTTTGCACTGTACTTTTCACATAAAAGCCGTGTAAAAGCCATAAAAACAATCATATAACACTTTATGAAACAGAAGGTGTATGCATTATACCAAGTGGCCTGTTTAATTACATTTTATAGCTCAATTTAAAAATTGAACATTTTTAAATATTTCAGTGGGCAGGACATGGGAAGAAAATATGAAGAGATCAATCACCATTGTAGCAACATTTAAGGAAGCCAAAGGTGACCATTGTGTGCTTTCTGTGACTAGTAGTAGCATCAAAGGACTTAGAAGTCTCCAGGGCAGGGCCAGTGCTAAGTGATTTGCTGTTCTGTGAGAATTCTAACATCGTCCATTGGATGGGAATGGGAATTAAGGAAGATGGGAGAAGTTCCTAAGAAATCAGTAGAAAAAATTGGATTAGGAATCTGGAAACTTGAGTTGTAGGCCCAACAATTCTACTAACTAGTTCTGTTACCCTGGCCAAAATAGTTGAGTATGGTTCAGTGACAAGAATGTAAGATTTGGAGTCCAAAGAATTCTAGCTCTACCATTTGCTTCTTGTTTACAACCTCAGGCAAGTCACTTAGCCTCTCATAGTCTTGGTTTCCTCATCTGTAAATGAGGGGGTTGAGCTAAATGATCTCTAAGGGCCCTGGAAAAGCAAAATCTATGATCCTGAGATCATAATATCTCTGGATCTGTGTTAGACTCAGTGAAATTAATGCCATAGCCAAGGAACAAGGAAGGAAGTCCCCCATATATATTGATAGACACCCATCCATGGGGATAGTATTATTGGGAGAATTAGTGTGGTATTCAAACCTATTTCTAGTTCTGTGGTTGCTACTTTACTTCACTGCATGGATGTTGCTTGCTGTAGCATGATTTATACCAGAATGAATTAGGAGTTGTCAACACCAGGCATTATGATATGGCACATGGTTCCTGCTCTCAAGTAGCTGATGCTGTGGTTGCTGACTTGGAACACAAAGATAACAAACAATACCAGATCATATGTAAGTACCCAGTGAATGATATATACAAGGAAATACTAGAGAGTTCAGAGGAAAAAGAAATCACCATGAGCTTAGATGGAGAGGGAAAAGGAAATAGGAATTTAATTGGGAAGCATTTGTCTGGGAAGACTTGTCTTTTTCTAGAGACAAAAGCAAGACAGTTCACACCTACAAGTTTACTTTCTACTGAGAAATACACTGTGTACATGCATGATTTTAATAAATTTTTATTGATATATTTTATTTTTTACATCACCTACATTTCTCCTGTATCCATTTCTTTTTTCTGGGTCTTTTTGTCTCACCAAAGCTGGAAATAGAGGATTTACTCATGGGCCTGGTTCCCCTCTGATTGGCACAAGAGCTTTATCTCCTATTTCCTGGGTGAGTTCAACCCTCTTTAGGCAACCAAGAATGGACAACCCCTGTTCCAAGGGCTCACAATATTAATGCCACTGACTTGTTAAACTATAGGTCAGAACTCCTGAGCTTAAAAGATCCACCAGCCTCAGCCTGAACCTGAGCCAGAGATTACAGGTATGTACCATTATGAACAACCCAACTGTATTCCTCTCCCTTCCCCTTACAAAGAGTTCTCCCTTATAACAAAGAATTTCTTTTAAATAAGAAAGAACAAAAAAGAGGAAGAGGAAAGGAAGGGAAAAATTTAGTTAAACAGTCCATACGTTAAAAAATATAAATTATATGCAGTGTTCCACATTATATGCAATTCCCCCTCATCAGCCTCTGTCTGCAAAGGAGTTGGGGGAGATGTATTTTATTTCTCTTCTTTGGGTCCTGTAATGGTAGTGGTAATTTGAAGATCTTCCCTGCCCCTTAATAAGCCTAAGGGAATTTGAAGACCTTCCCTGTTTTGAAAATATACCCTGCCCCCTAATAGTCTAAGTGTAATCACATGGAACCTGTGGTGGGAAGAGTTTGCTGAAGGGAGCCCACAGGAAGCTAGGAGTGAGAGCAACTAGACAGTAGGGAGGTACTTGCAAGGAGAGAAGGCATCCAAAGGAGACAGTTAAGCTTGTGAGTAATGGCTGGTGTTTGCTACCTTCTGTGACAATTAAGCTTGTGTTGGTTTGTGGGAAGGCTAAAGGATGCTGTGGCTCTCTGCTTAACGTCTTTGTTACTATGATGAAATCGGCTTACTGGTTTGGGGATTCAGTTTTCTGGTCTCTGAATAAATATTTTGCTTCTGTCTTCTATGTGGAGAGTCTGTTATATTTTGTGATTGAGCACTATGCAGGTATATTTATAGGGACTACTGGCGCTGTAAATATTGCAGTGGTGCTATACGTCCAAGTTTATTCCTTATAATTTTACAACATTCATTTTCAATTATTTTGTTGTGGTTCTTTCCATTTGCATTACTATACTCAATGTGTATGTTATTTTTCTGGCTCTGCTTACTTACTCTCTATTAGTTCATGAAATATATGTATACAATTAGTACAAAGTAATTTTGAGAAGAGTGATAATCTAGGGGAATTAAGAAAGGCTTCATGAAGGAGATAGCAAGTAAGCATCATGTAAATTAGACTTTAGATTAGTACTACATTAGTCCAGATTATGATTTACTACAGATCACATAATAGAGAAATGGTAGAGTCAGTTTCATCACATATCCAAAGACAACACAAGATATGTGAAGAAGTTGATCAGGGAAGTCTCTTGTCAATTTCATGAGATCCCTGCTCCACTTAAGAGAATATGGGATGTGGGTCTTTGTTTGGTGGCATTTGAGGAGCACCTCCCCATGGAGTGTAGGTATGCCCACTGACACCCTGCTGAGAGGCCAAAAAGAACACTTCCTTCCCTCTTCCTCTCCCATTCCCTCTTTTTCTATCTTCCTCCCTCCTTTTCATTTCCCCTTCCCTTTTTCTTTCCTTTTCTGTCTTCCTTTCTCCCTTTTGCTTTTTTTGTAAATACAGACTTCAGCACAAAAGAGCAGACCTTTGGGGGAGGAGAACCTGTACTTGTATGTAGTTGCCTCTCAGGAGCAACTGATAACTTGGGGACATAATAAAGACAGACTAGAAGAAGAATCTGCAAACTCCAGTGTTTGATTGCCATTCCTGCAAAGTGATAAAGTTTTGTATTAAAAGGATTAGATAGTGAATATCTAGAATTTCAAGATCCAACCTCTGACACTTAGAGCTATAGGCAAATGACCCAACCTCTCCTATCCTCATCCTCCACATCCACAACGTGAAAATAGCAATAATTATAGTACCCACCCTGCAGGCTTACTCTGAGGTTCACATGATACTTGGTAAAACTCTATGTAAGTGCTAAAAGTGCTATGTAAATATCAGCCATTGTTGTTATTGGATTAGTCCAGGCCTGTGACCTCATCAGTGTAGGGTGATCCCCAACGTGACAGTCCCTAGTACTAGAGTTGCCTGAAATATTTACCCAGATCTCACACCACTGATAGGAATTGGTAATGGCTGGAGGAAAATCCACAGGATGAGGTCTAGAGGAAGATAATTGACATGCTAGAGCTTACTTGCCATAGACCACTGTGGTATCACATTATGCCTAATGTTTGTAGTCACTTCAGGCTTCACCTGATTGGACTCAATCCAAGAAACTTTTACTAAATATCTACTACGGGCAAGGTGCTGAGCTAGGCACTGGAGATAGTAGGACAAAATGAAAAACGCTCCCAGCCTTCAAAGAGGTTACATTCTCTGATAGGATGCAATAGTTAAACAGATAAATGTACTCATGATCATTGAGGAGGAGGGAGCTCCACCAAGTAGAGAGCTCAGGATAGACTTCTCAAAAGTAGCAGGCACCAGAGCACGTACCTTCTATGTGTCAGGCACTGTGCTAAGACCTGGAAATCCAAATACCAGCAGAAAGAAAGATATTCCTTGACCCTATGGAGTTTGCATTCAAATGGAAAGAGATAACATATAAAAGGAAGGAAAAAGACCCACATGTACAAAAATATTTATAGCAGTTCTTTTTGTGGTAACTAAGAACTCGAAATTGAGGGGATGCCCATCAGTTGGGGAATGGCTGAATAAGTTGTAGTATGTGAATGTAATGGAATACTATTGTTCTATAAGAAATGATGACCAGACAGACTTTAGAAAAACCTGGAAAGATGTTTATGAACTGATGCTGAGTGAAGTGAGCAGAACCAGGAAAACATTGTACACAGTAACAGCTACATTATGTGATGACTGACTTTGATAGACTTAGCTCTTCTTAGCAATGCAAGGACCTAAAACAGCTTCAAAAGACTCATGATAGAAAATGCCATCCACATCCAGAGAAAGAAATGTGGAGTCTGAATGAAGATCAAAACATAATATTCGCTCTTTTTTGTTTTGTTTTGTGTTTCTCATGGTACCTCCCATTTGGTCTATTTCTTCTATACAACATGAGAAATGTGAAAATATGTTTAATAAGAATGTATATGTAGAGTCTATATCAATTTGCATGCTGTCTTGGGGAGGTGGAAGGGGAGGAAGGCAGGGAAAATTTAAAGCTTATGGAAGTGAATGTTTGAAAACTAAAAATAAATTCATTTATTTTAAAAAACCATATAAAAGAAAGTTAAAGGGACATGGTAGAAAAAGTCTAGAGTCAGGAGTGGAATCTGGAGAGGAACAAAGACTTGAAGGGCCTGGGCGTTCTGGGTGTTTTCCTTAAAATGAAGGCTATGGGAGAAACCAGCCAGTCAGAAGAAGGAGATGCCGAGGCAGCACAAACACCCAAAGTGAGGAGGCTTCTATGGTACAAGAGAGACATCGAATTACTCTGAAGCTCTGGAAGCCTCCGAAGGAACTGCCATTTCTCGTGGTTTGACCCACTTTGAGCACATCTCCCGTTCTTGGTGCTGTGCTGGTTAGCCACCACCAGCTGCTACCCAGTTTCCTTCTCTAGGAACTCCTGCTTCTTGCAGCTGAATCTTGAATGACAGTAAGGATTCCAGAGGGTGGAGGTGAGAAAGCATTCTATGCATGAAGGGCAGCTTGTGTAAAAATGAGGTCTAGGAGATAGAATCCAAAATCTGGTGAACAAAATTATAGGATCATAGGATTGGAGCTAGAAGGGGACACCAAGTCCAACCTCCTTGTTTTACAGGTGAGGAAAACAAGGGCCAGAGAGATTAAGGCACTTGTCCAAGGTCACACAGCTAGTAAGTGGCAGAGGCAAGATTTGGACCTAGGTCTTCCTGACTCCATGTCCAGTGTTTTTTTCTACTACAGGCCAGTCTGACTAGAAAGTTGAGTGAACAGGAGCAATGTTCAGGAAGCCTGGAAAGATAAACTGGATACAGATTCCAAACGGCTTTAAATTCCAAGTTTAGGAATTTGGATTTTATCCTACAGTCAATATGGAATCATTGAAGTTTCTGAGCCCTAGAATGATAAGGCCATATACGTGCTTGAAGAACATTATTGCAGCCTTGGGGCCAGCGGATTGGAGAGGGTAGACTAGAGACCAGTAATCTGTTCATTAGCAGGCTGCTGTAATGGCTCATGATGAAGGCCTGAACTAGAGTGGTGGCCACTCCGGTGAAGAGAAGAGGAGATCTCACTAAGCAGATCCTCCTCCTTGAGAAGCGACCTAACTTAAAACATGTCAGTGCACATGTGAGCACGTCTGGTAAAAGAAAAGAAATTGTTCCACATGGCTTCAGAAGGAGACTGAGAGCAAACTCAGAAGAAAAGCAAAAGGAAGTCAATATTGAATCAAGATTGTTATATCTTCTGGCAAAACACATACAATAAAAATTCAGATGTCTTTAAAAATGGAAAATGTTCCATTTGCAAAGATGATTAGGGTAGTAACTCGCCTGCCTCACAGCATGATTTAAGGCCTGGGGCTTAGTAAGTTCCCCTTCCTCCTGGCCCCCTTATTGAGTCTCCTGTCTCTCTCACTTACTTTAGTTCTCTCCTCTCATCTCCTTTATGTTCAGGATTAATATTCTTGGAAAGCCTCACCACTACTCCTACTGTCTGTTACAAGTTTTTTAAACGAGTATTTCTTAAAAGTCCATTTTTCTTAGCATTTGATGAGTCCCGGTGGAAGTATCTCTGATGGGTCAAAGCAGGTTTTCTGTTTCTTTGCCCCAAAGCCATTCGGGTAAGTAGCTGTGCATCTCTGAGGTGTCCCGGGCAGCATTCTTTGGCTGGACGTTCTGGTGATTACTACATTTTAAGACTTCCTCGCGAGGGTAATTCTTTCATGTTAATTAGCTAAATTCTGATTTAGTGTGACAAGGTTTTCCACTCATTTTTCTTGTTTCCTGCTGCTCTCAAATCTAAAGGGTAGATACACACACACACACACACACACACACACACACACACACACACACACACACACACACACACACACTGCTCCCCATTGCATGAATCCTGACTTTGAGAGCACTGTTAACATATAAGTTTTTAAGTGCAAGACATTCTCTGGTAGTGAAGAAGTGACCATGGAAGTTGCTGATGCTGGTGATATTGTTCGCTATAAATTTGTGTTCCTAAAATCTGCTGATACTGAGCTTTCTAAGTCTGTCTTATTGCTTTTAGCTAGATATCATATAAAATGGCCTATTTATTCATTTGTTTGTTTGTTTCCTGATCATATATCCACAATCAGTATTATAATAGTAAAGAGTGGGTGGAGGAACAATAAGATTTCCTTCCCTTCCATGCTTCTCTCTTTCCTTTTTCCTACATTTATCTCAGAGATGGCAAATCTAAAAGGAAAAAAAAACAAGACAAAATCTGACATCCAAGATGCTAAGAATTTCCCTAAAGGAAGCTAAGAATAGCCAGTGTTTATGGTTTTCAAAGCACTTTTAGTAAAAAATTTCTCTTGGGATGATTTCTTCCCTTATTCTCTTGGTATTTTTTGGTAGAAGTTCTCTTGTGGATGGCAGAGAACAGTAAATTCTACATTCTATTTTAGCTCATGGAATTCAGAGGAGCACATGAAACAATTTACATTCTGTTATGAATTAAGCAGTGGTGATGACATATGCTTAGTGGTCGAAGCTGACATGCAAAATAAGTCAAATTTAATCATTTGAAAATCATATTTGGGCATAAAACAGACCATTTTGGGGGTAGAAATGAAAAATTGAACTATAGAAAGAAAAATCTGCCAGAACACTAATAGCCTAATTATGCTTGTAGTCAGCAAAAGAACAGGAATTTCCACACTAATGTTTGGTTTACTAAGGTTGTATCATTCTTCCTTTGTGATTCCCAATGCAGTTTTAAAAAAGGGAGAGGGGAGTTTATAACTCAGCTGAAAAAAACATAGTCATATAGGTTAAAACCTGGCATCATAGTTCTCCCATAAATCTAACTGATTTTTCTTTAACCTCATCATAACTTAGAAATGAGCCAAATACTCAAATGATTCTTTCATGCATTTTAGTATTGAGTATCTATCTGTGACTTCCCCACTTAAAGTCTGCTGGTCTCTCCTAAGCATCCTAATGTAGGCGTCTCCAACTCTGGTTCTTACAAACCTATCATTTACTAAATAGCTACCCTGCACAAGGAACTGTGAAGGATGCAAAAATAAATGGCAACCCTTGCCTGTAAGAAGTTCATGGTCTATTAGAGGAGATAAGACACACTCAAAATTAACTATGATCGATACCTAAAGAGCATTAAAAGTGCATGGGAAAAGGTATAGAATGGAAAGGTAGTTAAGGGAGGGACTGCTATCAGGTAGGGGGGTCAGGCAAGGTTTTATCAAGAATGTGGCATCGTACTTGAGCCAGGAATGAGGGAAAGGGATTTCCACAGGTGGAGCTAGCGACCAAGATACATTCTGGGCCAAAAGTTGCAAGGAGGAAAGGGTGATAGAAGTTTGAGGACAAGAGAAAAGTCCAGTTTGGCTATACTGTAGATTAGTAAAGGGAATTAGTATAGTATAAAACAGGCAAAGTAGATTAAATCTAAATTGTAGAGCCTGAATGCCTGGCTCTCAGCCGAAAAGCATTTATTAAGTAAGCACTTACTGTATGTAAGAGACACAGAAAAAAAAAAGGGAACAGTCCCTGCCCTCAGGGAGTTTATATTCTATTGGAGGAGACAACACATTCACATACACACAATATACACATAATATATATATATACACATATACACATACATACATATATGTATATAGATATGTATATATCTAGATCTATTTTGTTGTTCAGCCATTTTAGTCATGTCTGACTTTTTGTCAGACATGAGGTTTTCTTGGCAGAAATACTAGAGTGGTTTTCCATTTCCTTCTCCAGCTTATCTTACAGATGAGGAAACTGAGGAAAACAGGGTGAAGTATCTTGCCCAGGGTCACACAGCTAGTAAGGGTTTGAGGCTGGAATTGAACTCGGGTCTTTCTGACTTTAGGCCTTCTACTCTGTCTACCATGCCACCACCTAGCTCTGTGTGTGTGTGTGTGTGTGTGTGTGTGTGTGTGTGTGTGTGTGTGTGTGAGAAGATGATTTATGGGGAGAAGGTACTAGCAACAAGAAGGATCAGAAAACGCCTCACCTTGAGAAAAGGTTTGAAGGAAACAAGATATTCTAAGAAGGGAGGTAAAGAAGTGAATGTATTCCAGAAACAGAGGGTAGCCAATGCAGTAGGACCTTGAATGTTGTTTATGAGGAATAGGAAGAAGGTCACTTTGACATGGAAGTAATATGTAATGAGGCTACAGAGAAAGGTTGGGGCCAGGTTATAAAGGGCTTTAAAAAACCAAACGGAGCAGTTTATATTTGATTCCAAAGGCAACAGGGAAAGGTAATAGACTCAGAGAACAGAATGAGATAAACATTTTTTGGACTTCGTCAAAGGTGGGAATTTGTTTTGCTTGACTATGCATAGGTTTTGTTTTTCTTTCTCCACCCCTTACTCCCACTGTGAGGAGCAGGCGAGAAAGTGAAAATAGACTTTTGTTCATTGAAAAATAAACAAAATTTAATGTAAAAAAAAAAAGGCAGTAGGGAGCCATTGGAGTTTATTAAGAAGGGGAATGACATAATCAGGTCCATACTTCAAGAAAATTACTTTGATACCTGTGTGCAGAATGGATTAGACTGGGGAAAGAGGCTTGAGTTAAGGGACATCAGTTTGGAGGTGATTGTACTAATCTAGGTCAATGGTGTTGAGAACCTGAACTAAGATAGTGGCTGGGTTTGTAGAGAGAAGGGAATGGATATATCTTGTGGAGCAAGAAGCAATAAATATTTCGTAAAATAGGCTATATGGAATGAGGAAGATTAAGGAGTCATGGATAATGCCAGGATTATGAACCTATATGACTAGATGGATGATGGCAACTTAACAGAAATAAGAAAGTTCAGAAAAGGGGTGAGTTAGGATACAAAGCTAATGGGCTCTGTTTTTGAAATGAGCTTGAGATGCCTATGGGACATTTGTTTTGAAATGTCTAATAGGTCACTGAAATGTACAGCTAGAGCTCAAAAGAGACTCTAGGGCTGAATATAGAGATCTGGAAGACATCCACACAGAAATGATAATTAAACCCACAGGAACTGCTGATGAGGCCACTCAAAGAAAATATAGAGAGAAGAAAAGACCCAAGGCAGCTATATGGGACACCCACTCTTAGAGGACTGGGAACATAACAGATTGAGAAGAAGCCAATCAGACAGGTAAGAGAACTACAGGAGAGGAGTGTTACAAAAACCCAGAGAGGAAAGATTATCTAGGAGGAGAGGGTGGTTAGTCCTATTATATGCTTGCTAGAGGTCAAAAAGGAGGAAGACTGAGAAAAGACCATCCAATTTTGCAATTAAGAGAACACTGGTAAATTTAGAAAAAACATTTTCAGTTGAATGATTAAGATAGAAGCCAGACTGTGAAAACAGCTAATACAGGTCCTCAAAAAGATGATATCATTGATCTGTAACAATAGATAATGCAAGAATTATCCCCACTTTATAGGTGAGGAAGCAAGTTCAAAAATGGTAAGTATTTGTCTAAGGTCAAACAGCCAGTAACTGATGGAGCTTGGATTTTAATTCAGTGCTTCTAATTTAATGTTCTTTTTCACAATCTCATACCTATAATTGAACAAACCATTCTGTACAAACAAAGCCAATGTAACCAAGATTAGGAGGGAGGTGGGAAACTGGGAAAGAATTTTTATAACCAATGTCTCTGATAAAGACCTCATTTCTAAAATATACAGGGAATTAAGTAAAATCTATAAGAATACAAGTCATTCCCCAATTGATAAATGGTCAAGGTATATGAGCAGGCAATTCTCAGAGGTAGAAATTGGAGGTATCCATGAGCATATGAAAAAATGCTCTGGGTCACTGTTGATTCAAGAGATATGGGTCAAAACAGCTTTGAGGTGGCAAATCTCACCAGCCAGATGGGCTTAGATGACAAAGCAGGAGAGTAATGAGTGCTAGAGGGGATATGGAGGGATTGGAGCACTGGTGCATTGTTGGTGGAGCTGTGAACTGGTGCAGCCATTCTGTAGAGCAGTCTGGAGCTATGCCCAAAGGGCTATGGATAGTTGCATGACCTTTGACTCAATGGTGCCACTTCTGGGGTTGTGTCCCAGGGAGATTGTGGAGGTGGGAGGAGGACCCATATGTGCAGAGATGTTTGTTGCAGCTCTCTTTGTGGTGGCAAGGGGCTGGAGACTAGGGGGATGCCCATCGGTTGGGGAGTGTCTAGAAAGGTTGTGGTGTATGAGTATGGTGGAATGCTGTTGTGCTGTAGGAAATGGGGAAGAGATGGACTTCATGTTTGCCTGGAGAGGCTTGTACTGACTGGTGCTGAGTGAGGGGAGCAAAGCCAGGAGGAACTTGTGCACAGTTACAGACGTGTCGTGTGTGTGATGACCAACCTTGATGGTGGACTCTTCTCTGGACTCTTCTCAGCAGCACACAGCTGTGGGAAGGCTCTGCAGGTCTCAGGATGGAGGGAGATGCCTGCATTCAGGGAGGGATCTGGAAGGAACAGAGTTTGGATGGAGACTGAAGCAATCTACATGCTGTCGCTCTTTTCCATGTTTGGTTTTGTTTCCTTTTTTTCCATTGTCCACTCCATTGACTACACCCTTTCTATACAACCAGACTGATGTTCAGTGTGAAAGTATTTGCAGATCTTATACTTGACTGCATGCCGCCATGGGGGGTGGGGAGGAGCAGGGAGAGAGGGAGGGGAGAAGGTTGGAAGCTCAATGAACTCTGGAACTGAATCTTGTGTACCGGAAGTAAATAGACAAATCAATTTTTAAAATTTTTTTTAAATTAAAAAAAAAAATAATTGGGGCAGCTAGGTGGCACAGTGAGTAGAGCACCGGCCCTGGAGTCAGGAGTACCTGAGTTCAAATCCGGCCTCAGACACTTAACACAAAAAACTAGCCATGTGACCTTGGGCAAGTTACTTAACCCCAACTGCCCTCCAAAAAGCAAAAATAAATAAATAAATAAATAAAAATAATTGAACAAACCAGCAAACTTTTACTAAAGCCCCTACCAAGTAATATATGTGGCAAGGCATTGAACCTTAGGTGACTAAGGTAATGGGAAGTTTTTGATTTGTTGAGCAACATGTTTAAGGCTGTGCATTAGGAAAATTAATATGGCAGCAGTTTCTAAACTGGGATTAAATAGGCAAGAGACTAGAGACTGCATGAAACTAGAAAGCTACTGTAATCATCCAAATAGGAGATAGTAAGGGTGGTGGCATTATAAAATGATAAAAGAGGAATGGGAGGGAAAAGTGAAGTCAATGAAGGAGATTGAGAAATAGGAAGAGATAGTGCTCATTGTATTAGAGATCAGAAGAAAAGAGGCAGAGCAAAGATGGCCAAGTGAACTGAAACTGTATGCTGAGCTACTATCCACAAACTCTAAATCAGACCTGATCATGACAGGGAAATCCCAAAAGTCACAGTGGGCCCTTTGAACAGCTCGGCTCAAAAAGAGAGACAGATAAGGAAGTCTACCAACAATGGGAATAGGTAGATCAGTAGGACACAGTGCTGCAGAGCACTGCAGCACCCGGGAAGAAGCTGGACACCAGGGAAGAGGCTGGGCACCAGCGCAAGAACAAGTCTCATACCCATCATGGGACACTACAAGGGGGACAGGTACAAACTGGCAGCTTTAACACCCACTGCCCAGGTCACAGGGCACAGTAAGAAGAGGACACACAAGGCAGTGGTATTCCTGGGCAGGGAGGCCCTGGGTGATCTCCCAAGAAAGGAGAAATTCCAGATGCCAGCAGCAGTGGTGTGGCTCAGACCTAAGCTCAGGGCAAGGTCTCACTTCCAGCATCTAACCCAGCCTGCAGAAGAATCATGAAAGCAGCAATCCCAGACCAAAGGGGAGCCTATGATTCTGGCACTAGACCTTTCAAGTTGGTTGATAAAGGTTGAGTCCAACAACATTCTACTCTTGCATAGACCGAAACCCAGGTCAGAAACATGTAGAGCTCTGGCCAAGGAGACAAGAATCACACTTTGCCTGGATTAGACCACTTTGGGAAGACTGAAAGCTTACAGGTCCCTAGCGTGTCCCTGAGATCATGAGGTAGTATAACAATGCCCCAAGAAAACAACCATAGAACTACTCTAGACCTTTCCTCCAGAAGTAAGACAGAGCCTACCTCTAACATCAAAATCAGGAAGTAGGTTGAAAGAATGGGAGGGAAAAAAGAGCCCCACCACGATGAGCTATTATGGTAACAAGGATACTCAAGACACAAACTTAGGGTTTAGAGTCATGTAGAGAATGACAAAGCAAAGCCTCAGAGAAAAACACAGCTTAGAAACAAACTTAACTAAAATTCCTGGAAGAAATGAAGCAAGAGTTTTAAAAACTTTTTTTTTAATAAATGAAATTAGAATGCTTGAAGAAACGCTAGGAAAAGAAGTGAGAGCTTGAAGAAAGAATTGGAAAAGAAAATAACAGCCTGGCAAAAAGAGCTCAAAACTTTGCTGAACCAACAAACTGAAAATTAGAATTGGATCAGATAGAAGCCAGTGACCTGCTGAGATAAGAAGACATATTAAAACAAAATCAAAAGACTGAAAAAATAGAAGAAAGTGTAAGATATCTCGTAGAAAATATAACTGACCTGAAAAACAATTGAGGAACAAAAATTTAAGAATCATTAGACACCATGACAAAAAAAAAAAAGCTCCTCAGGATATTTTAGGAAATCTTGAAAGAATAACTGCCTAGATCTCTTAGAACCAGAGGGCAAAGTGGAAATAGAAAGAATCCACTGAAAACTTTCAGGAACATCACAGCCAAATTCTAGAGCCTCTAGATCAAAGAAAAAAATATATTGTAAGCCACAGTCAAGATCCCGCATGATTTAGCAGCAACCACTGTTGTACAGGAAAGGAGAACTTGGAATGTGATATTCTAGAGACAGAGGACATGAACCTACAGCCAAAAAAAATCTTACTCAACAAAACTAAGTATAAAACTACAGGGGGGAAATTGGACCTTTAGTGAAATAGAGGACCTCCAAGTATTCCTGATGCTGCAGAAAAACTCTGAAGTTCAGAAACAAGTGAAGAGAAACATAAAAGGCAAAACATGAATGAACACTGATAAAAGACTAAACAAAGATAAACTAGTTACATTCTAATATGGGGAAATGATATATGTGTCTCCACTGAACTCTATCGTCATCAGAGTTCATAAAGGGAGTCCAATTACTTGGACCTGGGAGTGGATCTGTTTTATCTCGATGATCTAAAGAAAAGAACAGAAAGAGAAGGGAAAGGAAAAGAAGGTTAGGGGAAATTATCTCAAGTAATCAGGATGCACAAGGAGGCATCTAAACAAACAAGAAGGGGGCAGAGGGAATGGCTGACACTTGAACCTCACTGTCATGTGAAGTAGCCAAAAGAAGGAAAAATATACACACATACAGAGCTGGGTACAGAAATCCATTTCACTCAACAGGGAAATAAAAAGAAAAGGGGAGAAGGGAAAGGGAGAACTAGAGGGAAAGGAGATTAAGAGAGGGATTAGACCTAAGTAAAACAAACTCTTAGGATGGGCAAAAATATTTATAGCTGATTTTGAGGTGGCAAAGAATGGGAATCTGAAGGAGACCCCATAATTTGGGATTTGGAAGAATAAGTTATGGGATATTAATGTGATTGAATACTGTTAGCTGAACTCTTATTGGCATAATGACCAATCAGAATTCCAGAAGACTAAGGATAAAACATCTCCTGATAGAGAAGTAAAGGACTCAGAAAACACAGAAGGAGTGGTTTTTTTTGGTTATATCCAATGTGGACATTTGTTTTTATTTAATGTTTGCAATGAGTTTTGTTCTTCTTTTCTCAACTGGGATGGATAGAGGTTGGATTGCAAGGGTGAGAAGGCAGATCTTGGCTGATTAAAACAAAAAAAATACAAAAAAAGAAGAAGTAAAAATTGACTCACATTCAAGGAATTATCTCACTTTTATTTCTTTCTTTAGGGCCCCCTTTGAGTAATACTGGAGAGTAAAAATGCCTGCAAAATTTCTGGGATATTTCTGGGAAGACAATAGAATGAGAGAAGTTGCAGAGAAGCCAGATTCCTAATGATCTACCCCCAAAAATAGCAAAATAAATGGTGAAAACAAAATTACCAGAAATTTTTATAAGAAAATTAAAGCTTACCAAAAGACAATGATCAAACCCAAGAAAAACTGACAGGGTTTTTTTTTTTATTACAGAGTAAGAGAAACAAGAGGGGGAAATATCAGAAGTGCAACAAGAGTATCAAAAGTTGCATAAGCAACAAAGTAAGAAAATAGAGATAGACTCATGTGGATAACAGAATAAAAGGAAAAACTCACATGTCCCTTCCCCCTACCACTAAAAAAAAATCACACAGAATTAAATAAATAGGTTAATGGCAGCAAAGAAACCTCAGGAAAAATTAAAAGAAGAATTGAATATAAGGAATCTCTAGAAGGGATCACGGAAAAACTTCTCAAGATGGATAATGAAGAGAATTTAGAAGAATTCAGAGGGCATGGCCAAAAAACAGAATTAATGCAGTGGAGCAAAGAACATAGCTGGAGTGGAAAAACAAGGTCAGAAAATAACCCAACTGGAAAAATATTTGGAAGCCATGCAGGTGGAAGTTTCAGATTTGGAAGACAGCTCTAGGAGAGAAAAACCTCAAGATTTAGGGATGGGGGAGTGCCAGAAAACATTGAGAATGTTTCTACCCCCCAATTAACCCCTTTTTTACAGAGCCACACAGATGATTCATATAAACAAGAGGGCTTTCATCATGAGCATGAGTAACCACACACAAGTCACATAAGCTCTCTGAGTTTTCATTTCCTGATCTGTAAAGTGAGTGGGGAGAAGAAGATGGAAAAGGAAGTAGGATAGCCAGGGAACTTACCTTTCAGGGCTGTGAAGATCAAATGCCATGAAGCCATTATTAAATGTCAAAATTTCCTAAGTTAATTTAATGCCAATGAAATACTTGAATTAAATAAAATGCATTCATCCTATTGATCTTTTTTTCCTCTTCTGTCTCTTTTTTAAAATGCTTCAATGACCCTCTTTTCTTGTTAAAAATTTTTGTGACCTTCCAACTCTTCCCCCAGGTCTAACCATGTCACTCTTCTACTCAGTCAACTCCAATAGCTCCCAATTAACTAGGATCAAATACAAATTCCTCAATTTAGCTTTTAAAGCCCTATTCCATATTCCCTCCCTGCTTTTGATCCTTATAATTTATTGTTTTCTTCAAGGCTAAGCTTGAATGCCACTTTCTACATAAAGATTTTCCTGATTCCCTTAGCTGCTTTCTCCACCAATTGTATTATAACAATGTTGTATATACCTACATATGTACAAATTTTCTCCCCCAGCTAGATTGTAAACTCTTTGAGGGCAAGTCTCACTTTTCTCTTTTATCTGTGCCTGGCATTGAGAAGACATTTAATAAATACGTTTTCAGAGACTGACTGACTGGCAAAGGAGCTCCATAAATAATCACTAATATTTTTAATATGTAAATTGTTCTGAATATATGGTTTTAATCGAAGTTCTTTGTATCTTGTCTCTATTTGCTAAGGTCGTTATAAAGTTTATAATAAATTTTTTTAAGTAAATGGAATGGACACTGAGCAATGTTTTTAAAGATCACAAAGGGATCCTTTTAACTTTTCATGGTTTGCATGTCAAAATCACAATCTGTTTGGACGTAGTTTTCTCAAGAGCAAATCAAAAATTGCCCCTCTTAAATTCTCTATATGCTTTAGTTAACTGCAGTGGAACACACACACACTTTTCCCAACCATATTTAATTCCCTGATGCATATAAAGCAACTTCAAAGTACATTTCATATAGACTTGAGGTTTATGTTCTGCTTACCTCCTACCAGTTCCTCAGAATGCTGTGTTAACATGTCTTTATGAATGTCTCCAGTTACCTGCATCAAGGCCCATCTGCAGTGTTTCAAGACAACCTTGGCTGCCCAGGGTTCCCTGAACTTCAGGGCACTTTGACATATTCTAACAAGCACTGAAACAGAAGAAACTGAAAGCAAACAAAATTCAACCAAGAAATACTTGGCTTTTTTTTTCTTTTGCTATTTTTTAATATAACAAGGGTTATTGTGTATGTGTGTCTCACAGGGAAAAAAGAATAGACATCTCTAGCATCTCCTCCCCCAATCCTTCTCCAAAGGAGACCTTGATTTCTGCCAGGAGAGGAAGCAAGTGATTGGGTAGACTAGACTAGAATTATATCTGTCTGCTCCCTTAAATATTATTAGTCTAAGGGATATAATTTTTAGGTTCAAACTAAACTCCTTATCTCTATTTCTTAATAGGAAAAGGGAGATGCCCAAGCTCTATACCTAAGGCTTGACCCCATCCCCACCAAATGAACACAAATATAGCAAATAGCAAAGAGATCCATGTATCTGAGCCAATAGGAAACAGAATCAGAGAAAGTGTATATACATAGGAGAATATAGAACAAACAAGAGAGGCAAGGGTTACAAGAAAAATGTGAATTAACAAAAATCTTTACAAATTGAAATACTTTCATATTTCAGGGCACATGCAGGTTTTTTTTAAGTTAAGGTTTTTACACTTTCATCACCACAATTTTCCATAAAATGAAGATTTTGGACCAGGTTACACCTCAGAGGTGGTTCCTTCCAGCTCTACCTCTGAATCTAGACTCACTGAGTAAGTTCATTGTTGTTTCAGCCTTTTAGCTGACAGACAGCAGCTTCGCCCCACCGGGCTATATAGATCTTTAACTCTTTGGCAGATGATGAATTTGGAACGGCTGGGGAACTAAAAGAAGGTGCTCCTCCCAAACACTTAGAGCCTAAGTCAGAAGACCTTATCATAGGTTACACCTCATATATTTGACTTTGAAGAAAAGTGTTTTTTTATTTTATTTTAATTTATATCTTTTGTTTTCACATCATTCTCATTTCCATTTCCAAATATATTCTCTTCCCCACCCCCCCAACCTAATAAGCCAACCATTGGAACAAAATTTTTTTAAAGAGAAACAACTCAACAAAACTAACCAACACATTAAGCAAGTTCAACAATATATGTAATTCTAAATAAAATTCTATAGTGCCGTCTATACGTACATAGTTCTATACTTATGATCCTCATCTCTGCAAAGAAGAAAGCAAAGTATATTTCATCACCTTTGGAGACAAGCTTGGTCATTATAATTATATATCATCCTGTCTCACTTTAAATATTCTTTCCATTTACATAATTGTGGTTACTGTGTATATTGTTTTCTTGATTCATATTACTTCACTCTGCATTAGTTCATATTTCTTCCCGTGCATCTCTGCATTATATCCATATGTTAAAATGTATTTAGCTATTTCCACAAAAGTAGGCATTTACTTTGTTTCTAGTTCTTTGCTATTACAAAAAGTGCTGCTATGGTAGCATAGTGGATGCAGTGCTGGACCTCAAGTCACGAAGACCTGAATTCAAATCTAGTCTCAGCACTATGTGATCCAGGACAAATCACTTAACATCTGTTTGTCTCAGTTTCCTGAATGGTAAAATAGGGGTAATAATAGTGTAAGAATCTAAGACAAATCCAAAAGACTCAAGATGGAAAATGCTGTCCACATCCAAAGAAGGAACTATAGAGTCTGAATGAAGATCAAACAGTATTATTTGCTCGCTTGCTCTCTCTCTTTTTAAAATTTCTTCTTTATTGTGGTTTCTCCCATTGGTTCTAATTTTTCTTTACCAAGAGATGTATAAGTTTCCTCCTTCATTCTCTGAAGCCAAGATTGGACAATCATGATTGATAGAGTCCAGCTAACTTTCACTGTGTTTTCATTTATGTTATTATAGGCATTATTGAGCTTTGTCTCTTAGTCCTAGTTTCTTTGCTCTGTATCAATTCATATAAATCTTCCCATGCTTCTCTGAATTCCTCATCCTGATACGTTTTAATATTTTCAAGTCAAATCAACAAGCATTTATTAAACACCTATAAAATGCCAAGCACTGTGCTAAACCTTGGAGATATAATAAAAGGCAAGCACATAGTCTGTGTTCTTAAGGAGCTTACAATATAAAGTAGATGTATAGCTATAGAAAGACAAATCACTATACTTCACTTCAAACAAAACTAATATGTGCAAGATTTTTTAAATACAGATTTATGCAGAAGGTAGATATAATGAGTACAGAGACCCTACCTCTACCAGTTCAGCATCTGCTAATGGGTTAACTCGTCAAAGTTTTGAAAGAGCATTGATGTCTCCCAACTACAATACTGAGTTGAACTTATAGAGTGAGCATATTATTTGTTTTACTAAAGGATTCAAATAGTTTCTTCAAATAGAAATCTCCCCAGACTTTCAGGGGCAGAGCCAAGATGGGGAAGTAGAGAAAGCGCTCAGCTGAGTTCTCCCAACATATCCCTCTAAGCATTAAAATAATGCCTCAAATTGAATTCTGAAGTGGCATAATCAACAAAAGGTCAGAGTGAGATTCTTCTATCCCAAGACAACATAGAAGGTCAGAAAGAGAGATCTCTGACTTGGAGTGGGAGATGGGGTAGAGACTGGTTTGGAGCCTACATGAATGGAAGACTAGTGGTGGGACTAGGTGGTGGTGACAGAAGCAGCAGCAACTTCAGGAGCTCTCAAGCCAGAGATGGTAAGGGGACATGGAAACTGGTCAGAAAGAGATTATAGGGGACTCTGTTCTAGTCCTGCATGTAAGACTGGGCTCTATCTGGCAACTCCATTGCCTAGACCCACTTCTGGGTCACAGTTGAAGGTTGGGAGGGGGGAGAGGAGGGACACTTTCACTTAAGATGAAGTGGAAATCCTGGGGACAATATCACTACTGCTTCCAAGGGATGAGAGACCCTGAGGTATAGTATTGTTTTCAGACCCAAGGGAGAAAGGACCATGAGGAGTATTATTATTGATTATAATTCTAAGGGATTAGGGACCCTTCCTGGGTAAGGACTAGAGTACAGACCAAGAGAGCAGTGACCACACCTGTCCTCAGATCACATCATGTTGGAAGCACCCAAAATTTCTAAAGCCCCAGAACTAGCTGTGAAAACAACAGTGTGAAATAGCTTGAAACTTGACACAGTGCCCCTGTCCCTTTGCCTCTCTGGAAACAGAACCCAACATTAACATAAAATTCCATAAATCAAGAAATAGAGTGGAAAAATGAGCAAACAACTAAAAAAGAACCTGATCATAAAAAGCTACTATGGTAACTGATAAGATCAAGACACAAACTCAAAAGACAACAATAAAGTCAAAATAGCTACAAGCAAAGCCTCAAAGAAAAAAAAAGGGAATTATACACAAGCCCAAGAAGAATTCCTGAGAGAATAAAAAAATTATTTTCAAAACAAAGTAAGAGTGGCTGAGGAATAGATAAAGTGGTGAACACAAAGGAAGAAAATTATGGAAAGACAATTAACTGCCTAGTAAAAGAGGCACAAAAAAATACTGAAGAAAATAATACCTTAAAAAAAAAAGAACTGGTCAAATGGAAGAAAAGGTACAAAAATTTATTGAAGAAAATAATTCCTTAAAAATTAGAACTGGGCAAGTGGAAGCTAATGATTCCATGAGACATCAAGAAACAATAAAAGTAAATAGAATTTTAAAAATAGAAGAAAATATGAAAGATCATATAGGAAAAAGAACTGAACTGGAAATAGATTAAGGAGAGATAATTTAAGAATTATTGGATTACCTGAAAGTCATGGTCAAAGAGAGCCTAAACATCATATTTCAAGAAATTATCAAGGAAAATTGCCCCAATGTCCTTGAACCAGAGGATAAAACAGAAATTGAAAGAATCCACCAAATATCACCTGAAAGAGATCCGCAAATGAAAACTCCTGAGAATATTCTAGCCAAATTTCAGAGCTTCCAAGTCAAAGAGAAAATACTTCAAGTACCCAGAAGGGAGGAGGGAGAGAATTTGGAATTCAAAAAAATTTTTTAATGATTTTTAAAAATTTTGCTCACATGCAACTGGGGAATATTTAATGAAATAATTTTTTAAAACAAAATAGCAATTCCTCCCATTTCATTTAAAATATAATTTTCACTATATGAATTCCATTTACACAGAATTTGAGAATATATCTCACATAACCTGACGTACTCCCACAGTGATTGATTAGTGCATAGTAGATTGATTAATGCTAAAAATTAATTATTGTGTAATGGCTAGGTAAAACAATTAAAATTCTTAAATAAATGCTAAGATGCAGTAGTTTTTTCTTATTAATATGACAACTAAGCAGATCCCATATTTGCTAGTCACATTATCCTGTAGTCCTAAGATTCTGAGGATTCTGAATGGTATCAGAGAATTTAAAAAATTGGAAATACCAACATAAAACCTGCTCACAGCCCCATCATATCCTCTAGTTGTTTTTATGATAATAGAAGGGGAAATCCTAAAATCCATAGGCATCTCCTGGCTATAAGTCCAAAGACCACCTTGTATGGCTCAGCTTAACACAAGCAGTGGCTAAATTCCAGACCAAGAGTAAAAAGTACCAACTGGAGCCCAGCCAAAGGAATTATTCAAAATTTCAACTGATTTGACATATCCACATTTCAGCATAAAATTCATAGTAAGATTTCAGTAATCTTATTTTTCAGAATTCAGTAAGATTTCACATTTCAGGTAAGTGGGAAAACTAACAGCACATTTGAACCCACTGGCCACGAAAAACAAATCAGACACTGGGTAATGTGAGTGATGTTTCTTTCGTGAAATGACTTTTATGTTCACAACAGGAAACTTATCAATAAAGTAATAGAATAAAGTGTTTTATATAGTTGTAATACAAATAGGCATGAAAGAGACTGCTTTAAAATTTCCATTTCTCCTTATAAAAGAGGTAACAAACTTGGAGGAACAGGAGAAAGGGAAAGAGAAATAAGACTGAAGGAATCAGTAGAATCACTGAACTCTGAAATTCTGCCACCAAGAACATCATATGAGGTCATTTGTAGGGGGTGTTTGTGCTTAATTGTTTTGCTTTTTTTCCTTAATTGTTTTCCTGTTCCAAGGGAAGGTATGATTTGAGAGGACAGGAGTTCCAGAAATGATTGATATAAAAAAACAAAGGCATCAATAAAATTTCTTTTTAAAAGAAATTGAGCTGCCAGGTGAGTTGCTAGGGCAAACAGAGTTCACAGGGAAAACATAATGATATGTAATAACTACAATAAACTCTCCTATATTCCCAGAATTTAGCCTTAGAAACTAAGGCATTTTTGCAAACTCTGGCCTCCTTCCTAAACCTACCAGTAAACAAGCCTGTTAGCAACAGCAGTCATGCAAATACCTTTTCATTAGAAGCCCAACAGAGGCTGCCAACATCAAGTCACAGAAGCCTCCAGCCCACTGGCAGCAGCCATCAGATGTGAATCATGGGTCGCTCCAACTCTGGGCTGATACTTAACTAGGATCCTATCTTTAGGATATAGGTAGATGTCTCCCTTCTGGATCCCCTGAGCAAACAACTCTGATTAAGGCAGTGTCCCTAAAGTTCATGTAATCCTGAAAAACGGTTTGGTAGTTTGTTGAGAGTTTTTGTTGTTATTGTTTTTTCTAAGGATGGAGTTAGGTTAGACTGAAGGAAAGATACCTAAGAATAAGCTCAATTCAGTTAGCCCTGAAAGGCAGACTGACCAGGAGATATATTTTTTAGAACAGGTTGTGCTAAGGCAGAACTAGACAGTCAAATACTTTATGCAAAAGCAATGTGCAGAGATGTGGGGCCAAATAAAAATGTCCTTTAAAAAGTCTGAATAAATTTAGTGTTAATGAAAATATACTGATACCATTAATATAGCTAGTGAAAATAATATATTGAGTGTTATATAACTGTAACAGCCTGGATATACTGGACACGGCTTATATAAGCTGAAGAGAGCTAATTGTCCATTTTTCAGTGTGAGCATTTATACCCTGAAAATCAGTAAATGCTATCAACCAGGACTTACCTTATTATTTTATTCATTGTCTAGGCTTTAAAAAGTGATGGAGAAAATGGTAATAATTCATATTAAGCTTAAAAGTGTGTCCATACTCCTCAACACCCACCCTGAGAGCTTGTTGTTAAACATTGACTAGCACACCACTGTTAGATTTCCAACACATTACATATATAGTCACTGAAGAACTGAAAATAAGGGCCATATTGAGAGCAATGGTGAGGCAGATGGTAGGCATGAGCAGGTTGTGGTACATGAACATAAATGATGCCATCAGAGAAGGGTATGAGCAAAAAAGAATGGCTGGTCTCATGGTAAAAACAAGGGATCGGCAATGTGTAACCCAGACACCCCACAGGCATCCTTCAGTGTCAAGAGATGGCAAAGAAGGCCCTGTGCGGCAGGCTGGGTACCTTTTGAGAGATGTGTGAGAAGACGTGCACAAGGGTCACGGAGGCTGGATGAGAGTGGATGGCTTGTGGTCTGCGTTTCTGGATTGAGCACCCACATAGATGAGATCACAGATGGATTGGAGCATTTGAGTTGAATGGATAGCTAACCCCAATGCAGCAATATCACGTATTTCTCACTATCTCTCTGTCCTTTCTGGGGGATGCTCTGATCCTGGCAACAGAATGTGAACTGTCTCAAAAAAAAAATTCCTCTGCTTTCTCCATGACGTAATGAATTATTCACAAAAGCACAAGGGAACTCTACATCAAATCCACCATGTGTGCAGGAAAGGCTAGATGACTGCCTGAGTTTTTATGAACAATTTATTTCCCTTTGCCTGTCTAGACACCCAGTAGTAATGATTCTCACTTAGGGGCTGCTCCTGCATGTGAGCGCCCAACCTCCCTGAATGAGGTGATGCTCTCATAAAGAGCAGCATTGAAAGGGAGCGAGGTCACCAACTCCTCCTGTGTATACTTCGCGGCTTCCTTTTAAGACCTCGCCATGAAAAGCACTGAATAGGGAGAGACAAAGCATTGGGGAAGGAGTCTAGTGCAAGGCTAAAACAAAAGCAGTTTCTACACAGGTTAATTTTGAAGACAATAGAGAAGGAGAAACAAAACTGAAAATACTGATCTATCTGCACTGAGTACCTGTTATGTACCAGGCACTGTGCTGAGTAAGTACTTCACAAATAACATCTCCTCTCATCCTCACAACAATCCTGGAATTAGGTGCTGTTATTATTTCCATTTTGCAGAGGAGGAAACTGAGGCAAATGGGGTTAAGGGACCTGCCCAGGGTCACACAGTTATAAGTACCAGAGGCTGGATTTGAATTGAAGTCTTCCTACCTCCAGGCCAAGTGCTCTATCCACTGAGCCACCTAGCTGCCTCTTTAAAAGGAACTCTTTAATAAGTAAACTCCAAAGCAGGTCAGCACCATCTCTGCAACTTACATTCCTAGAGAACTTCCCAGAGCCTTCTTGGGAAGTTAAATGTCTAGAGTCACCTAGCCAGTAAGCATCAGAGATAGGACTTGAACTCAGAACTTCTAGGCTTGAAGCCCAGCCCTCTATTCACCATGCTGCACTTTCTTTGGCACTGGGCATACAAAGACAAAAACAGGATAATTCTAGCCCTCAACAAGCTTGTATTCTACCAGGGAGGCAAGCTAAGCACAAAGGAGTATATGCAGAATGTACAAGAAAAGCCAGGTAATTTGGGGAAGGCAGGCACTAACAGCTGGCAGGATCAGTAAAGATGTCAAAGAGAAGATGCACCTTAATCTGAGTCTCCAAGGAAGTAAGAGATCCCCCCCATTCCACCCCCCCGTGGAAAGGAGGGCAGGAGCAGGGAGACATTAGATTTCATCACAAATTCCCCCTAGTCCAAGCATATAAAACCGTCTTGGCGATAGCAGATCCTGTAATCACAACATCTCATTTCCTCTGTTTTCAGAGACATAAGACCATATATCTCAAAGCCAGAAAGGACCTTAGAAATTAGTTAATCCGACCCTGTCTTTTTATAGTTAAGAAAACTGAGACACGGAGGTTAAGGGATTTACCCAAGATCATACATGCAGATGGCAGGGCTGATAATAAGTACATGTTGGATTGGACTGAGTCTACTCATCCACCCAGGATACATTGTTTTATACAAAATATAGATTCCTTTGAGGTCTATGGGGTGTACAAGGACTAGCACCTCTGGTGTGAGGGCTTGAGCCCTTTTCAGGGCTGCTCCTCCAACTTTGGTATCTTCTAATACTCAGTTCTTACCTGTGGCTCCAAGAAGCTGTAGCATGCACAGCAGCCATTCCCGGGTAAACTGTCTTGGCAGATGGGCTAAACTAGGTACAGTCCTCAGACCTATAGTTGACTTAGGGGAGTATCTAGCCCAAGCTAGACTTGAAGATTTCCCCCAGAAGAATGGGAGCATGGGAACTATTTGTTCCAATCACCATGAGGGCAACTGAAGCAGATTCTGTGGAGAACTTGGAGCTTGGTCAGACGTCCAAGATGCCAAGGTCATTCACTGCATCCTGGGCCATCACCCATCGTACTGACTTTTGTCCTGCCACTGGACTTCGATGACCCTGAAAGAGAGAATGAGGCTGATGACTTTGTGCAACTCTGCCTCACTTAAATCCAATTCACTTATGAGTCAAGATATCACCTTGTGGTGTCATTGGTCCTCTTTGAAAACAAAGAACACACATCAACAAGATTACGTGCTCTGTCGTTCTCCTGTAGTCACTCCCATGTTTTACAGTTCCCACAGTCAGTACCTACATAGGGGACCTGGGGATTTCCACGCTGACTTATAAGCCCTATAAGCTGCCAAAGTGGCATACAAGTAGAGGGACAACCAGCATTGTCATTAGGGAAACTGGGCTGGCCGTCCTCCCGTGACTTCTTCAACAGCAAACCTTCCCAGAAAATGATAGACAAGACCCCTCCTCATTCAGTCAGATTGTAAATCCTATAGCCAACGGGTCACATACATCATGAACATATCACTACCCAGGGTCCTCCCCCTCAGTCTGAATTCACCCTCTGAGTCTGTCATTCTTTGCTGTATTGAGCTAATCTCTGCCCTGAACTGCATATACTCTCCAGTATACTTGCTTACCATTCGGAATTACACATTGAGGAAGAACACACTGTTTGGGAGGTTTTGTGACAATGAGGATGCCTAGTGGACTAGGAAGAATACAGATCTAAGAAGAACATGGGAGCCCTGTGTGTGACATAAGTGGTCTAGAAATGACATAGGTCTTCCTTCCATACCACCATGATCTTACTGCTACAACTGAGCCAGAATGGGATATGTATGGTGTACAATTGGCCCAGGAACATGCCACCACGGGGTAGAGGGGACAGGAGGGCAGAGAATGTAGCTGGCATAAAAGACTTTACAGATAAGCAGTCCATTGTACCATGACCTAGATCTTGTATTCTGATCTAGTATTGACCTTCTGATCCAATTTTGTTTTTTCAGTGGTTTTTATGGGTTATCTCAACCCCTTGGACTTATTTCTTTCATATATATATACATATATATGTATATATGTATATGTATATGTATGTGTGTATATATGTGTGTGTATATGTGTATATGTGCGTATGTATATATGTGTGTATGTGTATATATAGATATGGATGTGTATACGTATATGTATACATATACATATACGGATAGATGGATATGTATATATGTATATGTATTTATGTAAATTTACATATATAAAATTGATGCTTGTTTAATATCATTGTCAGTTCCTAATTACTTCTATCCACCCCCAGCCTCCCTTGAAACAAAAAGGTACAGTTTATCAAAAACAAATCAGCATACTGGTCATTTCTGAAATAAAACATAGATGCCATAGAGTGAATGGCAATGCCTTCACCATTTATGTAATGTAAAGGCAACTAGAATCTTTTCCATTCTCATTATTGCTTACCTCTTCTTGCTTCACATAACAACTAGGTAAATTTCCAAATTTCAAAAAAAAAATCTGAACATCACCGGTCTTGATCTTTTGGTTTATATTTGCTCAGCTCCCAATGTGGACTCAGAGAATTCTAGATTTGGATTTGAAAGGGACTTTAGAGACCATCAAGTCCAGACACCTCATTTTACAGAAGGTAAAACTGAGGCACAGGTAGGTATAAATAACTTGCCCAAGATCACACTACTGGTAAGTGTCTGATCTAGGATTTGAACCGAAGTCTTCTTGACCCCGAGTCTCATGCCCTAGATCTAAGCCATGCTACCTTCTCTCACTCTTTTTTTTCTTTCTGATTTTTGGAGGGGGGAAATCAGGGCAATTGGGGTTAAGTAACTTGCCCAAGGTCACACAACTAGTAAGTGTTAAGTGTCAGAGGCTAGATTTGAACTCAGGTCCTCCTGACTCCAGGGCCAGTGCTCTATTCACTGTACCACCTAGCGGCCCCTCACCCTATTTTTTTAAATAAACAAACAGTTTTTAATATAAGGAATAAAACAACTTGCCTTTCTCACACCCTGCTATTTGCTGAATCACCAGCCTCATGTGGGATAAATGCAAAAGCACTCTAAGTACTGAGTGAGATACAAAGAAATAATAATTCACATTTATATAAGGCATTAAGGCTTATAAAAAAACTTTTCTCACAACACCCTTCTGAGGTAATTAGGGCAATTATTACCATCCCCATTTTACAGATAAGGAAGCTTTACAGAAGCCAAGTTACTTTCCCAAGTTCACACAGCTAGTAAGTGTTAGAAACTGGACTTGAAGTCAGGTATTCAGACTTGAAATCCTGATAGTTTCCTTAGATGGTTATTGGCATTTCTTATATGCCAAGTGCCTCCCAAGATACAGTCATCAAGCAACTTAAAATGGGTGGGGGAGGTTGTTTGGAGTTTTATTTCTTTTTGGGGGGGGGGGTTGGTAATAGAAGAATTTGGGGTCACATAGCTAGTGTCTGAGGCTGGAGTCTTCCTGACTCCTGGACTAGTGCTCTACCCACCACCTAGCTACCTCTTGAAATGGGTTTTGAAAGAAAAGAAAAATAAAATAAAACATGCGTTTCCATATCAAAATGCAAAATTAAAGTTGTAATGAGAAAAGATGAATGAGACACACCCACGTGGTTTATAGTCCTGCAGTTCCTGAGCCAAGTAGTTACAAAACTCTCCCACCAGTCACCAGTAATAAGCTCTAGTGCTGTTCTCAAAACTTTATTTTCTTTTTCTTCTTTTAAACTTAAAGAGGAGAGAAAATGCACAATCCCTACAGCAAGCTTCATTTCATTATCAGGGATATGTCAGGTGCTTAGAGAATCATGTGGCCTTGCGTGTACGTAGGCAAGGAGGTCTGTGTAGGGGAAAAGGTATGAATTTAAGAAAGCATGAGCCCTTTGTAGGCACCACCCTGTGCTCCCCTCCCCCAGGCATTTACAAACTAAAAATTCCTAGATACGCTTCGCTTCTCTACCCCTAAGACATAAATTTTTATGAATAGAAGGGGCGGCACCAACCTAGGGTGTCTTTGGTGCTTGGAGCTTGCATGAGTTATTTTCAACCTGACAAATGAACAGACTTCATAATTCATAAACCACTGTACTGTATTAGGGACGTCTACAGAGAGAGCAAATTCAACCTGGGAATATGGCCTCTGAAAGAGCTGGAATTTTAGCTACTATAAGCTAAATAACACACACAACCCTGCATCTCTGGTGGTTTCCTGATAGTTTCCTTAGATGGTTATTGGCATTTCTTATCTGTCCTACCATGTGGAATAGACTTTGACCAAATAGCTAATCTATTAAATATTTACTAAATCAAATGAAATCAGAATAGAGGAAAATTGACTTGTGAAATGATACTCCAAAGGTGGTTGCTCTGGGTTTTCCAAATTCTTAGCAGCTTTGGAAATCCATGGTATTTCACATGGCCTTTCCATTTATCCCATCCCCTCCACTGCCATTGGGAACCCAGAAATCCCTCTCCACTCCAATACTTGGGATCCCTTTTCCTTTCCTAGTGGTGGTGGGTCACTTCTGTGGGGAAGACAACTGGATACACACTAATAACTCTCAAGTCTTGTCACCCACCCTGCAACTGAACAGTTTTACATGTGTTACTTCCCTAGAGTCTGATTTCTTCCTTTTTTAAAATTTATGTGCTTATGAGTGCTTACTGTGTGACAGGCACTGTGCCAAGAACCAGGGATACAATGAAAGGCAAAAACATGCCCTCTGCCCTTAAGAAGTTCACATTCTACTAGGGGAGAAGAACTCAAATTTTTTTTTTAAATTACATATAAGATAAATATAGTATCAATGGGAGATAATTTGAGGGAAGGCATGGAATGGAAGAAGATGGAGAAGGTTTCTAGCAGAAGGTAGGATTTGAGCTGAATCTTCAAGGAAGCCAAGGAGGCCAGGTGACAGAGATGAGGAGAGAGAATCTCAGGCACAGGGGACGCCAACGAAAAGGCATCGAGTTAGGAAATCGAGTGGTGTATGGAAGGAACACAACATGGGACGGTGTAGCTAGATGTGGAGGAGTCTAAGGTCAAAGGAGACCAGAAAGACAAGTGGTGAAAGGCTTTCAAAGTCAAACAGAGTATTTTGTATTTGATCTTGGAGGTGATAGGGAACCACTGAAGTTGATTCTAAATCACCTATGCTTTAGAAGGTCATTTTGGCCATTGAGTGGAGTTTAGATTGGAAGGGGGAGAGCCTTGAGGCAGGTTGTTGCAACAGTCCAGGGATATGGTTGTGTCAGATGAGAGAAAGAGGCATAGAGGAGAGAGATTATGGAGGAAAAAAAGGCAAGACTTGGGAACAGATGGATATGTAGGCTGAGTGTAAGTAAGGATTTGAAGATGATACCTTAGAGGGTTGGGGTGGATAGATAATGAGTGTTTAGTACAGCACTTGGCACACATAATAAGTGCTTAAGAAATACTTTTTGTTTCTTTCATTCATTCCATCTTCCATATTCAAGGTCATAAGAGAGTTGGCCGAAGAAACTGGGAGTGTTTAGGCTGGACAAGAGGGAGACTATAGGATCATAAGATGATAGATTTAGAGCTAGGAAGGACCTCAGATAGCTATCTTCACATATTTAAAGAGCTGACATATGAAAGTGAGATTAGATTTATTCTGCTTGGACCCAGAAGGCAGAACTAAAGGGGAAGGGGGAAAAAATTCAAAGAGACAAATTCAGGTGAGATATCAGGAAAAACTTCCTGACAATAAAAGCCAACCAAAAGGGAAAAGGGCTGCGGTGGGAGGTCATGAGCGACCCTCCCCAAAAATCTTATAGCAAAGGTCGGACGACCACTTTTCAGACATGGTGTGGCAGAGTTCTTGTATAGTTATGGGTTAGATGACATAGCCACTGAGGTCCCTTTCAGCTCTGAAATTCTTTGTAAGAGTCCAGTGTGTGTGCAGCTACAGTGGGTCTGGAAACTGCTGCCTATATAGGCTTACTTTGCTCTATCCTAGCATGGGACAAATCCCTCAAAGAGCCAGTTTGCAAATAAACAAGCAATTGTCACTCCTTTTAACTCAATACTTTTTAGAACTTTTGTCCACTTTAGTTTCCTGGCATGGATCTCTACTGTTGCACTCACTTCACCCTTCCTTCCTCCCTTCCTTCTTTCCTTTCTTCCTTCCTTCCTCTCTCCCTTCCTTCCATCCTTTGTCATGAAAGTAGTTATAGCCTCTCAACCAGATGCAGCATTCTTACTATTGGTGCCGTTTCAGTCAGTGTTCTGTAATGTCTCTGGGAAGGATTCTGTCTCTGAAAGCCACTCTTGTCCCCCAGCTTGTCTTTCTAGTAAATCAAACCCACATGTTTGGATGCATCCACTGTATGACAACAGCTTTTGACTCCACCTGGGCTAACTGCCCAACTCGAATGAAATCCAGTCACTACAAGCCTGCTTAAGACACCCTTCACATTCCTGGTGCTTTCTGATTGTAAAATAAATCATCTTGGGCCTTGTACAAAGATGCTCAGTATATGTTTGCTGTGCTACAGCATTTCATGCTCCCACTGGATCAAATGATATTTGTAAAACATTCTGTACAAATTCTGGCACATAGTAGGCCAGTCAGTCAGACACACGTTTTAAGTAAATTACTGTGTGCCAGGTACTTTACTAAGTGCTCAGGATACAGGAAGAGGCAAAAGATAGTTCTAGCCCTCAAAGAGCTCACAATCTAATGGACAGAAGACAACTAATGTTTCCTTCCTTCCTTCCTATTCATCTTGCTTATCTACATTTCTTGTGCAATTGGCCATTTGAAGCTTTTGCAAATTTGGGAAAAATGAAAATGAAAAACTGGAGGCAATTGCCAAAATCCTGTCCAAACCTCAGAGACTACTTTTCTCACATTTAAGACACTATTATTATAGAGCCTTAAAAGTAGAAGGGAACTCAGAGAACTTTGGATCCTACTTCCCTCGCCTACCCCATGCAAGAATCCCTCTCTACAGCTTCCCTAACAAGAAAGAGGGTCCTCCAGCTTCTGCTAAGGCATCTCCAGGGACAGGTTGCTACTTCCTTCCTGTGACAGTCCATAACACTGTGGCACAGGTCTGATGGTTAGAAAACTCTCTATAATATATAATTGGCATTTATTTATATGCGTACATGTTATTTCTCCCAACAGAATATGAAGTCTTTGAGGATTGGGCCTATTTTTTTAAAGTCTCTATATCCCCAGAGCACAGTTCGGTGCCTGCCATATGGTGAGTACTTAATCCGTATTTGTTGGGATGGATGGATGGATGAATGGATGGATGGATGGATATTATCCTTAAGGGCAGACACTGTGTCTAATTCATAGTTATGTTTCTCACAATGTCTTATACGTCAGTCAATCAACAAGCATTTGTTAAAGGCATACTGTGTTCCTGGCACTGTGCTAGGCATTGAGGGTACTAAAACTAAGTGAAACAATCCCTGTTCTTAAGGGGTTTACAATTTAAAGCAGCAGACAATATGTCCTGATGTCATGGATGAGGGCCCACTCCTCAGAATTAAAACAAGTATCTCCTGCCCCTTCCTGTCCCAAGTCAAAACAAGGCAAGGAAGCTTGGTGAGGCTGCTCCCTAATAGAGGCCCTGCCCCTGACTCAAGAACATTGCAGGTGCTCTCTGACTGTTTACTGTAATCATGCCATTCAGTGATAAAAAAGTCTTTTAATTGGCTGCTGAACCATAGCCGAGTGTTCATTCACAAGGTTTCAGCTAATAATGTCTCTTTTTTTTCCTCTTCCTTACCGCCTCCAACCCCAACGAGGCTGCCATGTATTTATGAACGTATAAAGCCTTCTGTTTCTTTTATATGGTGTTATTCTTTTGGTTTTGTTCTTTCCTGATCTTAGGAGCCAAAATCAACCTCGTGAGCTTTGAAGTGTTGGAAAAGCCATTGGAGGTTCTCTCAGCAAACAAAGTTGCTAAGTTATGACTGAAAGTACCAGAGGAGGCAGCCCTGAATCTAACACCTGAATCCAGGGAGGAGGCAGCCCTGAGGAGATACCTAATTGACCCAGGCTAGCAGTGAATTAACCTGTTAGCTAAACTAACCTAGCTGAGCAAGGAAGTGATCTGTCCAATGAGTATGCCACACCCAGAAATGAACTTGGTGGGAACTCTGAAAAAGAGAGAAAAGAACTCTATATTAACATTATTATTGTAGGATTTGGGTTTTAGTCATTACATATATTAACAGGAGACAGCCTGTTATGGCAGGAGGAATGGCCGTGAGCCCAGAATAATAAAAATTAATTAAAGAGACTTTTGAGAGTCCCTTGGACAGCAAGGAGATCAAACCAATCAATATTTAAAGAAATTAATTCAGTCTATTCATTGGAAGGACAAAAACTGGAGCTGAAGATTAAATAAATACTTTGGTCACATAAAATGAGAAGATAGGACTTATTGGAAAAGACTGTGACGTTGGGAAAGATTGAAGACAAAAGGAGAAAGGGACAGCAGAGGATGAGATGGATAGATAGTGTCATGGAAGTAATGAATATTAGCTTGGACGATTTCAGGAGATAGTGGAGGATGGAAGGGCCTGGTGTCCTATGGTCCACGGGGCCAAGAAGAGTCAGAAAACAAGTGAACAACAGCAAGAAAAGGGAATTTAAAAATCCCATAACACTATCATACGTTTTTATGCCACTTTTGTCACAAAGCCTACAGTTGCACCCCTACCAGGTGTCCTTTCATTGCTCCTTCCTCCCCAAGGCCTCCTATTATTCATCTAAAATTGAGAAGTTGATAAGTTCTTCTTCTAGGAGCTCTTCTATCCTGGCCTTTCTGACAATGCTACCTTCCATTCCCCACTCCCTCCTGATGAGACACTGAGCCCCACCTTCATCCCCACCCCTTGTGGTGTTTAAAACGTTTCAAAGACTTAATTTCTAGGTAATTGGATCATTTTATTAATAATGTCAACATATTTATTAATGAAAGGATGGTCATTTAGCTGTCTCTGTCTTAGACCAAAAATAATCATACAGCAGTGGGCTCATGCTTATATGTCCATTGGAAAAGAGGTATTACTGAGGGTGGTAATCAACACTGATTGGTTAAAAATTAAAGAGAGAATGAATATTACAATGAGGGGCTGGACCTGAACTTTGATTATGTCATTTACTTTTTAAGTTAAAGCCTCCTCTTAAAAAAAACCCTGAGTAGAATACAATGGCTTCCCCACCTGGATGGGCTCTGAACAAGAAAGTTAGTCCAATCTCATTGTCAGTAATGTCTTTCAAGAGACTGAACTTTTGAAATCAGAACTTTAGAAAAAGGGGGCAACTCTGCATCTCCGCAAATTATTGGTTGTTAATAATCATTTCTTTCACCCTGAAGAAAGAAAGCCTCAGAATCCTATTATACTTGGACCTTCTGGCCCACTCCCCTTTTCCCAATGCTGATGAATTGGACTGTGCTAAACCCTTGCCCTTCAGAGCAGACATGGCTACTCAACCACTTGGATGAAGAGAGAATACCAAATACAAGCCTTCTGGTAGGTTGCTAAGATGAAGAACTTTCTTGCCTTACCATTTACTCTATTCTATGGTCTTCAGATCCCTGAATACTGCCATTTGACCCATCAGTGTGCCCAAGGATTCCTGGGCCTTGCCATCTACTCTGCTGAACTCTTGGGACTTCTGGACTTTGCTATTCTTCCTGCCATAGAATTGTCCCTGTAGATGCTGTCTCTTCCAAATGGAATGTCAGCTCCTTGTGAGCATGAGCTGTCTCACTTTTCTATTTCTATCCCTAGCATTTAGCATTCAGGAAAGCATTCACTAAGTGCTCAATATATGCATTTTCATTCATTCATTCATGCTGCTCTATGATTCACAGTTTTTTAACATCTCCTGGTGAACCCTGGATTTGAAAAGATAGATTTTGGTGTCAGGAGCAAATGACCACCCAACATGAAAAGGGCATGATAAGTGATGCAAGGGATAGAGTGTTGGGCTGAGAGTAATGAAGATCTGAGTTCAAATCTGGCCTTAGACACATACTTGCCGACTGATCCTGGCAATCACTTAACCTCTATTTGCCTCAGTTTCTTCATCTGTAAAATGGGGATAATAACAACACCTACCTCCCAGGGTTGTGAGAATCAAATGAGATATTAATTGAAAAGCTCTTAGCACAGCGCCTGACACACAGTAAAGTACTATATAAATGTTAGTTATTAGCTATTGCTACCCAGTCCTGTCTTCCTCCTCAGTTTTACCTTGAGCCCATTATGTGCTGTCCCCATTATCTAGACACAGGCATACTAATAAATTAATTCAATTCAACAAACATTTATTAAGGCCAAGACCTTAAAGGCCTGAAGGAATTAAAAACACATGCACAACAACTGCTATAGTCCCTTCCCTCAATGAGCTTACATTCTACTAGAGTGAGGGAGCTAGTGGGAGTGGGGAGGACAGCTCTGCCATGTGTATCTACAAAAGTAAGTCAACAGGAAATCTGTGCAAAGATGGCCCCAAACCTATGCATGAACCAGTTTATAGTATAAGAAGGTAAATGAGTTTTTTAAAAAACCTATGTTTTTCAAGGGAAAGTATAATTTTGTAATAGAATCTAGTCCTAATATCATAATATTATAATTTATTTCAAAACTTCCATTCATTCAGCAAGAATCTCATTACGTACCAGGTACCATGTTAGAAGCTGGAGATATAAAGATCAAAATGATCAGTCCTTGTCCTTAAGAAGCTGATAATCTGATAATCAGAATGTAAACTCCATTATGAATTCAAGGCAAATAGTTGGCATTTAATAAATACTTATTGAGTATTGGCTAAATCTTTCCCTAACAACTGCCAAAGGCAGTTACAGGATGGGGTAAGAGGGTTGACAACTATCTAAAGCAAATGTCACCATCTATAGGTGCTCAAATTCAGTCTGAGTCTGATATATTTGTTTCAGGAAATAATCAAATGCAGTAGTTGGATCTCTAGGAGCTCCCTAGCATATAACTTCTGGCAGAACACTAAGGAAACTGAATTATTCAACGGCCAGTTAACAGTACTTTATCTGGACTGCTCAGTTTAGATAAAGTAGCACATGAATTAAGGACACCCTCCCCTCTCCCTTTCAGTGTAAATGCCAACAAGTTCAAAGTGAAAATGGTTCTAAATACTTTACTAAGTGGTTTTCTTGAAAACTTCTGGAAGAAAAGTTTTAGGTGGAGTCAATCCCTTTTTAAAAAATCTGAGATCATGATCCAGCCAAATTAAAATGCAAAGCTGGAGAAAGCACTGGAAACATAATAGTATAATAGCCGATTCTAAACACACACAAAAAGAAGGAAAATTTTTTTCCTAATATGTTGACCACATTCCTACCCCAAAGAAGCTCTGTTTAGAAAGCATGACTTAAATTCTTGGTTACAGAATGACAACTTGGTGAAGCAGAAGGAGCCATGAACTTGGAGTCATGAGACCTGAGTTTGAATCCTAACTCTGCTCCTGACTGTGGGCAAAACACTCCTCTCTAGGCCTCAGTTTCCTTATCTGTAAGGAAACTTATGAGTTTCTGTATCCTTTATCCAAAGGATAAAGGAAGAGAGGTTAGAGTCAGCTAGGTGATGAAGTGGATAGAGATTGAGTCCTGGAATCAGAAAGACTCATCTTCCTGAGTTCAGATCTGACCTAAGATACTTCCTAGCTGTGTGACCTTGAGTAAGTCACTTAACCCTGTTTGCCTCAGTTTCCTCATCTGTAAAATGAGCCAGAGAAGGAAATGGCAATCCACTCCAGCATTTTTGGCAAGAAAACTCCAAACGGGGTCACAAAGAGTCAGACGGGATGGAAAGGACTAAATATGTGACCCAGAGCAAGTCACTGAACCTCCCAATGTCCCTAGGCAACTGGTGTGAGGCTATCAACAGTCTGAGAATTCCCTTCCTTGTCTTCACAAAAAATATGCAAAGCATTATGCATACACAGACAGAATATGCAAAAGCAAGTGTCCACTCTTAAGGATTTTCATATATACACAAATAAGAAATACAGAGCAACAAAGACACGGAAGGAAGGTGAGAGAATGTGCTAAGGATAGGAGAAATAGGAGAAATCAGGAAAGGCCTTGAAGAGGTAACATAATGGGAGCCAAACCTTGAATGAAGGTAGGAGTTCCAAGAGACCTCATGGAGAAGGCAAAGAAATATTCCAGGCTTGGAGAGAATCAGGCCCAGCGATGACTCTGGGGAACCAACCAAAAGTAGTCAAGTCCAGCTGAAATGCAGAGTTCCTCCAACCCAGAGCCTGAAAACTGAGTCAGCTGGAGTCTCTGCTCCAAGGATTCCATGACTGCCCCGCCTCCCTCGCTAGATCCAAGTCCCAGAGCCAGTCAATTGGGAACAGAGAGCCAATGCTCTAACTCCAAACCCAATGCTCTTTCTACTCACTTCTCTACCTCTCCTGTCATAGGGCCAGTGATGTGTGAACATCCATGATATTTAAATTCTATAAAGGTAGGTGATAGAACTGCTAAAGACAGACATTCTAAGCTGTAAAAGCAGATGACTAGACTGAAATCGTAACGATATGAAGACTTACATAAACTCATGCTGAGTCATTGTACACAGTAACAGCAATATTGTGTGATGACCAGCTTTGACAGACTTCACTCTTCTCAGCAATGCAAAGGCCTAAGACAAGCCCAAAAGACTCAGGGTGGAAAATGCTATCCACATCCAGAAAATGATACAAATTGAAGCGTACTATTTGCTCTCTCCCTCTTTTTTGGTATTGTTTTTTCTTTCTTGTGGTTTTCCCCATTGTTTCTAGTTCTTCTTTACAACATGACTAATGTGAAAATAAGTTTAAAAAAGAAATTATAAGGATATAACTATGAACTGTAACCGAAGATGAGATAGGAGATTGGGTAGAAATCATAAACTATCATTTTTTTTAAGAGATCTTGGTTACCATCTTGTTTGTTTGTCACTTGTATTTTTCTCATAAATGTCTAAGGAATGAAAAAAAATGGTTTTTGAGTTCCCTGGTGTTTGAATTTTGAAGAAAGTTTTCAATATTACATTTATTGCTGTGCCCATTTTTTTTTATATCTCTATAGGCGAACAAACTTGTTTTCGTGAAACAGATGCAAAGGAGATTTCAGTATGATCTAAGAATATTCGCCCTTTCCAGAATTTAGTGATCTGTAGTCATTTAAACCAGTGGTCTCTAAAACGAAGGCTCTGGTTTGACACTTAGGGGTTTATAATCAATCACTGGGTGGGGCAAATACATAGCATTCTACTCTCCCAGACAGTGAAGGTACGACCCTCCTAGAATAACAGGGTTTTTTGTCCAACACAATCACATCTACCCTTCTATTAAAAACCAATACTTCCTTGCTCTGTTCTCTCCCACTACAATGCAAGTTTTCAATCTTTCTCCTCCTGAACTAATAGTTGACCACCTGAAGGCAGTTTATAACTCACTTGCTACTCTGCAATCCACAGAAGCAGTCATGCAGGTTTAATTGGGAATAGTCTCCCTACACCATTCTCCTGCCCCAACCCATTCATACACATGACTAAAAAAAATTAAATTAATTAAAATTTAAAACTTGGAGACCACTGATTTAGACCATTAATAAAATGATCGTAGCATCACAGATCTAGAGGGGCAGCCAAACTGCCCAATGGATAGAGAGCTAGACCTGGGACCTGAGTTCAAACCCAGTTTCAAGACACTTAGCAGTTGTCTGACCTTGGGCAAGTCATTTAACTTTTATCTGTCTCAATTCCCTCATCTGTAAAATGAGCTGGAGAAGGAAATGGCAAACCATTCTAGTTTCTTTGCCAAGAAAACTCCCTTTGGGGTCAGAAAGAGTCAGACAGGACTGAAACAACTGAATAACAACACTTCTCAGAGTTGTTGTGACAATCAAATGAGATAATATTTGTAAACTACTTTGCAGACTTTACAATGGTATTGATGGGGTACTAATGATGGACCCTTATAAGAAAAAGATCATGTCTTTGGGATCTGAACCCCAAAGCCCCTGAACCCAGATCTCTGATGTTTGCCTGTGGCACCCAGCCCATCCCAGTCAATAATTCTTTTTTAACTGCCCTTTCACTGTGGCCTTCATTGTCTGCACTTGGCCCAGTGCAGGCTACTTGCCACTCCTAGATCACAGATCACATCCAGCCCTCCCCATAGTCTTTCTGAATAAAAATGTTGATCTTGTCCCCATTACATTTTGCAGACTCACTAGGAGTCTGGCCCCCTTGTATTGGTGTTACGAACTTACTACTTGGATTGGAAAGTTTGAGTAGTCAAATTCTTTCAAGGAAGACCCACACCCTGTTCCCTTGCATTTCAAGGATCCCAGGACTCCTAGACCACATCATATTTGTTAGTATTTGGCATTTTTTCCACTGAAGCTCGGGTGGAACCAAAAGGAAAAAAGAATTATGTGATCACAGTGGGGAGGAGGGGAATGCAGGTACTTCCTCATTGTTCCACACCTTGGGCTGTTAGTCTCCTGAGGTTCCTACCCTTATTTTATATTATATTACCACTTATTAAATAAACATGTAACACTTTATCATTATATGTGAGGGATGGGAAGAAGAAAAGGCAAGAGGAAAAAGAAGGATAGAGAGCAATGGAGAGGAAGTCAGAATCATAGAGACAAAAGTTCTAAGTAGAAAGGAGGGGCCAGAAGGACCCCATTTGTAAATTGACTAATAATAACTGTAGCTGTCATTTACACATTGCTTTAAGTTTTGCAAAGTGTTTTACATATGTTATTTCATTTAAGCCTCACAACAATCCTGGAAAATAAGTGCTACTATTATCCCCATTTTATTGATGAGGAACTGAGGCAGATAGAGGTTAAGTGACTTGCCCATGGCCCAAGGTTGGATTCAAACTCTGGTCTTCTTGATTCTAAGTCCATCACTTGATCCACTGAGCCACACATGTCCTCCTCAGGGTAATTAAAGTAATTAAATAATCAGAAAACCCTTCCTTTTCCATTCCTCTCAATTCCACCTTAAGCATTGCTTTGAGCAAAGAGCATCCCTCCAGGAAGTACCTAAATGGGTGCCCTTTACTCATTCCATTTGTTAATTCAGTAAACATTGTTATGCCAATTGCAAAGTGGTACTGTGTGCTAGTCTCTATGCCAGGAGTTAAGGAAAAGGAAATAGCTGCCCTTCCCCCTAAGAAGGACATTCTATTGGGAGAGAGCCTTTTGTAATAATTTTAAACAGTCTTTTTGGGATCTTTCAAAAGATTACATATGGTTTATCTTGAACGACAAAAGGAACATTAAATGATTTTAAATTAGTCTTAGGTTTTCTTTTAGAGGTTATCTAGAGTGTATCATGAATGATGAAAAGAAAAAGGCAGTTTGGTTCCATGGCAGGGAGAGTTAATATTCTGACTGCTCTACCATAACCAAAATAATAGTAGTAATAATGATTGCTGGCACCTACTATGTGCCAGCCACTCTACTAAGCTCTTTTAAAAAATTATTTCCTTTGATCTTCACAGCTCTGGGAGGTGGGTTTTATTATTGTCACCATCTTATAGACAAGGAAACAGGGAGAGAGTGATAAACACAGCTAGCAAATGTCAGTGGTAGTGAAGAGGAGCCCAAAGAGGGTTAGGGCTGCCTGAGACCCCAAAATACCAACATGCTGGGTCCTGCAGAAAGAATTCCACTCAAGTCTTCTCAGCCAAAGAAAAAGTAAAGTTTATTGAAAGTTCAAG
>CM053593.1:330368657-330388339 GCA_028646575.1 Pseudocheirus occidentalis | reverse complement strand
CAGGCAAATGTCTTCCCTGGGAAGGTTTACTTTCCCAGAGCCTGTACCTCAAAGAATCAAGGCGAACTCAAAAAGGAGGGGAAGGGGGGGGGTCCCAGAGCCTACACCTCATCAGTAGGATTTGAATTCAGGTCTTCCTAATTCCAGTCCATGGCTCCCACTACTATCCATCTAGAGGCTGTTGCTTGGTCACATTCTCAGGAAGGGGAAGAAAAAAAGAGGCAGTCTAGATCTGAGCTGGGTGGAGAAATGAGGCCAGCTGTCCTTCCCCCACAAGTTCTGTGGAGATAGCTCAAGGCTGTCCTCCAGTTTTGAATCTAAAACAGAAGAGAATGAGGTCTAAGTACTGGTCAGACCTTTTGTCTATTCCCTGAGTTCCAGCTCAATGGGCAGTTAGGAACTCTTCAAAGGCCTAAATCACACATGGCCAGATGTAGGCTTATTCCAAGCTTCTACAGGACAAGGAAACGTGATTAGCACTCATTAGAAGACAATGCACTGATACATGTGCTTGTTGTCTCCTCAAGGTAAACCACCTTAAGAGTAGGGCCCGGCTCATTTTGTTCATTTGTTTCTCCATTGCTGCCTGGCACACAGTTGGTGATTAATAAATGCTTACTGATTCATCGATTGCAACTTCCATTCGTAGTTAGAAGGCTCAGTTGCTCCAATGGTACAGAAAGATTGAAATCATTGGAGGAAGTCCTCCAGCTTATTGGATGTCTCATCTATGGTAGACTGATGCTTCAGAACAGGAGGAAAAACTTCACAATATTGGAAGGCATCCTCTGGGATTTCAGACTGACTTCAGTTGGGAGGACCTCCAAGATGGAACCATGGATGCATCAAAACAGCAAAGTATCTGTATAGAGATGTCATGAGAGTATGTGACACTTTCTTGTTAATCATGTTTAGTGTTCAAGATAAAGTTGAATGTTGGTTGATTGGTTGGTTGGTTATTGTTTTTAAGTGACTAAGAATATTAGTTTCTTAGAGGCAATTATTTACTATCTAGTTACTTAGTAATACATCATGACATTATCCTGATTTAGGGGAGCAAAATTGTTTTAATACCTGCCTCTGTCTTCTATAATATTATGTGCTGGGTCCCAGTTTTCTTTATTAGATTTATAATCCTGCCATTCTTCTCCTGGATCCCTTAAAGTGCCTTATCTTGAATGTAGTCAATCATTGAAGTGCCACTTTCTTTTACTAATCACACCTGTCATATCTTCCCCTTGTTCTCCATTCTCACAGATGCTACCCTAGTCTAGGATGGGTCCTAGACTTCACCCTGGCCTCATTTAATTCCTTCAAGACAGCTAAATTAGAGACTGTTTTAAATAATGCCCCAGCTGCTAGAACCTTTTTTCCCTCTAGTATTTTTTGTACATAGCTTGTAAATGTGCTATTATTTTCTCCCTCTATATGATGTAAGCTCCTCGAAGTTAGGAACATTTTTTTTTCTGTCTCCCTAGCACCTAGCACCTAGCTCAGTATACACAAGTCAAATCAAGTCAATTAGTATTTATTGAATGGAGCAGAGTATGTACCTGGAGAAAGAAAAGGCAAATCGTTCCAGCATCTTTGCTAAGAAAATCCCAAATGGGGTCACAAAGAGTTGGACGGGACTGAAATGATGGAACAACAGCAAGGCTATGCACCTGGAACTTTGCTAAACTCTAGGGACAGAAAAAAGGCAGAGGGAAAACCCCTGACTGATCACCTGACACCTGAATGAATCCAGCACTCTCCTCACTGATTCCCTTGTCTGCAGTCTTTCATTTTTTTCCTAATCCATCCTGTTCTGTTATTATTAGATTAATTTTCCTACAATTCTGCTTTCATCTTAGCATTTTCCTACACACAAATCTTTGATGGCTTTCTCCCCACACCTACTGACAAGATCAAATCCAAACTCTTCATCCTGGCAGAGAAAGTCCTATGTAAGATGGCCTCTGCTTATGGTGAGCATCTAATATAGCAAAGTGCCTTAACATGCATGATCTCATCTGATCCTCACAACAATCCTGGGAGGTAGGTGCTATCATTAACCCCATGTTACAGACAAGGAAACCAAACAGACAGAGGTCAGTGACTGCTACCAAGTATCTGAGACTGGATTTGAATGAATGTATTTCAAAATCAAGAAAAATCAAGAAAACCCCACACACTGTTGTTCACCAATGCTAGCTGACAGCATTGGCAAGTAATGGTCCATGGGGTTACAAAGAGTCAGACAGGGCTGAACAACAATAGATTCCAGATCCAGAACTCTATCCACTAAGCCACTTAACTCTTTTTTTTAAATAGTATTTCATTTTTCCAATTACATGTAAAGACAATTAACATTTTTTTAAATAAAATTTTGAGTTCCAAATTTTCTTCATTCTGTTAGAAAAATACTTAGTCTAGGAATAAACAATACTTGTTGGAAAGCCAGGAAGGTTTTTGATTACCTTTATGTTACATTTATTCTTTCTGAATAAATGGGTAGCCTCTTCAAAAGACTACAGAGAATCAGACAAATGCAAGCCCTTTTATGTTGCTTCCATTTGAATTTCCTGCCTTGTCCCTCTCCTTCAGAACTGGGTTTGGTTCCAGCTCTTCTGGGTTATAATTTTTCTGACCTGCCTACTACACATTTATTCCTTCATATGTTCCCTCCTCCCGAACATGAGCTAACAGGATGGCTCTCCATGAGCCATCCATGATTGGATAATGAGGCTCTAATTCTATGCAGAGTGTGTCAGCTAATATGTATAAGGCTAGTTAAGCATATGTACTTGTTAATAAAAAGTCAGTGACCATCCTTTGACCCTGTCCAGTTTGAGTCAGCTTAGCCCAGGCCACTTTCAAGGGGAAATTTACAGATTTCTTCTAGATATATGATTGGATAGTCTCTCTGCCCTTCCTCCCCTCATCCTGATTTACACCTTCCTGCATGTCCAGGGTAAGTCTGTTTTCACAATGTCCATTGTTCCTATAGAATCTGCGGAAACTAAACTGCTAACATATCTCACAATCCCTCTTTACCTTCCCCCCTTTTCCCTCCCTAAAATGGCCAACAATTTGATATAGGTTATATATGTGCAATCGTGTAAGACCTAATTCCATAATATTAACTCCCTCTTATAATCTGTTCAACCCAATCTACCCAGTGGGTCTTGACTGGGCACATTATGCACTGACTCACATCCTTGACTTTATCTTATGCTTTTTCCCTTGTCTAATATGTTCTACTTGTCTTCTGTCCAAATCTAACATATCCTTTAAAATCTTCCCCAACTACTGCCTTCTCCATGAAGAGCTTTGAGTTTTCTCATAATTGATTTGTTGATGAAAAGCTTCAGTCTAGAGACAAGAACACCAATGAGGGGCATAGATTTTCCAGTATTTGATGAATTGAACGGTCATGGAAGAGGGACTTGATTTTTTTTTTGGCTTGGTGCCAGATGGAAGAACTTGGAGCAGTGTCTGGAAATTGTAGAGGTGGACTCAGATTTAATGCAATGAAAAAACTTTCTAAAAATTAGAGATATTGGGAAGTGGTAGATTCCCCTTCCTAGGGATCTTCAAGTATAGGCTTCAAGTATAGCTCTCTCTTTAATTGGAGATATTGTAGAGGGGATTTTTTTTTTTAGGGGGTAAGGAGGGAATAGAACTAATGACTTAATTGGTAAAGGGAACTCCCAGTGAAGAAATTCTGTCTACTCAGGCAGATCAGCATCTACTCAGCAACTTATAGTCTTAGAGTACTGTCTTGGGCCCTGAGAGGTTAAATGAGTTATCCAAAGTCATAGAGTCAGGACCACAGCTCATGTCTTTCTGACTCCAAGGCCAACTTTCTATTCATTATGCCATGTTGCCTCTAGAGGGTATCCCTTTCCAAGTATGGTTTGGCCCAGTAGCCTCTAAGGTACCTTTCAACCCCAACATTTCATAACTGTGTGTAGCCACGGGGAAAAGAGAAAAGGGTCAAATGGGACCTACCACCTTGGGAGATATCCAAGTTTAGGTGATGAAAGGAATGTGATTAGCATGAAAAGGAGCATTTAGAGAGATAGAAAATGAACCAAGGGAGGAGATGGTATCCTGAAGGAGGGGATGGTTGGTGCTTCAGAGAGGATGAAACAGAGAAAAGATCATTAGGTTTATTGAAAAGGAATCCCAGGGTCTCAATAGACAGAAATGATCTTGGAGTTCATCTAGTTCAACCATATCTGAGCAGGAATCCTCTCAACAACGTACCCCACTAGTGACCATTCAGCCTTAGCTAAAGATCTCTATTGAGGGGGGACTCATTTCCAGAAAGAGTTCATGTCTCTCTCTTGCTCTCTCTTTAAAAAAATTATATATATATATTCTTCCACCAAACTTAAATGTTTCTTTGTAACATCCATTCATTGCTCCTAATTTCCCTCTGGTTCCAAGAAGAACAAGATGAATCATCCCTGTCACATGATGGCTCTTTAAGGCAGTTATCACATCACTCCTAAGTTATTCCTTATTCAGTTTATTAATGATTTTGGAAAGCTCAGTAGAGTTATGGAGACAAGAGCCAGAGCTCAGGAGGTTAGGGAGTGAGTGGGTGGTAAGAAAGAAGGCAGAGAGTATACACTACTTTTTTTAAGTGGAAAGGAAGAAAAAAGTTGGCCAATAGTTTGGGGACACAACAGGCTCAAGCAAGTTGTTTCTTCTTTGTTTTGTTTTGTTTTGTTTTCCCCCACTTAATAGTATTTTATTTTTTCCAATTACATGTAGAGAGTTTTCAACATTCACTTATATAAGATTTTAAGTTCCAAATTTTTTCCTTCCTCCCGACCTCCCGACCTCCCTCCCTCCCCTCACCCCAAGATGGCAAACAATCTGATAAAAAGTTTTTACACATACAAATATATTAAACATATTTCCACATTAGTCATGTTGTGGAAGAAAAATCAGAACAAACAAAAGGGAAAAATCAAGAGAAAGAAAAAAAGAGAAAATAGTATGTTTCAATCTGCATTCAGACTCCATAGTTCTTTCTCTGGATGTGGATAGCATTTTCCATCATGAGTCTTTTGGAATTGTCTTAGATCATTGTATTAAAGAAAAGAATTAAGTCTATCAAAGCTGGTCATCCCAAAATGTGGCTGTTACTGTACACAATGTTTTCCTAGTTCTGCTCGCTTCACTCAGTATCAGTTCATGTACTCTTTCCAGGTTTTTCTGAAATCCACCTACCCCTGATTTCTTATAGCACAATAGTATTCCATTACATTCATATACCACAACTTGTTTAGTCATTTCCCAATTAATGGGCATACCCTCAATTTCCAATTCTTAGCCACCACAAAAAGAAATATAATATAAATATGTAAAAGATAAAATATGTAAAATATATTTGGGATATAAATATAAGATTTAAAAGAACTGATATAAATATTTTTATCCATGTGGGTCCTTTTTCCTTTTTTATGATCTCTTCAGCATACAGACCTAGCGGTGGTATTGCTGGATCAAAAAGTATGCAGTTTTATAATTCTTTGGGCATAGTTCCAAATCGTTCTCCAGAATGGTTGGCTCAGTTCACAACCCCATCAACAATGCATTAGTGGGGGTGGCTAGGTGGCACAGTGAGTAGAGCACCGGCCCTGGAGTCAGGAGGACCTGAGTTCAAATCTGGTCTCAGACACTTGACCCACTAACTAGCTGTGTGATTTTGGGCAAGTCACTTAACCCCAACTGCCCTCCAAAAAAAGAAAAAACAAACAAACAAACAAACAAAAAAACCACAATGTTCCAATCTTCCCACATCCTCTCCAACATTTACCATTTTCCTTTTTTGTCATATTAGTCAATCTGACAGGTGTGAGGTGGTACCTCAGAGTTATTTTGCTTTGCATTTCTCTAATCAATAGTGATTTAGAGCATTTTTCATATGACTATAGATATCTTTAATTTCTTCATCTGAAAACTACTTGTTTATATCTGTTGACCATTTAACAATTGGGGAAAAATTTATTCTTACAAATATAACTCCGTTCTCTATGTATTTTAGAAATGAGGCCTTTATCAGAGATACTGGCTGTGAAAACTATTTCCTAGCTTTCTGATTTCCTTTTAATTTTGGTTGGATTGGCTTTGTTTGCACAAAACCTTTTTAATTTAATGTCATAAAAATTATCCATTTTGTATTTCATAATGTTCCCTATCTCTTGCTTGGTCATAAATTCTTCCCTTCTCCATAGATCTGACGGGTAAACTATTCTTTCCTCTCTTAATTTGCTTATGGTATCACCCTTTATGTCTAAGTCATGTACCCATTTTGACTTTGTCTTGGTATACAGTGTAAGATGTTGGTCTGCGCCTAATTTCTGCCATACTATTTTCCAGTTTTCCTAGCAGTTTTTATCAGATAATGAGTTCTTATCCCAGAAGCAGGAGTCTTTGGGTTTATCAAATAGTAGATTACTGTAGTCATTGTCTACTATGTCTTGTGTACCTAATGTATTCCACTGATCCATCACTTTATTTCTTAGTACCAAATAGTTTTGATGATTGCTGCTATATAATATGGTTTTAGATCTGGTATGGCTAGGCCAGTTTTACTTTGTTTTGTAAAGATAGAGAAGACCTACTGGGAAATAAGATATATAGGCAATAGGGTATAGAAATTCATCTTGCCCAACAAAAAAGGGGAAAGGGGATAAGGGGGAGGGGGAGGGGAGATATAAGAGAGGGCAGACTTGGAGAAGGGATAATCAGTATGCTTGCTATCTTGGGGTGGGGGTAGAGAAGAGATGGGGAGAAAATTTGGAACTCGATATCTTATGGAAATGAATGCTGCAAACTAAAAAATACATAAATTCTTTTTAAAAAAGAAAGAGAAGATTTGAATTTATCTATAATAAGAGGAAGGAAATGAAGATTCATCAGACAATTTCAGGTTGATGGGACAAGGTCCCGTAGTCCCTAATCTGGGGATAGCAGATTCCCCAAGGGATCTATGGATAGATCTCAAGTAGTCCATGATGGGAGAGTGGGGGAAAAAGTTACAACTTAATTTTAATATAATTTGTTTCTTTTATAATCCTGTTGTTATATTGTAATTATTATTTTATAATCCTATTTTATTTTCTGCATTTAAAATCATTATTCTGAGAAGGGGTCCATAGACTTCACTATACTGCCTCTTTTCTCCTTCTTCCTGACTACAAACATGTCTAAGTTAAAACTTCATTTGACCCTATAATTCCCTCAGATTATCACCCTATATCTCTTCTGCTTTCATAGCAGAACTTTAAGCAAAAGTTATTTATGTTTGTTGTCTCCATGTCCTTTCTCCTCATTCACTTCTCAGCCCGTATTGTTAATTTTCAGCTGTGTCTGACTCCGTGACCCCATTTGGGATTTTCTGGCAAAGAAATTGAAGTGGTTTGCCACTTTCTTCTCCAGTTCATTTTACAGATGAGGAAACTGAGGCAAACAGGGTTTAATGACATGCCTAGGGTCCCACAGCTAGTAAGTGTCTGAGGTCAGACTTGAACTCAGGAAGATGAGTCTTCCTGACTTCATTCAGGCTCAGCACTCTACCCACTGGGCTTCCCAAGCTGCCCTAAAATATGTGGGTTCTCTTCAAAGTTACCAGTGATCTCTTCCTTGGCGAATCCCATGGCTTTTCTCAGTTCTCATCCTTCTTGACCTTTATTCATCTCTTTAGCAGTCTCTCTACCTAGATATTGTCTTCTTTCTGGGTTTTTGTGACACTCTTCTTTCTTGGCTCACAGGCTTTTACTTACCTGGCCAAACCTCACTGCTGAATAATAGGATTATACATTTGAAACTGAGGGGGGCCTTAAGTCTATCCCCCTCATATTACAGATGAGGAAACTGACTCCTATCAAGGTTAAGTGACTTATCCAGAGCTACACTGTATCAGTGGTGGGATTTGAATCCAGTTCTTCCTGATTCTAAGTCAAGTTCCCTATACATTGCACCAAGATGACTCTCCTTCATATTCCAGTTCTTAATTTGGGAGCATCCCAAGGTTTTGTCCTGGGTCTTCTCTCTACACATTTTTCATTTGGTGACCTACTTAGGCAACCTAAAGATCTCTGGTTCTTGCCATCTGTGATCCACCATGGCATCATTAGGACTTACAGCTTCTAAATTTTCTTTTATATGCTGTTTCTTACACTTAGAATTTGAGTTCTTTGGCGTCAGAGACTATCTTGCTTCTTTTTGGATCTCTAGCACTTAGGATTGTGCTTGGCACAGAGTAAGCCCTTAATAAATACTTTTCAATTCATTCATTCATTCATTCATTCATTCATTTATTCATTCATTTATTCATTCCTTCATTTGTGACCCCATTGACTCTCAAGAACTTTATTATCATTTCTATGCAGATGACGCTCAGATCTCTATGTCCAGCCCTAGTCTCCTGCATCACCAAATGAGGATTTCAAACGATCTTATAGGTATCTCAAACTCAACATATCTAAAATAGAAGTTATCTTTTCCTAATACCTACCACCACATTCTAGTCAGTCATGTTCCACACCTCAGAATCATACTTGACTCCTCACCTTCTCAGCCTCCCTACCTTATGAATTAAATGTTGTTGAATCTACCTCCAAAACATCTTTTTTAAAATAGTATTTTACTTTTTCCAATTACATGTAATGACAATTTGCAACATTCTTTTTTTTAAAATTCTGAGTTCCAAATTTTCTCTCTCCCTCCTTCCCCCCCCCCAAGAAGGTAAGGTAATATATATGTGCAATCCTCCATAACATCTCTTGAATATATTCCTTTCTTTCCATTTATATTGTAAGAGGGGATATTATGGTATCTTGTTTTGCTCCCACAAAAGTTACTGGGAGATAACCAATAGCTGTGGGGAAGCTTGCTTATCTTATTTTACTAAAATAAGACAATGGCCATCCTGGTGGCAGGAAGAACTAGAAAGGTGGGGGTATGACAAACCACTCAGACCCTAGAGATCAGGCCCTGGTCGCAAGTATCCTCACTACCAAGCATAAAGAGGGAACGTAGGGAAATAAAGTGAGGAATTTGAGGAATTTGAATTAACCCTAACTCTAACAGGAAGGACAGAACTGGATAACCTCACTCCTTCTGTATCAGTGTGGGTATTCCGAGTGAGCACCATACTGGCTTCCTCAAGTAATAACCCTCTTCTTCTGCCTACTCTGTTTCTGAGTTCTTTCAGTGAGAAGGGGTTTGATGTGGTAAGAGGCATATCATGTGGATCTTCCTAAGGGCACCCAGGGAAGTAGTGGACAGAAGCAGCTCATCCAGCCTAACTCCCTGACCCTGCCTGGAAAGTCCTGTGATCCCCACAAACATGTTTCTCACAATGTGAGAAGCTCAGGCCCTTATTGTCCCTCACCTGGGCTATTGAAATAGCCTCCAAATTTGTCTCTCTGCCTTCTCCATTTCTCTCTATTCCAATCTTAACCTCTCAATACAATTACCAAAGTGATATTCCTAAAGTTCGTTTGACTGTGCTTCTCTCCTCAACGATTAAATGCAAAGTTCTTTGTCATTAAAGCCCTTACAACCTGACTCCAACTAACTTTTCCAGATTGTTTCTATAGCCAAACTTGTCTTGTTGTTCTTCATTCTTAGAGAATGTTCTTCATTTTTCAATGAAGAATGCTGTTCTTCATTCATCAGTTTCCATATTGGTGCCTTGACATGGGCTACTCCTCATGGTTGAAATGCAATTTGTCCTCACCTCCTCCATCTCTCCCAATCCCCAGTTTATCTCAAAGCTCAACTCAAAGGCTGAGTCTTCCATATGGCATTTACAGATCCCTCCAGCAGATAGTGTAATAAATACAATTACCTTGTATTTACTTATTTCTGTACATATTATTTTCTTCCAGTAGAGCATAAGGTACTTGAGGGCAGAGACTTTCTATCCCTGGTTCTTAAAATTCCTAGAACAAATCTGGAACTAAAAAAAAATGTATTTTAAAAATTGTTTTTACATGTAATTGGAGAAAAAATAAAATATTAGTAAAAAAATTCCCCCAGAAACTAGCATGTGCTTTAACAAATGGTTATTTGTTAATTGATTATTGTGCCTAGGACAGTGCTTTTGGGTGACTGGGATTAAGGGAATAGTAAATTGATAATGGATTGTTTGAGCTATAAGGGAGCCTGCAAGGAACAAAGATCTTAAAAGAAAAATTCATGATGTGACAACTGAAGAATTGATGTCTAGACAGTTTAACAAAATATTCACTGACCAGGTATTTCCATTAAGATCACTGCATACTTGTCTAAAAATGCCTGACAGTCTAAACTGAAATAAAACCAAACTTCCTTTAAAAAAAAAACTTTTATTGATGCCTTTTGTTTTTTACATTACAGTTATTTCTAGAAATATCTCCCCAGCATGTACAGATATGAACCCTCCCTTGTAACACAAAAACCAGTTACAGAAAAACATAGATTATAGTAACCATATCCAACAAAACTATATATAATATCCTATGTTAGTTGTTCCCTGCCTCTCTCCCATGAAAAGGGACCTGTGTTTCATGATCTGTTATTTTGGGATCATGATTGAAAACTACCCTTTCAAAAATAAAATGAAAAGCACTTTTGAAATGTGAATAAAATATCTTTATTACCTAGAACAGCTCCTGAAGATGATTTAAATCAGGTTTAGGTCAGAGTACTAATTCTAAGAGTAAATATAGGAAGAAATTAAGTATTAATTTGCTTTTTAAAAAATTCATTTTCCATTGGATAATTTTAAAATTCTGTCTGTGCAACTAAAGCAACTTATGATTGTGTTAAGAATATCTATTCCTCCTTGTAGACTTCAAGTTTCTTCAGAACATTTGATAGTGCCCTCACTTGATGGGACTGCTCTCTATAAATTTACCAAGAATATCTTAATTGCTAAAACAAACAAAAGAAAAACCAAAAACTCAACATTCATCTTTAGTGACCTCCCTGAAACTTCTGACATTACTGATTCCACTACTTGTTTGGTTTCCATGACACCACTACTTTGTTCTCCTCCTACACATCTAATCTTTCCTTCTTAGTCTCCTTGTATTCGAATATAATCTCTATGCAGTCCTAATCTTTCCCCTAAATTCTAGTCTTGCATTACAAACTGTCGGCTGGATATATACATCTGATTGGTTTTGAGGTACCTCAAATATCTAAAATAGACTTCAAAATTTCTTCTATTCCATCTCTCCTTCAAACTTGCCCTGTGGCAGGCATCACTAATTTTTCTAGTCACATATGTTAGTTACAAAAAATAAATCAATAAACATTTATTAAGTGCCTACTGGGTACCAAGTACTGAGAATATAAAAAGTACTAAACATTGGGAATATAAAAAAAGTCAAAAGGCAGTCCCTACCCTCAAGAAGGTTACAATTTAATTGGGGAGAGAAAACATGAGAAGGATCTTGTTGATTCTACCTCACAACATCAATGTACTTCTGTCCATGCATATAACCTCTACCCTAGCTCAGACCCTCATCTCTTGCTTGGACTACTTTGACTATTTCAACAGCTTCTTAATTAGTCTCCCTTTTCCCAATATTTCCTCACTACTTTTTATCCTTCATTTAGCTGTTAAATTAATATTTCCAAAACATAAATCTGACCATGTTATTCACATTCACACACACACACACACACACTTTCATGTCTTCAAAAGATCTGTGATTTCATCACTGTAGATACTCTACCTGCATATGGCAACCCCAAAACACCTTAGGAGATGGTTTTCATGAGTTGCTGTGGCCAAAACTATTTACTACTTAGTGGTGAACCTTTTTATAATGATCCTCTGTGCACTTAGCTAAACTGATCCTCTAAGGTAGGTTGGTCACTAAACTCAAATCTGAAAACTTTCCACTTTGAGAAGACATGTCAGAAATTCTGTTCTGTTCTTACATCAGGGCCTTCTGGGACTTGAGGTCCCTTCCATGCCTTTACAAAGTATTTAAGTAAATTCCTTGTGGAGGAATTCACAATTACCACTAATAAAATTTACAAATAACTCCAGAATGTCTTATTCCATTCTAGAAATACACATGCATACTCACACAAAGGAAATCATTGGCACAAGCCATTGGAAAATTATGGTAATTATTGTATATTCATTTTAAATCTTCATAGGACTTCCTTTCTTTCTCTCTCTTCCTTCTTTCCTTCCTTTATCTCTCTTCCTTCATCTTGACAAGGGTGTTGCAGTTTGGGAACTTCTTTTTTCATTTGAGTTGTCTGCCATACCTGGTTCCACTACTTCTTGTGGCCAAACAAGAATGTTCACCTAATTTGGCTTCTGCAGAACAAAACTCAATGATCAGTTCTGATCTTGACATTTTACCTCTCTATTCTGAACATATAAGTCATAAGGTTTTGTTGGGTTTTTTTTCTTGAGGATAGGAAAGAAAGAAATAGGGGAAACCCTCTGCAGAAGTAATCATAACACAGAGTAAGTATTATGCAACATGAGTATTTTTATCCTGGGGACATGAACAGCAAGAGATATTCTGACCTCACAACACCAGAAGACCCCAGGCCTGGTCTCTCCCTAAGACCCTCACAAAAGGAAATCCAGGGTTGAAAAGGCCAGTGTCTCTCTACCTACTGTCAGGAGTTGATAAAACAGCTACTGTCTTTGCCTTTGGCATCATCTCAAGTTTGGCCTGTACAAGGGCAGAGACTTCCTAGACTTATTCACTTCTCTGCAACTTATGACTTATGTGACCTTGGGTAAGTCTCTTCACATCTCACTTCATTTTCTTCATCTAGAAGATTGAACTAGACAACCCTCTAAGGCCCCTTGGCTCTAAATCTATGGTTATATTTACCCCCTTATGTTAAAATCTCTCAGAGCTGATCCATCAGTAAATATTTCTTGGACAGATTCTACAGATAGATATAAAATGGGTCTAGAACTGAACGAGAGGGAGAGATTAGTCTGGCTTATATTACTGTTTCTAATGACCACAAGCTTCTCCTTGAAACAAAATCTCATCTTCTTAGCATCAATATACTTTGGGTGATGTTATACAGCCATAAATTACAGAATACCACAATCTCTAAGTCTTACACAAAGAGAAACCTGAGAGATATATGGTGGGTATAAATGGACTGTAGCATACTATCAAAGACAAATTGTGAGTACAAAACAGCGTAAAATAAATCATCAGAGATTTATGGTTAGAAAAGGAAATGGGCAGGTGAAGTATTAGGGGAAAACCCATGTGCTACACTGATACCCATCTAGTACTAATCAATCCATCAATCAATAACCACTTAGAAGGCACATTTCATGCCTGATGCTCTGCTAGGGACTGAGGATACAAAGATGAAAAATAGGTAGTCTCATTTCTCAAGGAGCTTATATTCTATCAGGAGAAAGTGTGTGTGTGTATGTGTGTGTGTGTCTGGGGAGTGGGACTGACCAATGAGCCCCGTCCTTATGAACATGAATGGCATGCTCTGCTAATGCAACCCCCACATGAACTTCAGAGCATGTGCAGGTATTGTTTCTGGTCTCCTTAACCTGTGAAAATGTAGAACCTTTCAAATGGCTGCTGAGCCAGAACTAAGAATGATTTAAAAAGGCATTAATTTGGTCCCTCTTTCTTGCCTGGTTGGTTTGAATGAAGCCATAATAGCCCAACCTGGCCATGACCACAAGTCTCTGAAGCTCTTAGGTGGAGTATCTGATTAGGTAAGACCTTGTGAGCTTTGAAAAGCTGGGAAAGGAGGATGCCAGAGGTTGGGTGGGACTGGAATCTATGTCAGATTTTGTGGACTGATGAGCCCTGCAAAGAACAAAGTCCCATCATCTTCTAGAAAGGGTCAATAGGCTGTGCCACATTTAGGATGAATGCTTTATAGGAAATAAGTTTAAGCTCATTCTCTCCAGGTACAGAGCACTATTTCTCCGAATGTGCCCCTCACTTAAGGCAGAACTGCTCAGAGAGGTCAGCCTCACAAATCCAATTCCAACTAAGTCGAGACATCACCCTCCCCATATGACTGGTCCTCTTTGAGAATGAAGGATGAACGGCAACAAAAGATTTACTTAGCCACAGCAGAGGAAGGATAGTCAAGAAGGACAGCTACTGAGGGTACCTACCTCTGAGTACTCAGCTACATGTAACTCCTTTGACTGAGTAGCCATTAAGCTCCATCAGCCAAGCTTTAGAGAGGCACCTGGATCTCCTTAGGGCTGTTTTGTACTCAGGTGACCTGGAAGGAATGTCAACAGATAGAACCTTTAGACCCCCACCCCCACCCCCCAGCCAATCTAGTACTGAACATGGTCCCATACCTTTTAAAGAAAAACTAGCCTCATTTGCATAACATAGAGGGTGGGGTAGTATTGCTCTTACCATAGACCCCATAACACTTTGTTATATTAAACTTATTTATGTATAAATCATTTGGTTTGGACATTGTAGTTCTTTTATTGACCTGGAAGCTTCTCCTTGAAACAAGGACTCAGCTTTTTAACAATAATATTTTTCTGGTACTATTGTATGGCTGTCAGTTAAGACATATACTCTGAAATCTCTGAAGAAATGAAGTTGAGGACAAAGGGCAATGGAGAGGAATATAGTGGGAGTGTAGAAGGAATGCAAATCTGAAAAATGTCTAGCAAAAAGGATAATTTATGGACAACCCATTTGTTTCCTTGGCTTCTACTCAACTTAGACCTTCCAAGCAAGTGGAGGAGTCACCAGAAGAGTGCAGGTGGAGTAGTTAAGGGTAATCTTGTTGTTATGAGTGTATTTTATCTCAAAGGTAGTTCAGTGTATCTCAGGATGAAGAAAATTCTAGACATGATCTTTCAGTTCAAATAGGAAGAGGTTATCATCAAAGCAATGGGTAGCTAGCTACATAGCCCGGTGGATGGAATCAGGAAGTCAGGAAGATTCATCTTCCTGAGTTCGAATCTTGCCTCTGACACTTACTAGCCGTGTGACACTGAGCAAGTCACTTAACCCTGTTTTCGTAAGTCTCCTCATCTGTAAAAAGAATTGGAGAAGGAAATGGCAAACCACTGCAGTATCTGCCAAGAAAACCCCCAAATGTGCTGATGAAGAGTCTGACACAACTGATACAAAAATCATCAAAGCATCCAAACAACACTGCTAAAATTGGTATTAAGGGATGGGGGGTTTCTTCTTGTCATCTCTATAATTTTTAAGCTCAAGATTTTTGGCCAAGTTTAGAATTCTATAGCTCTGAACCTGATACCCATTTCCTAGTACAGATTCAAGCAAAAAGCGTGCCGCAGTAGCTAGTGAGGAGGCAAGTATAGGTTGCAATTCGTATGAGAATGGAATGCTTAGATCTTTGAGACAGCAGATCCGTTAGGGAACATAAAAGTATTTATTTTCTGTTCCCCTATATTTATCTCATATTACCCCCATCCACCGCATTGACCTCCTTGAGGGCCGGGTGTGTCATTAAAAACAAATAAACAACAGTTATCTCTAAAAAGAAAAATCTTTTAAAATTGTCTCGAGACTTACTAGCTATAGCTGTGTGACCCGGGCAAGGGCATTTAACCTCTCAGCCTCAGTTTCCTCATGTATAAAATGGGAATAATAATCAGCACACGGTTGTAGTGAGAATCAAACGTTACAATGTAAGGGTAGCACTTTGCAAGCTTTACAATGTTAATAATGAGTATTATTGTTATCCGCAGGGCTTAGCGCACCAAGAAGTAGGATTCGTGTGCGAGTCCTTCTGAATGTCCTTCTCCTGGTTCCTTCTCTTCTGCTTTTCTCTCACTACATCTGGAGGTATGGACCTCCAGGGTTTGTATCTTCACTTTGCACCCCAGCGAGCCACCCCCCAGGGATCCAGGTGAGCCTAGGTGACGCCCGGAGGCCTGGAAGGGGAAGGGGTCCGGTGGACCCCGGGCCTCCTCATCTGCGCAGGGCACTGGAGGGTCGTCGGGGTGGGCGTCTGGTCGGGGCTGTCGGGGGGCGGGCCGAGGGGCAGCCCCGGGCCGGAGGTGGCAGTGGATGCCTGGTCGTTGACGTTACCTCCAGGCTTCAGCTGTGGGGCGCCTCCGGCTCCCAGCGCTGTCCCGCCCCAGGCCCCCACTCTCCCTACTTCTCCCGGACCCCGCCCGGCCTAGCTCGGGGGCACGAGGTGGGTCGGTAGTCTTAGGTCTGGGAGAGGGAGGGGGGAGAAGAGGGGGAAGGGCTCTAACTTCCCTCTCCGCTTTTCAATTGGCCAGGCTTGCCCTCCTCGGAAAGAGAGGGTGGGGAGGAGGAGCTTCCCCATTGGTCGGCCTCCTCCGCCAATCCCTAAAGGCTTCGTGAAGAGGGGCGGGGGGCAGTTTGCGGGGAGCCGCGGCGCGGGTGGTGCAGGGCATTTCGGTCCCGTACTAGAACGTTCCGCGGGCCGTAGTCTAGCCCAGCCCAGCCCCAGGGCCAGTCGCGGACCGTCGGCCTCGGTCCCAGAGCGCAGCTTTCCTAGCGCTGTCTCCCAAGACGCCACGCGGAGCATCCTAAGCAGCTGCCGCCGCCGCCGCCGCCGTCGGGGACCCAACGAGGGAGTCAGGATCCACTGCCGTGGACGCTGACACGCGGGACCGGACTCGAGCCACAAACGCCATGACCCACTTCAACAAGGGCCCCTCGTACGGGCTCTCGGCCGAGGTCAAGAACAAGGTAAATGTGCTCAGCTCTGCCCGGGATAGGTCGGAGCTGGCGGCGTTCGTCCTCGCCCTGGGCTGGGCGGGGTGCGGTGGTCCCGGGGCTGGGAAGGGAGACCCGTGGACCCCCGTGTGATCTCCTGTTGGTCCCCTCCTCCTTCGGCTTTGTTCCCTGCGCTGCGGGGGCTTCGGCGGGACTCGAGGCATCTGGTAGCGATCCCGGAGAGCAGTTGCCATGCTTGCCTCCCTTGGTTAGGACGTACTCCGACCCCCCACGCCCAGGCCCTTTACTTTAGCTTTGCTTTTGCGGGATGGGGCGGGGGCGTCGGGAGCCCGAGACGGCTCGCCTGGGACTGGGTCTAGCCAGCACCGAGCTGGGGCGGACGCCCCTGCCTCCCTCCCGGGGCAGTCTCCTTGATCGGCTGGCGGCTGGCTGGCCAACCACTTCTCCCCTCCTTCCCTCCCTCTTTTTTCCCTTCCTCCCTCCTTCCTTCCTTCCTCCCACCCACGTCTTCATCCCCTCGGCCCACGGCGGTGGTGAATCTGGGCGGCTACGTGGCCGAATCCCAGGTCCCTTATTGTTCCCTCCCAGACCGAGGGAGGGAGGAGGGTGGGATGCTGCGCGCTCGGCTCGTTTGGCTCGGTTAGATCCAGCCCCCGCGCAGCTCCCCTTTTCTCCCAGCTCAGGGGCCGGCCGAGGTGGCGCTCCGGTACCTCTCCGCGATACAATGGCCGGGGGAGCTGGTCACGGCCGCTGTCCCCGCCGGAGGAGCTGAGCGCCCGCCGGGAGGTGGATTTGGCTGCGGACTTGGGAACTTTTGCTGTGCGCTGCCAAGTTTGCGGGCGCTTGTACTTTACTCGCCTGGCTAGCTTTTGTTGCTTCTTTTTAAGTGCTCTGTAATAATAGGCTTGGGTGTGGATTTAAGCGTTTGGGCTTTATAGATAGGGCTTTTATCTTTCATCCTCTGCTGCGCCCGTTGGTGTGTTTTGCCTGGTACTGGGTATGGGGGTATTTGCCTTCTTTGAGTTCTTTCAGTTAGGGGGAAAAGATGAGAGGAGTTTCCTCCCCCCTTCCCTAAATCCCCTTCTTCCTTCCTCCCTCCCTGCATTCCAAGCACATTACATCAGGGGCTTCTGGGGGGAAGAAACCGACCAATCGGAGCAGATCCGTGCACAGAATGCTCATTGTCTCTCCTTTTTGCTGTTGCAGCCAAAAGAGCCACAAAGCTGGGCTGCTGTACTTCAATTTCCATTAACCTCCTGGGAACCGAAGCATTTCAGGATTGCCACTGAATTCACCTGACTGCCTAGTGTTTTAAGGAGATAGCCTTATGTTACCTACTGCTACTGTCAAGCCTATACAGGCTAGCACTGGGGTGTACTATTGAACTGGTGCTAATTATAGAGAGATATTGCCATCTCCCAAGGGAGACTCTTGTCTGCTTGCTTTCCCTCCCCTCATTCCCTAAGCGACATAATAAGAAAATGCTTATCCTGGCTCAGTTTTTATTTGGTTTAGTTTTCAACTATCTATTTTTAAACTAAGTGATATATGTATATGTGCACATTATGTGCATTTTAGGTATATATGCAATACGGTTGGTTGTATATATAATTTAACTTAAGGGACTATAATATGCTAAAAAAAGTTTTTAATATATTTAAAATTTAGTTGAAATAGGGTAAAGGAGGTGAGTGGTTTGGGATAGAAGATTGTTAAAAACTAAATTGTAGGGGCTTTTAAATTTTGTAGCCGTTGCTACTGACAAATCATTTGGTATTTTGGAGTGCCATTTGGGACTGCAGGAAAAGCAACAATAAATGTATATTTTTAAAAGGCTTTGAATTTTTTTTTTACCATAGCTGGTTATGTCTTAGGATTTAGGTATTAATTATGTGATCTCCTGGAGGTGGAACTTTCCCCCTCTTACTGATATTTATCTTTTATATTTATCGTATTTATCTTTTCTATCTCTTCAGTTTTTGTCCATTTTCTTCCCAAAGCCCTCCGGAGGATCCTCCCTTGCTTGCTGGAGACATTCATTACTCTGGCTAGTTTTACATTTACTGAGTACCAGTCCTGCACTCGATGTGGCCATTTCTTACCGGCTCTTCCCCTCCTCTCCCGAGCCTGCCTTCTTTTCTCATCTGTTTTTTGTTTGTTTGTTTTTCACTTTGGAAAGTTTCATCTCGGGGGAACTAGGTGAAATCTACTTGGCTTCCATTGTCCTTTGGGTTCCAATGTGATTTTTCAAAGATAGTGGTGTTGTAAGGTTTACAGCCATAGGGCATTGCTGGAAGAACATTTGTCTTTTAAAAGAATTTTTTAAAAAATGATTGTACTGGGGAGTAGGTTGGGATTATTTAAAGCCCTTAATCTCAAAAGCAACCAGCCTACTCATTTCAACATATTCTGGGCCAAGTGATTGACCATCTGAAAGTACCTGTCCCAGATATTTATGTTAGTATATTAACTCCCCAGGCTACTCAAATATGTCTTACTGTGAACCAGAGGTGTCAGACACATGAACCTTAGAATGTGGTGGGTTTTTTTTTTTGTTTGTTTGTTTGTTTTGTTGTCTTTTTGGAGATAGAAGGCAGGGCCGTTGGGGTTGTTAACTTGCTCAGTGTCACAGCCAGTAAGTGTTAAGTTAATGAGAGGGAATTTGAATGCAGGTCCTCCTGACTCCAGGGTCAATGCTCTGTTCATTGTGCCAGGAAGCTGTCCCTTAGTATGTGGTTTTCTTACTTAACTTGAGGGCCTCAGGGATTCTTAGTAGGCCCTACCTTTTTCTTTCTTTTTTTCCATTTTGACACCATTGGTCTAGAGTAGACAATGGTAATTTTTCGTCCATTGAGTTTTTTCTAAATGGATTGTAAAGGTAATCTCTTCAGTATTCATGGTTGATTTTGAGGAAGTCCCGACATTACTTGATGGCACAATATCATCCACCAGTAGGAATTTGCTTTTCAGCCAAAAAAAAAAAAAAGAAATGATCAC
>CM053593.1:330337601-330368557 GCA_028646575.1 Pseudocheirus occidentalis | reverse complement strand
CTTCCCATTATGTAGACTTTCTTTTGAAATGAGAACCTCTCCTCCCCTTCCCTCCTTTCCTAACCCCATTGTGTAGGTGTTAGATATTTGAAAGTCACTTCTGATGTCTGTTTGCTGGGGGGGGGTGGGGGGAGACTGTAATATTTTTAAACATGCTTTGATACTTTTATGTCTTGACTCATGAACATGACTGGCATATTCATATAAATTAATAGCTTTAGTTTCGTGAATCTGGGGGTGATGACTACTCTTGGCAGGCAGCAGTGATGTCTCTTAGCCTTTTGTATAGTTTTCTACATATATGAGGTACAAATAATTTTGGCAGTCCTTCAGATAGCTTATTTTTCTTGGCACTGAATGACTTCTGTACTTTTCAGAATAATGGGGGAAGTTCCTGCCTTTTCCTAATTGGCCATTGAGTATATTAAAGTTACCATTGAAAGAAGCTTTAAATACCAAGTGGTATGTATAGTTTCATAATAGCTAAAATTAATGTAGGTACTGTGTAAAGGTTAATGACATAGAAAGCGCTATTATCTCATTTGACCCTCTGTGCTGCCTTGTGAAAGTATGTTATTAAGTCCATTTTACAGATGAGGAAACTGAAAAAGCTTAAAATAGTTTCCTCCGGGTCACAGAACTAAGGTCTAAAGTGAGACTTGAGCTCAAATCTTCCCAATTTGGTCTGATGCTCTATCTACTATGCCAAGTGCTGCTTCCTAAAATCCATAAAATAGGGGGCGGCTAGGTGGCGCAGTGAATAGAGCACCGGCCCTGGAACCTGAGTTCAAATCCGGCCTCAGACACTTAACACACACACAAAAAAAAACTAGCCGTGTGACCTTGGGCAAGTCACTTAACCCCAACTGCCCTCCAAAAAGCAAAAAAAAAATAAAAATAAACAAAAATTTAAAAAAAAAATCCATAAAATAAGATTATAGAATGTAGACATTGGAAAGGTCCTCAGGGTCCTCTAGTCCATTCTGTACCTAGATAGGAATTCTTTCTATAACATGTCTGACAAATAGTCATCCACCTCCTACTGATGGACTGCTTTACTTGTTAGGAAATTTTCTTTGAAGCCTTAAGCTTGTCGACTTTAGCTCATTGCTCCTAATAATGGGGCCAAGCAGGAATAAAAGAAAAATCTGTCCCTCTTCCATGTGGTGTAGGAGTCACTGATCTAAGGATTTCCATCACTGTTAGATCTTAGTGAAGCTCCTCCATGGCATCCTTTTCGAGAAGTCATCAAGTAAAGGGAAACTCACAACTTGCAAAGCAGCTCATTCCACTTTGGGGTTGCTCTCCAGTAATTGTTAAAAAGCTTAAATTTATCTGTTCATAACCTTTACCTATTGTTTCTATTTCCCTAGATACAATAATCTCATAGCTATCCTGTCTACCCCAAGAGTCCTCCAGGTTAAACATCCTCAGTAGAATTGTCATCATTATTGTAGGGTGGTGTAGTGGGAGGTTAACCTACACTAATGAAATAACAGATCCTTAAAGTATTGATCTTGTTACTTTTTGGTCAGAAAGTCTGAAATTTGAGGGTGCTTACTTTTAAAAGAGAACATTGTTTTATCTGAGAGGTGAGTAGTGTTCTTTTCCAATGCAACTAAAAGAACAAAAGGGTAGGGAGGTATAGAAGAACAGATTAAAAACCATTGTGAAGGTTCAGCCTTAAACAAGCCTGAATTCAGTAATTGAATTAGATAAACATTAATCACACCCTACATACCAGACTTTACTAGATGCTGAGAGTATAAAGATGCAAGCAAAACCCTCAAGGAGCTTAAGTTCTGGGGTATGAACCAAATCTCTAAAATAGTAGTGTGCGTAGAGTATAGAATCATGAATTTATCAAACTCCTATGTATACGAACAGAACTCTTCAGAGGAACAGTGGCGATAAATAGGACATTGCATGCTCATTACTTTAAAGATAAAACAAAACAGGAATCACCTCAAAATGTTTGAGCAACTTCACATTGAATTCATCTCATAACAACATTTTGAAAAGAAATCTGTGCGATTTGGCAATAGTCTGTAATATTTGAGGAAAGGCTAGGTTATTCATGACAAAGTACATTTCCCCTGGTGCCACTGTAAAGAAAGCATGCTGGGGTGGCTACATGGCTCAGTGAATAACGAACTGGCCCTGGAGCCCAGGAAGATCTGAGTTCAAATCCCGCCTCAGACACTTAACACAAAACTGGCCGAGTGACCTTGGCCAAGTCACTTAACCCCAATTGCCCTCCCATCCCCCCTCCAAAAAGAAAAAAAAACAAAGCATGCTAATCCAACAAAGCAATTTTTAGGCTTTCCAGAAATTCACATAAATTGTTTACAGCTTTTGAGTAGGTGAGATTTCAGTCATCTTGAGGGTAGAACCTGTGCCATTTAGCTTTCTGTTATACCTCTCAGTTTTACTCGTTAAGTGCTTAGGAATGAAGAATAAATTTAAATAATAAGCTTCTGGTTGTAAAAGATCACATTTTGTTTGAATAGTTGCATATAAGAGTTTGTTAGCATCATAGTAACTTAAATTAATATAGCTTTAAACTCAAACTCAGTTCAAACTCCAGTGCCTCCTTATTACCTCTGTTGTAAAGTCTAGTCTGCCAGCATTATGTACCATGTGCCAGGTTTTGTGCTGAGTACCCAGGATACAAAGAAAGGTAAAAGACAAACCCTGCCTTGAAGAAGCTCACTGTCTCCATAAGGAGACAATGTGTAAACAACTATGTAAAAAGATTGATCCTTTTAATCAATGGATTCTTAAACTTTTGTGTCATGAATACCTTTGGCAGTCAGGTGAAGCCTTTGGGCCTCTTTGAGGACAACCTTTATTAATAAAAAATTTTTTAATGGAGGAAGGAAATGCTTAATTTCAGTTAAGGAAAATAAAGGTGCATTTTTAAAAATCCAAATTCATTGACCTCCTGAAATCTAGCCATGAACCTTTTAGACCCCAACATAAAGAACTTTTCAGTTCTTTAAGACCTTTTTTAGGCTTTCTCAGTTAATATGTAAAATTCTGAACCATGTTAGTAACTTTGGGTGACAGTGTCCTGTGAACCTTTACATATTGTTTGACTCAGTAGTTTTGTCTTTCTTCCATGACTACTACAGAGTAATGCTGTAATTCAAGAAGATATGGGGGTGGCTAGGTGGCGCAGTGAATAAAGCACCGGCCCTGGAGTCAGGAGGACCTGAGTTCAAATTCGGCCTCAGACACTTAACACAAAAAACTAGCCGTGGGACCTTGGGCAAGTCACTTAACCCCAACTGCCCTCCAAAAAGCAAAAAACAAACAAACAAAAAAGAAGATATGATAAAAAGATTTTAATGAATGAATGATAAAGCATTTATTAGGAGCTTACTACTGTGCTAAGCAGCACTGTTCTAAGTGCTGGAGATACAAATGCTAGCAAGATGAATCTTGCTCTCTAGGAGCTTGCAGTCCATAAAATAGGAGCAAGCCAGAGGAGAGAGGTTGGAGATGTGGAACCTTGGCTCTGAGCAGTATAAGGCTGCGTGTTGGAGCCCAGGGTCCTAAGAATAGAGTCTAGATTCAGAAGCAAAATGAGCCTGAAGATGGTCTGAGTACAGGCAGTTTGATGTGGAAATGTCAGGAAAACTGACCCTGAACACCAAGTCTAAACATGTGTGAGGGAGCTAGGTGTGACTATAGTGGTTAATACTGGACTTCGAGTGAAGAAGACCAGAGTTCAATTCCAATTTCTGACATTTATGAACAGTGTGATCTTGGGCCAGTCACTTTTTTTTCCAGCCTCAGTTTTCTCATCTGTAAAATGGTGATAATAATAGCACCTACACCACAGCAAGTTGTTGTGAGAATAAAACAATATATGTAAAGCATTGTGTAACTTTGAAGTTTGCATATAAGTTCTAGCTTTTCAATGAAAGGAATTTTATCACATGTCCTACATAACTGCCTATAGTCTTCAAGATATCTAGGAAGAGACTTTAATAGTTAGCTCCTCAAGCTGAAACTGTGTTTCCCTGCCTTTAGGTCTTCTTCATATGTATAATTAAAATCTTCCTAGAAATCCAAGTCCTTTCTTTCTCTGTCACTGGTTTTTAGTTATGGTTTTGTTGCTGTTGTTTTTTAACTACAAGCTTTTTTTTTAAATTACTCTTCTAAAACGGGAAAAAGTCATAAAAGAATAGAAAATAGTATCTCATCTCCTTTCCAAGTTAAATTCAAATCAAAATAGCTAATGTGTAGAATTGGATCTTTGGTTTGGTTTTGTGACTGTTTAACATAGTGACTGTTTTCTTGATATAATGTGGAATCTTTTATTATTGTCGAAGATGCAGAACTTTAGTCAGTCATCAGACAAGCAGGACAGCGTTTGTGCATCCAGCATTTTCCTGATTGTTGGTAGTAACCTGTGCATATTTTCCCCTCCATGTATCACAGGGCTTGGCCAGCCCACTCACCTTCAATTCAGTGACAGTCCCTTTGGTAATAACACCCAAAGTTGTGTATAGTGGGGAGGAGGGACTCTTCCCATCAAGTGTGGGCAGACAAAAAGTGGCTCAAGTTCAGGATGAGTTCGATGAGCTTTCTTAAAATGCAAACCCATTGGTCTAATAAAGCTTTCATATTTCAATGGTTTCCAAGTAAAGCCATCCCCAACAAAGCAGACTTTTAGAAACAGTTCTCTTCTTTCCTTTAACACTTCTGTTTCTCATGGGGCACCAACTTTGGGAAGGGGACTTCCCATTTACCAACTTTCTCTTTTCTGTTTAACTTTGGCTCTGGGTTGTTCTTCTCTGTCCAACAGATAGGTAGGCTCTGCTCTGTGAAGGAGTTTTCTCATCATTCTCTTGCTTGGTATTTCTCTTTTTGTGCATCTTGATAGTCTGTTTTATCTGAATCTTCTCTTCATGATGTTGTTGATCAGTTTGGTCTTTAGACTATCATTTTCTTTGCTTTCTTTGAGCCTCTCAGCTTTTTCCTTCTTTCTCTTTTTCTTAAGGTAATCTAAGGAATAGCCTGACTATTTGAAGTGCTACTAACCTGAGGTGTGTTTCATCTATGGTATGTTGACTGTGAGAGTCTCTTTGAAGAGTTGCTGAAAATGCTTCCACACTTGAGACCCACTGCCTGTTAGATTTAAATTAACCATTATGTTTCTCTTATTGTACCTGACTTGAGGATTGTTCTTATGAAAGGATTATGGTCTTTAAAATGTGTTTCATAATTTTCTTTTTTATAAACAAGTTTTTTCAGTTGAAAATCTTGTTTTTTCTCCCCACATTCCCCTTATTGGAGAGGGAGGTGGAGAGAAAAATGAGAGCAAGTTAAGATCAAAGGTTAAGACTTTGCCTCTGTGGTTAAGACTTTAACATGTCTGTGGAATTGTGGTTGTTCAGTGTTGGTCAGGATTGTTAGGACTTTGAAAGTTGTTTGTCTTTTTAGGATGTTTGTCATTGTAAATATTCTTGGTTTTGCTTGGTTCACTTTACATCAGTTCTTAGAAGTCTCCTTAGGTTTCTATGAAACTGCCCCTTTCATAACTTTCGTTTCAATTTATTTATTTAATTAAATTGGAGGGGGGAAGGCGGGGCAATTGGCATTGAGTGACTTGTCCACGGTCACACAACTAGTAAGTGTGAGGCACTGGATTTGAACTTGGGTCCTCCTGACCTCTGGGTCACTGCACCACCTAGCTGTTCCTCTTTCATAATTTCTTAAAACACAATTATATTCTACAGTTCACATGCCATAATTTTTCCAGCCATTCTCCAATTGATGGGTACCTCTGTAATTTGTTTCAGTTTTTGTCACCACAAAAATAATTCTATAACTATTTGTACTTGCGGTGCTTTTTTCTCTTTGGTCTTTTTGGGGTATAGGGTATTTCTGGGTGGAGTGTGTGCATGGCTAAGTAGCCTGTGGATAGAGTTTCAGATTACTTTCCAGAAAAGACATGGCCTTCAGGGTTTCTGGCAGCCTCACTAACATTTGTTGGTTTCCCTTTTTGTCACTTTTATGGATGTGAGGTAGAACCATAGGTGGCTTTAATTTGCATTTCTCTAGTAGTGATTTGGAACATTTTTATTGATCAGATTTCTTTTTTCTGAAAACTGTTCATCTCCTCTGATAGTCTCTGACCTGCTGCCAGAGCGATTCTACTTAGATGTGTAGAACTGATATTACTCTCCTATTCTGTACAACCTCCAGTGGTTCCCTATTGCATTTCCACAGTCAAATCAAGAAGTATTTATTAGGCATCTGCCATGTGTCAGGGTCTGTGTTAAGTGTTGGGGACACAAAGAAAGACTAGAGAACGTCATTGCTGATCCTATGCAAACAACTGTTGGTCAGTGGTTAAGGTTAGGTTAGGTCCTTATTTCCCTTCACTTAAAACCTCAGAACTCTGCCGCTGCATTTTTTTTTTTATGATAAAGGGAAAGGGATTCAATGGTTATTATTTTTTTTTCAAGTATTAAGGGGAAATATATTTTATTGGCATTTTCTGGCCCTTTTTGTTTAGGGTTAAAAATGTTTTAGTTCCTGCTCTGACCCCAGTATAATGGAATAAACAAATAAGACACAAGCCTTTTCCTTAAGGAACTCCTAAAAAGATATCCTCTTCCCTCGTGTTCCCCATTCCTTCCTTTACCATAGTGGATACAATTGCCCTTGGATCCAGGAAGATTTGGGTTCAAGTTTTGACTGACGCCTACTGGTTTGTCCTTGGCAAGTCACTTCTCCATGTTCTAGGCCTTTCTCTAAGACTAGCTGTGGAGAAGGAGCAGGCCCAGATTGGTAGGAAGGAGTTTCCTTATCCAGGGGTTCTCTATACCAATTCAATCAGGTCTAATCCATAAATGCATCTAGAGAAATGAAACTTAATTTTCTTTTCTAAGGTAGAACTTGAATCTGTATCTTCTGACTCAAAATTCCATACTACATGGCCCTTTTGACCCGTAACCTCTTGAATTTTTTAAAGTGGGGAGTAAGGTGGAAATCCCTTTTTTTTTAAAATTGAGTTTAGGGCTTGGGACATTTGGGTCTCTTCTTCTTTGCCTTATTGGCATGGAGAAATTAAACTATCTTGACCAATTGAAATTACACATAATGGGGTACATTTAATATATTTGTCTTATTGGTCTTAAGTCTTGGTAAGGTGATTTAGATCCAGTTCCTAACAAACTTGCATTGACATTTGTCCAGCCTTCCCTAGTAGGAAACACATTTTTGTTTCTGGTTCTTTGCTTTATCAACAAAAATTGCTGTGAATATTTTTTGTATTTACTGGTCCTTTGATCTTGCATTTACTCCCAGTCTCTGATCTTTTGGCGGGGGTATATATCTCATAATATTAGTGAGTCAAAGGGAATAGTCATAGCCTAATGCTTGTTGTTCAGTTGTATACAGCTCTTCATTACCTAGTTTGGCATTTTCTTGGCAAAGATACTGGAGTGGTTTGTCATTTCTTTTTCCAGTTCATTTTACAGATGAGGGTTAAATGATTTGCCCAGGGTCACACAGTAAACTGTCTGAAGCCAAATTTGAGCTGGAAGTGAGGGGTGGGAGGAGGGGAGGGGGAGATGAGTCTTCCAGACTCCAGTCCTGGTCTTATCTACTGCAACACCTAGCCGCCTATAGCTGGGGTGGGGGTGAGGGGGTACACAAATTATGATTCTGTGGCCAAATGGTTGCTGTTTGCTTTTGTAAGGGCCACGTACCTAAGTAAGAATGGTTTTTACACTTAAAAAAAATTACCACTTTATTTTTAACATGTAAAAATCACCCTTCACATGGGAGCTGTACAGATCCAGGCTGCTGGCCTTGGCTTGTGGGCCCTAGTTTGCCGGCTCATGGCTTTTTGGCTAGGGTTCCAAATTCTTCCAGAATGGTGGGGACCATTCATGGTTCAGCCAGTAGAACTCCCATATTCTCCCAAATCCCTTCAGTGATTATTACTTCCCCTTTTTTTGGTCATCTTTACCAGTCTTATGAGTGTGAGGCAGAACATCAGCTTGAGTTTCTTTTCTCAGTGATTGGAGCCTCTTTTTATGTCGTTATTGTGAGCTTACGTTTCTTTTGAGAATTATCTCTGCATACTTTTCTGATGGCCTATTATCCATCCTTCCAGGCCTTCTTCCTCTAAGTTGTCAGTAAGACATGAGACTTCTTACTGCCAGATTTGTTGAACGCAAGTGAATATGGTTTTTATCTATTGAAACAAAAAAGATGAGTTATCTGCTTGGCTGTTGCTCCTCCAAGACAGCAGGGGCCTTTGCATCCAGCTTACAGCTGAGACTTCCTCTCTGTTTTCTCCTCCTATTAGAAAAGGAGCTCTCGGAGAGGCCTTGCTGTTCTTTGTATCCCCAAGATACAGTGAGTAGGCAAGAAAGGCTCTTTCTCATTCACCCTTTTGTTCAGTCTGCCTTTTCCCTCATTCAGACCTCTCTGCTCTATTAAATAGCCTCCTGATTGTTCCCGCCTGCTTCAAGCCTCTCCCCTTTCTGAGCTAGCCTTTATACATAACTGAAAAAAGACTCTTTCTCAGGTATAGATTTGATCATATATTAACAGACCTGCAGTGACTCACAAGGAGCCTTTGGGAACATTGGAAGTGCCTCTATCTGGCATTTGAATCCCTCTGTAATCAGGCACCACCTTTCCTTTCTTTCCAGTCTTGTTTGGCATTGCTCCCTCCCCTTCACATGACATCCCTTTCACCCAGATTGGACTACTACTTGTTCCTTGTGTTTGGATTGAGATTCCTTCTCTTTTATCCTCTGGGCATTTGTACAGACTTTCAAAGGACTTGGGATGCAGCCTCTCTTTTCAGCCTTTCACAATGCATATATTCCTACACAAGAAAAGAGTTCTAGGAACTTGATGGGACTAAGGTAGGCTCTAGCATCTTATCAGTTTTTTTGTGAATGAATTAATGAAAAAAGCCTTTGTTGATCAGTTACAATGTACCAGGCACTATGCTGAGTATTTAAAAAAGAAAACTCTGGCCTCAAGGATTTTGTGTACCTGGATTGAGGCAAAAGATACCTCAAAATTAGACTGGTCGTGTGGCAGGAGTAAGGGCTAATCAGGATGCTTTCCACCGGTTCTCCGCTATGCCAGGTGTGTCGTCTCCCCCAGCTAGAATGAGATGCTTGAAACCATGCCAGAGCTCAGTGTAGTGCTTGGCAACACAGCATGTGCACTTAATAAATGTTTCTTCATCTATGGGCAGCTTTGAGTGCCCTTCACTTAGAAGAAAGCTTCTAATCTAACCCATAACTGAGTAAGAATCCTGTTTGAAAACATCCTCAACAAATGGTTATCTGGGGCTGCTAGGTGGTCCAGTGAATAAAGCACCAGCCTTGGAGTCAGAAGGACCTGAGTTCAAATATGGCCTCAGCCACTTAACACAAAACTAGCTGGGTGACCTTGGGCAAGTCACTTAACCCCAATTGTACTACCTTCCCCCCTCCAAAAAGCAAACAACAATAACAACAAAAAACAAGTAGTTATCCTTTTTTTGAAAAAATAAAAAAATTAAACTTACTATCTTGTTCCCTGCACTGATTTTTCTAGTGGGAGTGTGGTTGGCATGTTAAGGGATTCTACTCCTTACTAGGAACAAATGAAGTGACTTAACTTATACAATTAGGCCCTTTCCGTGACTAAATTCTGTGATACTGTGGCTCACCAATAATATTTTTAAATGTGTTTCTGTGTAAAATAAAAGGTCTGTTTATGTCTCCTACCACTTTCATTTCTTTCTTTTTGGGAATAAAAAAATCTCTGCCAAAAAATACTCTCTTTCCTAATTTCCAGTAATGAGGAAGTTTGCTGCTTTACCAGGCAACACCTGGACATATTGAAGCATGAGATGTCTGGCTTGATGAGACTTTGAGGCTCATGTTAAGTGGATGTCTCTTCTTAAAGTAGACAGTCTGCTTGGTTTATCAGGGATATTCCTCATTGAACTCCCCTTCCAAGCATACAAAGAAATGCTTCTTTTGGCAGTGGCAACTGCTGAAGGGTTCTAGATGAAGAAAACGTTGAAAGTAGACATTTGTACCTTGGCACCTAGGGCTACCACCAGCATCTCAGTTAGGACAGCTGTCTCCATGATTGTTTGGTCCAGGCTCCCTTCATCAGCTTGGAGGCCAAGTACATGCCTCAGTTTCACCAAGCCAGGCTTCTTGTTTTCTGCTGTGTTCAGGGGCCAATGTGACATCAGTGATTTTGTAGGGCGGTTTGTCAGACCTGCTTGGGCCTTTTCTGTCCTGATCAAACCACTCAGCAGTGACCACTGGGGAGGATTAGTGGGACTGAGGGAGATAAGGCAGGAGGAAGGCCAAGGCAGATGGTTGATGGCACTGGGGAAGCAATTCAGTTCCTTTCATAGCAGTTAAGTATTGAACTAAAAGTCTTTGTGAGTTCCCTTAAAAAAATTTGAAGATAGCTAATGTTTGCTCACACGCCTGCAATCTTTTTCTTAATAAGCATCTATAGTTTCTTAAACTGTTACTTATGGGATGTAGTTCTGGACCTTTCACCAATCTGATCCATTCCTCTGACCGTTCCCTCATTTGTCCATTTCCTTCTTTTAAGTCTTATCCTACCTTTATTGAATATTTTGCATTTATAAATGCACTCTGATGATACGTTAACAGTTAAAGCCACCATGTTAGACCATTGACTCATGTTGCACTTGCAGTCAACTAAAACCCCCTTCTCATATGAACCGCTGACATCTAACAAGTTTTCTCTCACCTATATACGTAGATCTTTGCATTTCTCTTAGATTTTGTGTTTAAACTAATTTTTAACTGGTCTGGAGACCCTGACATACTGCTAATGCCCGCCTTTCAGAAAAGTTGAAATGGATTTACTAATTGATATTCTTCGGGCAGTATAAGCGCAGAGCTGTAACGACATAGATTACAGTCCAGTTTATATTACTATAATGTGAAGTTGGTTTGATATGACTTGTTCTTAGTGAACCTGTGATTGGTTTCTCCGCTTTACTGCTCCCCTTTTTAATTCTTTTTACTAATTTGCTTCACAGTTTTACCAGTAATTGGTGTTAAGCGGGTATAGTTTTCCAGAATCCACATTTTAATGGAGTCCTTTTGGCATCTCTCCATGATTCCTGGAAGATTATAGTGGTGCCTTTTATTCTTACCCTACGGGATAAGGGAACTGAGGCAGAGGTTAAGTGACTTACCTGCAGTTACTAAGCGCTCAAGTTGGATTTGAACTCAGGATTCTTTGATTCCAGGTACTGCAGGTAAGTCACTTAACCTCTACCTCAGTTCTATTATCCTGTAGGGTAAGGATAACAATAACACCTACCTTCCTGTGTTGTTTTGAAGATCAGATGTGATAACATTTATAAAGTGCCGGTGTAAATGCTAGCTGTTATTATGTACTCCTCACCAGATACTTATCATCCGAGGGTCATTGATCTGTTATTCCTGTTGCTGTTTCTTTCAAGGCAAATCTTGAATGAATTTGATATGTAGAGATTTTTAGTCTCTTCCGAATCACATGCCCTTTCTTAGTTGATAAACATGGTTGGGTTGTGCATTTAATTGTGAAATAGATGATGGACTGTTGATTATACTGCAGAAAGAAAAATCTTACTTGTTCCAACTAATACTTTCCTCAAAGATGCCCTCTGTTTATAGATGACTCAAAAATTTTATATAAATAAGAGAGTAGGCACATGTATTGGTGACTTTTGTCTCATGGTTGCCTTTTTCAGTATCAGTGTGCCAGTTTTTAAAGATTATAACAGCTAACATTCTAACATTTATGTAGGGCTTACTGTGTATTGGTATTGTGCTAAGTATTTATAATGGTTATCTTACTTGATCCTTATGACAGCACTGGCAGGTAGGTGCCCATATTTTACCATTGAGGGAACTGAGGCAAACTGGGATGAAGCAGCTTTCCCAGCATCACATAGGTCATATCTGAGGTCTGATTGGAACTCTGGTCTTCTTGAGACCAGGCCCAGCATTGTAATCACTGCGCCACCTGGCGGCCTATTCCATTTTATTGTCTTATAAAGTATAGCTAGGAATGTTTTAGGGAATGTGAGATCTTTGTCTTTGACCTCCTTAAGGTGTGTATAACAAACATAACCATGTAAAATGTCTGTGTGTGTACACATCACATCACTTTGAGGTTTGTGAAGCGCTGTAGGAATGATCTCGTTTGATTTCACTAATACAGAGTATGGGGTTGACTAGACCTGTGATTTCATTGATAGAGGGAGCTCCCAAGTAAAGTAGCAGCAGTGAGGAGAGGAAGGATAGGATTAACGCGTTAGAGTTCTGGAGCTAGGTGAAAGTAATGAAGGATTCAGCCTTGCTAGTGTTCTGTGATGCCTTTGAATCATTGCCCTATCCTTGAGTCTAAAAGATAGATTTCTATGAAAAGGCTGAAAAAAGTGTTCTGTATTGAAAGAATTTATCCCTTATATACTCATTGTTTATATCCATTGAAAGAAACATTTGTAGATTCCCATCCTCCATATAGCAATACACAAAATGGTTCCAATAAAGCAGGCGTAAGTCCAGGAGGCATAAGGCAGTGTGAAATAGATTGTTTCCCCATGCAATCATGTGAACAGTTTATATACATTTTTTCTTTCTTTCTTTCTTTCATTCTTTCCTTTTTTTTTTTTTAACCAAAAGGTTCCTCTTAAACACTAAATATTCTTTTGGCTTTATTTTTTACATTTAGGTTACTTAGAAGGCAGCAAGTGCTTGAATTTAGGATATAAAAGTGTCAGGTGTAGAGTATTTATACTTTAAGAACAGTCTTATATTTCATACTAATGTAATACATGCCAAAATAAACAGGGATTCCAGCAATATTTTTATTAGGAAATTAAGATATATAACATGGCATGAGTGACAGTACATCATTTAATACAAGACACTTATCTCTTTGACTTTTATATACTGTAAGCCAAAAAGGGAAAAAAAATGCATCAAAAATTAAATAGTATTGATTTCACAATATTGGAAGAAATCAGGTTCAGAGAATAGGATTAAAGAACTTTATTCAGAATATTCTGCCTATATAACTTCTAGCCCCTTTTATATAAGAACTTTCTGTCAAAGAGGCATTTTTATTATAAAAGTGGCTTATTTTTACACTTGATCTTGACATTGTTGGTATGTTATATATAATATATGATTTTATTTATTTATATATATATATATCCCAATAGAAGAACTTTGGTAGAAGTAGCATTTAACCTTGAAAAGTATCAGCTTTGGTTGTTTTGAATCTTCCTGTGATTAGTTGAAATACTGACCAGAAAGAGCCTGTACTTTCTGTAGTTGGGTTCACCAAATCAACTATATTTGGAGGAAATGTGGATAGGGAGTAATTTATGTGAAAAAGCTTTGAGGCCATGTGGTAAGAGCCTCCAAAGATACTGCTGCAGTGATCTCAGTACAGTGTTCATTTTGTCCTGTCCTGGTCAATCCATATTTGGAGGATTGTTGTCTAAGGGTGTGGAAACTGTCCTCCATGGACTGGTTGATTGAAAGAACAGGGAAATTCCCTTAAAAGAAGTGTGTGTGGAGGGGGGGGAGGAAGTGGGGCATGGAGAGGCAGGAAGAAATACAATTTTGGCTTCAGTATTTGAAGGATTGTTGGGTTTTGTTAGGTTTTAATAGGCACTAGGCACCTTGCTCATTCTTCTGTTTTCCTACCATTAATACCCTTCAAGGCTTTTGGAAGAGAGATGAGGAGGAAGAGGAGAACCAGCAGTGGGCTGCCCTGATTGATCTTATGCACACCCCAGGGCTTCATGGTCCCCCTCTTTCTCCATCTTCTTCTGACAGCTGATGCCCTGTTGTGCCAAGCAAGCAGCAAGTGCAGCCTTTGCTAAAAATCTGTTATGGTTGGGTGGGACCAGCAGACCCCAGGCATTTTAAAATTTCTTCTTGCACACCCACCAGTTACCTTACTTGGGTATATGGCCCCCACTTTGGAGAGCTAGTGACCTTAAATAATATCTAGCCCAAATGCCTCATTTTTGCAAGTGAGTCTGGTCCATAGACGGTAGTGATTTAACCAACCTCTCACAGATGGTTTATGACAGGCTCCAGCCCTTTGCTCATTATGCAGTAGCATAGAGTTTCCACCTTTTTTTTTTTTTTTAACCTTTTATAAAAATGAACACTGCATATCAGAATAGAGCCAAGACCAGGGTTGTGGGATTTTCAGTGTACTTACCTCCTTTCCTTGGAAGGATTACATGTGGTCAACTTCAAGACAATCTTGAAAATTTTCCCTTTCAGAGCAGGAGGAGGAGGTAGCCTTCATACAGAACGTGTCCTATGATTCTAACAGGTTCCATTTTTAGTTGAAATCTAGGTAAGTTAATCTACACAGAACCATAGTCTTTCTAATAATAAGAAGAAGAAGCTGCCACTCAGAATAAGATTAACTACTTTTGGTGATGCTACTATTTAGTGAAAGCTTTTGCATTGTAGGTTAAACAGGCAGATTGAACAGTTTTCTCAGTTTTTGGAAGGTTTCCTGAAGTTTGCCGATGCTGTAGTAGCAGTTTGAGATGCCCTTTGGGGTTCAGAGCATAGACTATGTTAAATAAGATCCAAAGTATGAACATTGAAGAATCTACTTAGTACATTCTTTTAGTACTTTTTCATCTCTGTATCCCCAGCACCTTTACAGTATCTTCTCAATAACTGGTTTTTTCCTTTGTATATTTAAATAGACAAGTCTCAAGTATTTTTAAAATCCTAATGATTTCAAATATTAGGTTGGTGAGGTGCATCATTTTGTTACCAAGGTTTTCAAAATAATTTGGCTCTATCTCACAATCATTGACAGGTTTGGAGTTGTTCCCAATTATCTAAATTAAATGTATTTAGAAATACTGATTTTACGTATGTAGAAGCCATTCTTCACAGTGTAGTGGGATAAGCACTGGATTAGGATGCAGGAGATCTGAGTGCTAGTTCAGGTTTGCTAACTGACATTGGAGAGCCTCTGGGCAAGAGATTGCAACTTTCCTGAACATTTGTAAAATAGGGCATTGGTCTACAAATAACATTTAAGTTTCTTTGTGGTTCTTATACTATGTCTGAAAAATATGTCCATTGTATATCCAAATTCTTGTCAGGGCTGCTATTTATGTACAAGCAAGTAGATCTTGTATGTGAACACTTCTTTACTGTAATGGAGGTTTGGACCATTATATAACCGATTCTTTATTATTTGGGGGCTTATTATTGATCTTCTGTCTCTAAACCCTCTGCTTTTCCAGCTTTTCCATTTTTCCTCCCTTTCTGCTTGTTTTTTGGGGACATTTGAGGTGGTGTGACAGTGTAGAGAACACTAGACCATAGTCGGCCAAACCTAGATTCTAATCCGAGTCCCACCACTCAGTAGCTGTGTGCTTTCCAGTCTCCTTAGTGCTCATTTCTCTCATCTGTAAAACAAGAAGCTTGAACCAAAATCAGGTTTGCAAACTATGACGAGCTTTGGCAATCTGTTGTTTTTCTATGGCCTGAAATTTGAGAATGTTTTTAAAATAAAGTTTTGTTTCTGTATTTGAAAAACAGGCAACTTGGACTTAGATAATCTCAAGGGCCTTCCTTTCTACCTGAAAAGTACAGGCTAAGAATTAGTTAAAATTAGGTGTGATTTTTCCTTATTTGTGCTGTAACTAGCCCCAAAATAACAGGTACCCTTAAGATAGATGACAACATTTGACTTGTAACATATTTTGACTTTTTAAACCACTGGGCCTTTTAAAATTTCTTATTCTAGTAACAAGAAAGTCTCAAACCTAATTTATGTCAGTTATGTATCAGCTGCCATGGCATTTAGCCACTTTAGTGGCAGGAAAAGATGTTTGTGGCAGTTGGCATTCCAAGTTTTAGCACATTTTTACTATGGAAACAAATCTCTTTAGAATGCAGTATAGGCTTCTGCTAAAATACAGCTTTAAAAATAATTGGCCAAGTCTGGGAACATAACCATTATTTTTAGTGCTAACTTTTAACGTAACTATACATCCCATATGAAAAAATGTATTTTAAATTCTAAACAACAAATTTCATTTCCCATGGCTTAACTCCACCCTCACAGGAAATGACTTTACCTTCCTCTTTACTAAGCAGTTCTGACTGGAACTCCCCCAGTTCCTCTGTTTTATCCCCTCACCATCCTGCCTGCCTTCCACGACAACTGGGCTTCCTAGAGCCCTTCAATCTCCCTTTTATCCTTAAAGGGCACATGCCAGAACTGGTACTTGAACCTCAGGTCTTGACTCCAAACCTAGAACTCTTTCTGTCCAGGCGTGTGCTCAGCGGGATGTTTCCCGTTGTCCATGGGATTTGCTTCTCCTTGCATTGGCAGCACATCAGCTCAGAACTGGCTCAGGCTGACCCAGTCTCTAGTTCTATGGTGTTTCGGCGCCACCATTGTCTAGGTCACCTTGCTTGTACCATCCATAGCCACTTTGAATCCTCACTCTCCTAGGTGCTCTGAGTGTCATCTTTTACCTTCTGACCCAGGCTTTTTTTGGGGGGGTTTGGGGGACTTTATTAGATTGTGAGATCCTTGAGGGCAGGGGCATTTAAAAAAAAATCTTTCTTTGTAGCCTCAAAACTCAGTATGCTGTCTGGCACATAGGTGCTTAGTGAGTACTTCTTGACTTTATTCAGCATGTATTATTACATGGTATTCCACATGTATTATTATGTTATAGTCATTTCTGTGTGTGTTTTGTCTCCCTACTACATGAGAGCAAAACTGTTTTAATTTTAAAAATTTAACTCATTGGTGCTCTGTGCTATTTCATTGATGTGATATCTGAGCTAACCCAGAGGAAAGAAATTTTCAACAATTAGAACTTGTAGCAGTTATATATTCCAGACTGCACAAATATTTGGAAGTGTGAAAGTAAAGGGAACCCCTCAGTCCAGTGAAGCAAAAATATAGAATGTGGAGATAGGAATACAATTTACACAAAAAGATGAGACTGGAACACTAGGTTAGGGCTAAATTGTGTGGAAGGCCTGAAGTCCAAGCCTTAAGTCCAGTTTGTATTGCTTCCTAAAAGCAATGAATGGGTTACTACTGAAAGCTGTTGGGAGAAGGAGGCTGAGTATTGAAGGGTTTGTGTAAAGGCACACACAGGGAGGAGGACAGGCAAGAGGGAGCCATTGAAGCTTCTTGAACTAAGGAGGGAAGTCATCAGATGTGTAATTTAACAGTATCTATCACTGTGGCAGCTGTGGAGAGGATGCTGTAGCAGCAGTCAAAGTGAGAAGTTATGAGGACGTCTGAACCCCAGGGTCAATAGAGAGAAGTGGTGGGAAATGTTAGGGAAGTGTAGCAAGATCTGGCAGCTGATTGATCCATGGGCTGCTGGAAGTGAGGGAAAGTGAAGAGTCAGGAGGGCTCTATGGCTGCCTAGAAATATGCTGGTGACCTCAATAGAGGTTCTGTTGAGAAGAAAGGAGTGCGTTTAGGGGGAATGATAATAAGAGCTCTTTTATTCCCTTTTAAGGGAAAAATTAATAAAATTTGAGATGCCTGTGGCAAGTCCAGGCAGAGATGGGATATATTAGGAAATGACTGAAGGAAGAATCTTAGGGGATGTGGGGAGGGGTTTGAGTTAAAGACACAAGACGTCTTTTACTAACCTGGGGATCACCCTCCTCCCCTCCCCCCCCCCCCAGCAACCCAGATTGTACAAAGTTAGTTTTTCTTAAGCATTTAAGAATTTTCTTAATGAAATGTCCTATTCCTGTGATTTCTTTTTAAAATTGCTAACACTTTTAAAAAAAAAGAATCCTAAAACTTTTGACTTTCTTTAAAGTTATTTCCCCATATCACCTTTTTAAGGATATTTATTACATTTGGCTGTATTTCTTTGTGGACAAAAATCTCCAGTCTTTCTGAGATTGAGAATAATTAGAAAATATAGGAAGCAGAGTAAAAGAAGCTTTTGCACGTGAGTTAGTTGTCTGCGTAGTAAAACATAACCAGTTAACAAGCATTTATTTAGTGCTTACAATGTGCCAGGCACTGTGTTAATACCTAAGAATACAAAGAAAGGCAAAAGTACTGTTCTGTACCTGGAGAAGCTCTCATTCTCATGGGAGAGGTGAAGTGCAAATTATGCTGAACATATAGGACATGCACTGTCCAGGTGGGTTGGGATCTCAGAGGAAGAGCCTGCTGCAGAAGGCAGAACTTGATCCCTGTCTTACAGGAAGCCATCTGGTCTACCCTATACACAGAAAAGGATCCCTGCTGCAGCCCTTGGACAAGCCATTGGCCTCTGCTTGTGAGGAAACTTCCTGCCATCAGGCTTCAGCTGGCTCCTCTGTAGCTTCCACTCACTGCTTCTGGTTCTGCCCTCTGGGGCCTAGTCCCTCTTCCACACACTCAAGGGCTTTGATAGCCCTTGAAATACCTGAAAACAGCTATTGTGTCTCCTCCAAGTATGACTTGGAGTAATTTTCCACTATTCTTCATTAGCATTTTCTGAACGAATCTGTATCTTAAATAACTTTGGTCTTTGCATGCTCACTCCACTCATTGGGCATGGAGATCAGTAAATGGGGTAGTTTGGGGATTCACTTGTCTTTTTGTGGTCATGTGTTACGTTAGTTAAATCATTGAATTGCTAATATGGTCGAATCATAGGTTTAGTGCTGGAAAGGCCCTTAAAGGCTATCTGGTTTAGCCTCCTTCATTTCACAAATTAAGGAAAATAGTTTGTCCAGGTCACACGGCCAACGTCAGAGGGAGCATCTCTGGAACCCAAAATAGTCCTGACTCCCAAGTCCAGGGCTAAAAAGCACTATAGTTTCCCAGTTGCAGCTATTCCCAGTACACATATGCCCCATAAGACATCCTGTTACATGCCATATTCTGGACTTCTGGAGTTTTTTTCATCATTTAGTTTGCTCTAATGGAATGTAAGCAGATTGCTTTTTGAATAATGTTGATTCTCATTGAGAAGGTCCTGTAAGCTGCTGCTGTTGTTGGTTGTCCTTTGTTCTTAAAGAGGACCCTAATATCAGGCATGCTGATGATGCTGATGATGCCGTGACTTACAGGTGAATTGGATTTAAGGGAGGGCTATGCAAGGTCACCAGCCTCACTTTTTCCTCTGGAGCCATTTGGGTCCAGTGGCAAGATATAGATTAGGATGACTGGAGAGTTGTGGCCCCTTCTTTTGCATGCCCCCCTTCCCCCAACTGAGGTTTGTAACCAATGCAGTTATTTGCTGGAATTTATTAAACAGCTTTTAGGAAGTGTTTGAGGCAGGATTTGAATTCAGATCTTTATGACTCCTTTGTCTAGTACCACACCCACTGTACTACCCAGCTGCCTAGGAGCTATTAAGTTTCTTATTTGGGATGGTCACCTCCTAAAGCTATAATCCTGCTGCATAAATTTCTAGTATCATTTCCTTTGAAAAATCATTACGGTACTTTGAGCATGAGATGGTAACAGACTGCATTCAAATAACAAAGTTGATTTTCTGTATGTATTGTTATGGTCCAGCCATTCTCTTCACCGTCTTGAGTTCCATTTCTATTATTTCAAACAGTACTTTGGAAACTAAGGTGTTAAATAGAAAAATTGGAAGTTTTTTGTCATTGATGAAGGTTAACATCCTGTTTGACTTTCCTGTTTGTCCTTTGTCCAGTTTCATCTAGAAATGCTCTAAGGATGATGTGGCTTACGTGAGTTTTACATTGATTTTATTACTATAGATTTATTTTCAATTCTCCTAGTTTTACCTGTTTTATAAGGCAATACTCAAAGAAAAAAGAAGTCACTGAATTTGAGAGGTATATCAGCAGCCACCTAGTAGGGAAAGGTAGGAGCATAGAGGTGGGAAAACATTTCAGGCACGGGGGAAGAGGGGGAGGAAAACAGCAAAGAAAGAGATGGTGATAGTGTGCCCGGTGTCAGGCACAGATATGGCTCAGGGAGGGTAGGAATGGGATGGATTATGAAGAGCTTTAAATGCTGGAGGGCTTTATGTTTGATCCTGGAAGTAATAAGAAGCCTCTAGCATGTACTGAGTAGGGGGTTGACAGGGGTAGATCTTTGCTTTTAGCAAAGTCACTTCAGTAGCCGAGTGAAAACTGTTTTAGAGCATGGAGAGACTTTGAAGCTGGGAGGCCTGGAATGTGTCTGTTTGCCCTTGTCTAGGATATTGAATATTTAGTCATTTCAGTTTGAAGCAGTAATACTGGTGTGATTCATGTGCTTCTTGATAAGGAAGCAAAAGCAAGACAATTCTAGTAGAAACTTAACGCACCATACCACCAAAGCTAATCTGCAGGTTGAATGGCATGCCAATCAAGGGATGCTTTACAGAAATTAGATAAAATCACAATTAACTTGGAGGCTTAAGATAGAAAATCAAGGGAGAAATAATTTTTAAAAGGTAAGAATGAAGAGGTAATGGCCCTTCCAGCCATCAAACTATTTTGTAAGGAAACAGTCATCGCAATGATTTAGTACTGGTTAAAAAACAAATACGTAGATCAGTGGAACAAATTAAATAAGGGAGAATCAAAAATGTTGTCTTCCCCTATTGAAATGTGAGCAGGGACTATTTTTGCCTTTATTTGTATTCTCAGCAGTCTACAGAGAAATACCAAAGATGTGTAACAGAAGAATTACTATGTCATATACATTCATTAGGACTGTTAAAAAAAAAAAAAAACTAGACATATCCAAGATGTTGTTTAGAGTCATTTCAGCCACGTCCGACTCTTTGACCCCATTTGGGATTTTCTTGGCTGAGACGCTAGAGTGCTTTGCCATTTCCTTCACCAGATCATTTTACAGATGAGAAAACTGAGACAAGCGGGACTCAGTGATTTGCCCAGGGTCACACAGCTTAGTAAGTGTCTGAGGCTAGATTTGAGCTCAGGAAGACCAGTTTTACTGACTCCAGGCCCAGCATTCTATCCACTAGGCTACTTAGCTGCCCTATCCAAGATAACTCTGTGTGCGTGCGTGCGTGTGTGCGTGTACAGACACACACATAAAATGAATAACCTTTCCTTGATAGATAATCGTTTAGATGATATGAACAATTCTGCAAAGTATTTATAACCACATGAAAAAGCTCCAGATCACAAATAATAAGAGAAGTACAAAGCAAAACAGCCCTGAGGTTTCATTCCACAGTTAGAAAATTGATGACAAAGAAGAAAAATGGTCCCAAGAATGTTGGAGCAGTTATGGAAAGATAGCAACACCAATACGTTGTTGGTGGAGCTGTGACGTGGTATTACTCTTTTGGAAAACAATGAAATTATGCAGATAAAGAGATTAATCTGTCCCAACCCCTCGAACCAGAGACTTCCATTACTGCCTTAATATTCTAAGGAAGCCATTCGATAAGGGGAAATTACCCATCTACCACACAATACTTACAACAGTACTTTTTATGATAGCTAAGAATTTGGAAACAAGTAGACATACTTAAAGGGCTAAACAAGTTGTGATATGTGAATGGTATATTACTGTGCTCTAAGAAATGATGAATGTGCCGAACACACAGAAGCACAGGAAGATCAGTATGAAACTGATGCAGTCAAGGAAGCAGAGCCAAGAAAACAGCATACACAGTGACTCATACATAACAAAGTAAATGGAAAGAGCAGTGGCACACCATAAAATCCAAAGCAAATGTAACACAAGTATAAAGATCAAGTGAGACTAAAATGAAAATCTACAAGAAAACACCCCCCAGCCTACACGTGGTAGAGATGGGAGGTCCACAGGGATTACTTATTTATTGCACAAGTTTTTGGACATTTTCAGTGTATCCACCAGTTGTGTTGGTTTTTCTTTTTCCTCCTCCAAAAAATACTGTCATCTTGGGAGGGGAGAGCCGAGGGTTGCATGGGGTAATCTTTAAAAGCCAAGACCCAAAACGATGTGCAGATGGGAAGTGAGCACAGCATCTAAAATCTTGTTTAAAAGATCTTAGCTGGATTCTGTGATTTGCTTTCAAATCAAGTCCTTATTTTATTTGTATTTGTTGAGATTATTTGATAACTTTAAAATTCTTATTTGCTGACTACACCAGTTTCTTTGGGCACAACAGGGGTCTTCTGTGGGGAAAAGAAATGATCTATATAGTCTCTTCAGGTGTGCTGAGTTTATGTCCCACAGAACTTAGGTTCTGTGTGCATAGTAGAAACTCACTCATTATTTGTTGAATAGATAAAAGACAACTGTTTAGCAGAAAGGTAAAAGTGTTTTGTCTATTTAAACTGTCAAATGTTTTTTGAAGGTGTGGAATTTATCCTGAATGTAGTGAAAAAGTGTTTGATTGGTAATTGGCTAACTCTCTCTATTACTTGTATATTTGCATTTGGTTCTAAATTTTTGTATGGCTCCAAGTATTTTTTAAAAGAAATTTTTCTTTAATTTTGTTACTGTGTGATGTTTTGATAGAAAAAGCAGTGTGTTTAGGAGGCAGGAGCTTGGTTTGTATCCCAGTTACACCAGTTATTAATTCTGAGTCCCTGTACAAATAAATAATTTTACCTTCCTGAGCCTGTTTACTGGTTGGAAAGTTTTTTTATATTATGATTTTTGCTTTTTAAAATAATTTCACTTAATCATTCTTGAAATTTTTGAGCTCCCTATTTTTCCCTGCCTCTCTCCCCCATCCATTGAGGAGGCAAACAATATGTTGATCATACATGTAAAGTCATGTGAAACAAAAAATATGTTATAGTTTTTAAATTCGGTTACTACATTTTCTGACTAGACCAGCCATTATATCTAGGGTAAACTGCTCCATAATATTAGCTTTAATCTTAATGGGTAACAAAAACCTAGTCTGTGACAGCATTTTCTTGAAGTCTTTAAAATTAAATTCTAAAATGTCCATCTGTTTTACAGATTGCCTCCAAATATGACCATCAGGCAGAGGAAGATCTTCGAAACTGGATAGAAGAAGTTACAGGCTTAAGTATTGGGACAAACTTTCAGCTGGGCTTAAAAGATGGCATAATCCTCTGCGAGTAAGTGTTCATTCAACTAATAGATTTACTCCTGATAGCCCAGACTTGTCTTTCTTATATTTTCTTAGTGTGACCTGTCTTTTTTTTTCTTTGCTCCAAGTTGGAACTCCTTTTACTATTTATATTATATTAAGAATCAGAATCACATACAAGTTTCCTATAGTCCTTACATTTCTGGTATTTGCTTTGTGATTAGACTTTAAAAAGATAATTTGTGTGTCTATTTTTTTGTTGAGTGTTTTTCTTTTTTTCCTTTTTTCTTTTCAGACTTATAAACAAACTCCAGCCAGGTTCAGTGAAGAAAGTCAACGAGTCTTCATTAAACTGGCCTCAGGTAAGCAGAAAACACAAAATGCACAGTTCAGCAGCTTTGGTTGGTTTTTACATCATGAATATAATGAACATTTAAGAGTTTTAGCAGAGCCATTTTGTCAAAAATTTGAGTAAGCATTTCCTTTTAACAAGGGTTCTGAAGTATACCTAGATTTTTTTTTTTTGGTTATAGAGCTTTCAAAAATCTGGCTGTGGTTTGAAATAAGCTGCCTTGTGATTGGTCTGAATATAGTCTTGTACTGAGTATAGGTTTATTGACGAATGGTTAGGTAGGTTTGTGAGTGAATGTGCAGCTCTCAGCCAACACACGCCTTTTTATTGTTTCTGAGCTTTTGTGCATGTAGGTAAATCAAGGAGGAATCATTTCTGTGCATGCCCTTCATATATGCAGAGGTACCAGCTCTGTGACTAGAAGTCCTGGAAAGGTGCTTGGGCCCACAATGGTTAAGTGACTTAGAGACTCGTAGCATTCTGGTGCAGAATGGAGTTAGGCTGAGCCCTGGGCCTTCACACCTGTGTGGTCTAATGTGCTTCGCTGCCTCTGCAGTAACAGGCAGCATCCAAATGTGTTTTAGAAATTGTAATAAACCACATAGTAATTTTGCCTGATAATGTCCAGCTCCTTGGAAATATGCAAGGGCCTGTCTGAATGGTTAAAATTTTATTCCTCAGTGAGTCCAAATCTGTTTTCCTCAAGTTTACTTTTTCTTCCATGTACTTGAACATTTATAGCCATGACTGAAGGGCCCAGAGGCCTTCAGTCATCTCTCAGATTAGGAATCCTCTTGCCATTCTGGTTGCTTCTTCTAAGCAAAACTCTTTTGCAGATATTTCTTTTAAAGTGCAGAGCTCAGAATTGAACATAGACATCTGATTGATTCTTTTTCTCTCACACACGCACGTGCGCGCACACACACTCTCTCACTTTTGTTTTGAACACTGTGGCAACAGCCTCTGATTTTATTATCTCATTAACAGTCATGACTCACAGATGAGCCTTTATTTAATTAAGCCTCCTAATTCTCTAGTATATGAAAAGTTGGAGCACAAGTACACATGGCATAAAAGTAATCATGACCTTGTTAGGCCAAACCTGTTCATCCTTCTAGCCCATCAGGATATTTTTGAAGACTGATTCTATATTCCAGATTTGTCATATGCATATTTAATGAGTATATCTAGTATGTCTTCTCTGAAATGCCAGTAATTTCCTCTTATTTCCAGGCTGATGCCTGCTTGTTATGCAGACTAGAAATCTTAGTCTTTGTTGATTAGTATATAGCACTGTAAGGTTTGCAGAGCACTTTGTGGAGTGATTTCACTTGATCTTCAAAGCAACCTGAGGCAATAGTTGCTGTTATTACTGCCCTCTTACAAATGGGGGAAACAGGCAGACAGACATTAAGTGACTTGCCCAGGATCATATGCCGGTAACACCTGCAGTGACTTTGACTTTGGTTTTCCTGCTTCCCTGTGCAGTGATCTACATAGCAGCCTCTTTTTCTAGTCCCATTATAAGCTCCTACCCCAATTCAGATACTCCTTACCTTGACCAGTATCCTCCCGGTTGGGTTCCCTTTTCGGTCACAGTCCTCCCCCTCTCTTCAGTCCAGTTTTTTCAGTGCTCCCAGATTTTTACTAAAGCATCTCTCTACTCAAATTGCTGCATGGCTCAGAAAAACATTCCGTGGCTTCACAGAGCAAAGTCTCCAAACAGGCACCACCCATCCATGTTACCTGTGCTGCCCCAAATGGGCCTCAGCGATTCTGTTTCTTTCCACCTGAAATGCTGTTCTCTTCCTGTTGTCTGCCTCTGCCTATCAAAAGCTTATTCAGCTTAGTCCACGTGCCCCTTCCTTTGTGAAGCTTTTCTTGCTGTGCCAGCTGGGAGCCATCTTCTCTGAATTCTTCTAGTTCTGATGCTCAAGGATATTGGACTCACCCAGCTTCTGAACGTTGTCTTTAATGCTTACATTTTGATTTGATGTTTTTATCTCTTACACGGCATTAGTGGGTGCTCCCTGGTCAATGATGCTGTTATTTGTATGGTTACACTCCTTTAAGTCCCTGTCTTATATCTTGCCCATTATGAATAGCACATAGTAGGTGTAAGTCAAGTTAGCAAGCATTTGTTGAGCACCTACGGTGTGCCAGGTGCACTGTGCTAAGTGCTTGTTAGACCAAAGAAAGGCAAAAGACAGTCCCTACTCTCCAGGATCTCAGTCTGCTGGGGAATACAATATGTAAAAAACTGTACAAACGGTGTCATACAAAATAAATTGGAGATAATCGGTAGTGGGCAAGCGTTAGCATTAAAGGAGGCCCAGAAAGACGTCCTGCAGGTGGTAGGATTTTTGCTAGGACTTAAGGAAACTAAGGAGACAGAAGAGGAGGAGGATGTGTAGGCATGGGGCACAGTCAGGAAGAGCAAGGAAGCTGTAGTCACGAGGTCAAAGCGGGTGATGGGAAGGAAAGGTGTCAGAAGTTTGGTGATGCAGAAGGAGTTCCAAAGGACAGACAGGGAGACCAACCAACAGGATGTGAGGGGTGAGGTGATAGGGACCTGGCCCATGCTAGTGGCAGTGTCAGGGGTAAATCAGGAAGACCGACAACAACAGAATTAGATATGAACAGTGAGAGTGTAGCATCAGCGATAACACAGGTTGTAAGCTTGGAGGGGTGACGATGCCCTTGGCACTTAGAGGGAAGACAAAAAAAGTTCGGTTTGGGACATACTATGTTTAAGAGAATGTTTGAGATAGATGTCCAGTAAGTAGGCAGTTTGGATGTTCGGGTCTGGGTGTTAGGAGAAGGACTAGGGCTGGATAAATCTGAGAGTCAGAGTAGAGATAATAATTGAGCCCATGAGAGTTGAGACCACTGGGGGGGACACTTACAATTAATGTCGGTAGCTTTAAGAAGAGGAATGAACTTGGTAGAAAAGTTTTTTGAAAGCAAAATAAAGCATGTATCTCAGAAAATTAAAGAATAAAGGCAACCTGATTATTTTAAAGAGATTAAGATATTATCCTTTGTCAAAATAATGTATACCTTTGAAGGACTTTTGCACAGAACCTTGTCTGATCTCTTCCTTGCCCCCCTTTTTTGTGTCACAGACCCCTTTGGCAATCTAATGTCTATAGACCCGTTCTCAGAATAGTGTTTCTTGAAGGCATTAAATAAAATATGTAGAATTACAAAGGAAGCAAAACATAATTGAAATATAATTAGCAAAATACTATAAAAAAAACAACAACAAAGGCAACCTTAGAAGTTTACAAACTCCAGGTTAAGAATACCTTCTCTAGAGGCATTTAGGTGATGCAGTGAATAGAGCACTGGCCCTGGAGTCAGGAAGATCTGACTTAACACTTATTAGCTGTGTCACCTTGGGCAAGTCACTTAACCACAATTGCCTTGCCTTTCCCCCTCAAAAAAAAATGCCTTCCCTAGAATAGATCATTCAATAACTACCTCAGCCAAGAGTTCTTAGCCAAGTGTCTCTTCTAGATGGTTTTATAGACGATTTTATATTAATTGGGCTGATTTTTTTTTTTTTAAACACCTAGGCATCGTGCCCTAGACCATTTAGTTCCAGAAGTTTAACTTAACTGTCTTTCCTTTTTCAGTTGGAGAACATCGGCAACTTTATCAAAGCCATTCAGGCTTATGGCATGAAGCCACATGACATCTTTGAAGCAAATGATCTTTTTGAGAATGGAAACATGACCCAGGTTCAGACTACACTGGTCGCTTTAGCAGGTCTGGTATGTATATGTCTGTTAACTAGAATAAAACTAACTGTTGGTGACAGACTACAATACCGAAGGTTTGGGGAAAATAAGCAGAAAAATGAACTGCTACAAAGGAGTCCTATAATAGTAGTATGACTTGATGAGAGAATTTGTCCCATATTTCAAAAATCAGGTAAAATAGACTGATGTTTACATTTTAAAGAAATCTACATGTATGTTTTGATACCTTAATTCGCCTAGTTATAGTATCATTTTTCCCCTTCCATTGTAAGATTTTAGTGACAGAGTTTTAATTGGTTGTCATGAAATATTTTTTATATTACACGTAGGCTAAAACAAAAGGATTCCATACCACAATTGACATTGGCGTCAAATATGCAGAAAAGCAAGCAAGGCGCTTTGATGAAGGAAAACTGAAAGCTGGACAAAGTGTAATTGGCCTGCAGGTAAGTCCCATGTGACATTTCATATGTGTTTCCTAACACACATTTTTGTTCCCCCATATAAAAGAGCTGAATGTCTAGTTTTTTATACATTCTCTAACCTGTTGTAAGGAGGTAATATGTAATAAGGAAGTCATAACAACTAAGGAAATGGAGGTGGGCCTGGGGAGTTGGGAGAGTTGACAGAGACCATCCTAGAAAGACTCTTTATAGGTTGTTGGATGGTACAGACTGGAGCACTCTCCTGAAGTATTGCCCAGTGAGATACGGCATGTTGAAGGGAGTATTTACCTGAAAAGCACTCTTAAGGAGTTGGAAGGGCAACTGCTTACCTTGTGACTCACTTAGCACTCCCTCCTCAAAGAAAATACTTGAAATGTGTCTAACTAAAGGTAGGGGTATTTAAGGAAATTCATTTTGCCAAGTTTTGGAGTTTTTTGTTTTGTTTTGTTTTTTGCTTTTTGAAGGGGTGAAGGCAGGGCAATTGGGGTTAAGGGAGTTGCTAAGTGTCTGAGGCCGAATTTGAACTCTTGTCTCCTGACTATTCACCGCACCACCTAGCCACTCTCATTCTGCCAAGTTTTAAACTCATGCAAGTGACAAAAGTACATTTTTTTTCTTTTTATAAAATGTGAATGCTTCAGCAATTAACACTTAAAAGTATTAAAAACTTAACTGGCTAAGCGTGGATGTTATAGCCTTGCTTTATTTAGGCATTAGGAATACCCAGGCAAATGAAACCAAGTCAAAGGAACTTGGGATAAAAAGTCTTAAAAATGTGTGCTTAGAGAGTGGAGGGTCGCTCACCATGCAGTGGGACCAAAGAAAGACTTCATGTGGGCCTCTTAAGATCACCATACTCAAACAAATCTGAATATCTTTTTTTTTATACCTATCAATTAACAAAATCAGGATAAGGAAGATTATTCCTTTGTGATATTGTTGTCTTGTTACCAAAAGCCATTGTTTTAAAAAGGTAATTTCTGCTTGTACTTGTTCTAGATTATGGTGGTCAAACTGGCCTGATAATCCAGGCTGCATGTTAGTCCACAAAGTCGTTTTTTTATATATGTAGGACTAGGCTGAAAATAATTGGTGCGGTGAGGAAGAGAATAAGGCCCTGGAGGCCCTTAATTTAATTAAAGCCCTAATTTCATCTGAATCCTCAATTTTAAAATGTCCCTGTAAAGGTCGACCAAATATTCAAAATATGTAATTCCTTATAGCAATACGTTCCCATAAAAGGTTTAGCAATATTTGGGACGTAGACCATACTTGGAGTTACTGGCAACTTTACCACTCTCACTCAGACCCAGCTTTCCTTTATTGCTGTGATTTTTGAAGTCATTGAAACAATCAGGATTCTGGCATTGTTGGGGATTGGCAGCCAGGAAAGCCAATGGGGACTAGGCAGTGAATGCCAGGAGGTGGGGCTTAGGCTGGATCTTTGTGTGGCCCAGTCATTGTTTCACAGGGTTGGAAACAGCTTTGGGATCCTATTCTGTTGCTTGTCTAGACTAAATCAGTATTTCCCTTTGTTATTTGCCCCCCCTCCCCCCCAAAGTCTCTAGAGCTAGGAATGTATCAGCACATCTTTAAACCATCCTGCAGATATACACTTGCCAGTTGTTGCTATGACACAAATGCCTCCAGCATGTCAGCAGGCTCTGCTAAGAGGCTTGACTTAGCCCCGAGTCTGTTCTTTTCTTCCTTCTTTCCTATTCCTCCCCACCCTCCAAAAAACCAAAAACCAAAACCCAATAGTATACATAGCAGGCTTACAACAGAGGCAAATAAAAGTGATTCCTCACAAAACTGGAGTCTCACCAAATGCATCTAGGTGTGCTTCAGTCTTAATGTTAGGAGCCGCTCTGTCTCCTGGAGGACACAGCTGATGTTTTCTTCTGCTTTTACGTACAAAGTCTTGGGGGTGATCTTCTGATTCCAGGGAGATCCCTGGACAGAAGGATAACTTTTTTTTAGCTTGACCTTCCCATTGTAGACTGATATTTTCATTCTTTCTAAGGTTTGAGAAATGAAACCATGACAGCCTCGTATTAAAGTAAAATTCAGGTTCATTTTTGTTTTTCAGAATTCAGTGACCTCGGAGATAATTAAAGAAACCTTAGCGTTATAAAACCAGGCCTGGGGGTGTTTGCCAAAACAGTACGGTCTTAGAGACTCTAATCTACTAAAACAGCGACAGCCTTTCTTTGAGAATGGAATTAGAATCACATTGCACTAATAGTAATATAATTCTTAGAAGCTTGTCTTCTACATTTTTGGCTTGTTTTTACAGTTGTAACTATATAGATTTTTCCCCCCCATTTTCTTAAAAGATGGGAACCAACAAATGTGCCAGCCAGGCAGGAATGACTGCCTATGGCACTAGGAGGCATCTTTATGATCCCAAAATGCAAACTGACAAGCCCTTTGACCAGACAACAATTAGTCTGCAGATGGGTACTAACAAAGGAGCCAGTCAGGTAAGTAGTACTTTTTTTTTTAATAGTAAAAAGTTACCAAATATTTAAAATGCCTATGATTATAATTATAAGCATTTTATATTATAGTTATAATAAGATTGATCGTGTTTCATGAACAAGATGGAAATATCCTAGTATAGGAACCTCGAACTTAGAAATGAAGTTTGGTTCCTTTTTGAAAATAGGAAATTTGTAGAGGGGGAAAAAAGATAAGCTAAAAAATCCTGTGTTTGAAATTCCTTGGTAGGATTATTCCATTTTATAAAATACATTCTAGGTACAGATGTTTATTATCAGGGGATGTGCTATTTAAGTCAGCAGATATTTGTGAAATCCCTATTGTGTAAAGGAATGAATAAGATAAGATTTGAAAATTAGTAATCTTGGCAAACCTAGTTCTTGCTAACATTTTTTTGCTTTTTGAAAGGGAAAGGTGAGGCAGTTGGGGTTAAGTAACTTGCACAAGGCCACATGGCTAGTAAACGTTAAGTGTCTGAGGCCCAATTTTAACTCAGGTTCTCCTGACTCCAGGGCCAGTGCTCTGTTCATTATACCACTTAGCTGCCCCCAGTTCTTGCTAACTTATGTTCTGATCAGAATGTTTTAATTTGAGTACTCCCAACAAGAACATTTTGCTGTAAGAATCCCAGACTTGTTCACAGATGATTATTTTTCAGACACTATTCTGATTGTTGAATATTCTTATACTAGGCTGGAATGTTAGCACCAGGTACCAGAAGAGACATCTATGATCAGAAGCTAACATTACAACCAGTGGACAACTCGACAATTTCACTACAGATGGGTACCAACAAAGTTGCCTCCCAGAAAGGAATGAGTGTCTATGGGCTT
>CM053593.1:330313868-330337101 GCA_028646575.1 Pseudocheirus occidentalis | reverse complement strand
TCTATTTTCCAGGTCAGTGGTTTTTTCAGTGAGATATTTCACATTGCCTTCTATTTTTTAATTTGTTTGGATCTGTTTAATAGTATCTTGATTTCTCATAAAGTCATTTGCTTCCATTTGCTCCACTCCAATTCTGAAGGAATTATTGTCTTCAGTGAACTTTTGAGATTATTTTTCTATCTGGCAAACTCAACTTTTTAAAGCATTCTTCTCCTCATTGGCTTTTTGTGCCTCTTTTGCCATTTGAGTTAGTCAGATTTTAAGGTGTTATTTTCTTCAGTCAGGTTGTTGACTCTCTTATTATTTTCTTGCATCATTCTCATTTTTCTACCCAGTTTTACCTCCACTTCTCTTATTTGGTTTTTAAAATCCTTTTTAAACTCCTCTATGGCCTCTATCCATTTCCTGTTTTTCTTGAAAGCTTTTGGTGCAGGAGTTCTGATTGTGTTGTCTTCCTCTTGTTCCATGCTTTGGTCTTTTTTGTCCCCAAAAAAGGGATCTAAAGTTGGATTGCTGGGCTTGCATTGCTTCCTTTGCCTGCTCATATTGCCAGTCAGTTACTTGGCTTTTGGGCTCAGTAGTAAATCTCTGCTTTTCATAGGGGAGAGCTCTGTCCCAAATTGCTGGTATTTTCACAGCTGCCAGAGCTATTAGGAGGCTGCCATTTTTTGCAGCCCCCTCCAGCTTTCGCAGATTGAAAACGCACCTTAGGACTACCACCCAAGACTGTGATCTCAACCCAGGCAGCTCTAGGCAAGAACACTTAGCCTCTGAATGATCACTTGGCCCCCCTGAAATCTGCAGGCCAGGAGCTCTGAAGTAGCCACGTGGAGGGGGCTTCAGGGTCCCTGCTTCAGGCTGCTGCTAGCTCTGGAGACAGTTTGACTGGACCTCTTCCCCAAATTTAGCTGAGTTCCACTGACCTTTTCTCTTTGTCCTTGGCTCTTGTGGGTTGGTGATTCTGGAAATCACCACAGCTGCTGCTGATCCACACTCCTGGATGCCCTGGGGCTGAAACCACATGGGGCTGGACTCTGTTTCCAGTGTGCTTTGATGACCACCTACCAGGCTGCCTTCAGTGGGACCTTTGTTACTCCATCATTTTTGTGGAGTCTGGAGCTCTAAAATTTGTTTAGAGTCATATTTTATAGGTATTTCAGGTGGTATTGGGGGGAGCTTGTGGAGTTCTCCTGTTGTTACACTCTAGAGTCATTTTTTACATATATTGGAGGAGGTGGAAGCCACAGCCATGGGGAAGTCCTGTTTCTACCCCACCATCTTGGCTCCACCCCTCCATTAACTTATGTTTTATCAAAATTGGAACTAGCTAAATAGTTTTCTTAAGTCCCTAGTGCCTTTTTGACTTAATTATTTTTTCTTTCAATGACAAGTCCAACCAGTTATTGGAAGATAAATACTATAAGCATTTTTTTTCTTGGCATCTTGCCCCTTTTCTCTTCCTTTCTCCTCTTGTCTTTAAGGTCAAAACTTAAAATTTAATACTTAGTAGGTATCCTGCCAGTGGTACAGTTTGAATGTTTGTAAACTGTGCATGTCACTTCTTCACATCACACACAAGTCTTCTTTATGCCCTTCCAAAAATCCTTGATGGAGGGTGCATCCAGTGTGTCAGGAGACCATACTCTAGGTCTTTTTAATTCATTATGCATGAGACTAATGCAACATTTGAACTGTCAGTTATCCCTCTTTGCTACAGAACTAGTTTCCTTCCCCCACCCCGATTATGTATGTTCTGTGGATGATCTTTTGTGCTTTTTGTTGCTTCTTTAATTACTTACTTTTAATTTAAGTAATTAATTTAATTAAGTAATTTACATTACTTATTTACCCTCTTTAATTTTTCTGTTGTTTTTTGGGTCACCTTCAGTTTTGATTCTTCGGTGATTGTGGTGTTACAGGATTATGTCAACTCATTTTTCCTTCTTTTTCTTCTTGTTTTGAGGCAATACTTATGATATGTTCTCATTTTTCCTCCATAAGTTATACATTTGACTTTCTGTTTTAAACAAGTATTGCATTTTACTTTCCATGTCTTTATGTTTGACAAGAGGTCCAAATGTTTTCTGGCTGAGTTTCTGGGCAGTTGTGGCAATTCATATTGATACTTCTTCCTTAGGAAATGGTTTTAGTGTATGTTGGTGTCAGTTCTTACTTCATTTTCTGGTTTTTTTTGGAGTCAGTGACTTAGGTTGAAGCTGTGTTCTCAACTGATTTTCATCTTTATTCTTAACATCAAAGGTCTGACTGAACACTGCTGATTTGAAAATGACTTCTATCAATAACTAGTCACTTTCTGTCTTTTAAGCTATTAGGAATTCAATTTTTGTAGTTTTTTTTTTGTTTTTGCTTGCTTTGTTTATCACCTTCTAAATATTCTTGGTAAAGGTATTGATACAATATATGTGAGACTTTTCTTATTCTGGAACCATATTTCTCAACTTGTTTTTTTGCCTTCCTCCATATTCATCTTTATTGCTCATTATCAAGTTCAGAATAACAGTCCTCTATTTTTTATTTTATTTTTTTACTTTTTGAAAGATAAACTTATAAGCAAGGCAAATAAAGAACTTTTCTGTTGTCCTGTTTTCTAGGAGAAGAGAGACCACCAGCAGAGGTCTCTGTTTTATTGTTGTCCCATCACTACCATGATTACCTGATTTTTGTCAACTTTGTGATTTATGCCAGGAATTTTTCATCCTGTTTTTCTTGCTAGCCTGCCACATTGCCTCAGTTTCTCCTTTCCAAATGCCTTACACCTACATCTTTTCACTCAGGTTAGTTGATATCCATTCAGATCTTTTTTGGTATACACTGTTGCCTAATGTTACCCAATTGGTTATATTTGAACAATGTGTTCCCTAAAGTAGCTTCCAGTTATGAGTTGTAGCCTGCCAAATTTCAGTGACAAGTAAATGGGATTTTTTATGTGAATTGAGCTCCCCCACCTTATTTGAACTTCTAATTGGCTATTACCCATTGGGCATCCCTGTCCTAAAGAGTTTCTAGCAACTCACATTCAACTTGTTTAAAACTCAACTTTTTTTTCCATTTACACTTGTTTCCCTTCTTCATATCTTTCTTTCTCTTGATTATACCAGCACTTTCATAGTGACCCATACTTGAAATCACTGAGACATCTTGGACTTTCTGTCTCATCTTACATAACAAATCTAATTATATGTAATATCTTTTGCATCTGTATCAGAAGTGTCATCATCGACCAGTGACTGTTGAAGTTCATGTTTCTTTAAAAGTTCTTAATTCCTAAAATAACATAGGACAGATATATTCAAGAATTGAAAATAGAGATCTGTGTAAGGTTCAGGGCAAGAAAGTTTATTACTATTGGAAGGATCAGGGAAGGCTTTACTATATTTGTATTGGGCTTTGAAGGATGAGTAGGAATTTAACAAGGAGTCAAGAGAGGTAGAGAAAATATTTCGGTTAATAGGCAATAGCATGAGCAAAGATATGAAGGTGGGACAGTTCAGGACATGTTTGGAGGGCAAAGTATTTCAGTTTGACTGAATGTGGACTACCTGGGCAGGGTGGAGCTGATTACAGGTAACATTGGGAAGGGTGGGTTATGGAGGCACCAGGTTTGGAGGGCCCTGAGTGCCAGACAGACTGGAGTTTAGACCTTGCTTGTAATATAATAGAATGACACTGAAGATCCTTAAGTTAGAAGAGCGATATCATATACCTAAGAAAGATAAGGCTGGTAGTCATGAAGGGTAGTTGGGAGTGGGATGCATTGAGGAAGCAAGTTATAATATTAGAAGGCTATTGGAGTCATGCAGGTGAGTAAGAATGGGAGGTGGGAGAGAGATTGTAGAGACAAAACGTGTAGGGCTTTGTAACCAAATGACAAATGAGGAAGAGGGAAGAGTCAACTATAACCCTAAGGTTTCAGATACAGGAGACTAAATTTATGTTGGTGGTACCATTGAGAGAAATAAAGAAAGTCAGATTTAGGTGAAAAGATAGTAAGTTTGATTTTGGTTGTACTGAGTTTGAGGTGCATATAGGATATCTAGGTTTCTTGTCCTGCCTTGGAAATCAGGACTGGAGAGAGCCACCTACAAAGAGATGACATTACAAGCAATAGCATGAATGCAATTTCCAAGGGAAAGTATAGAGAGAGCAGAAAAGAAGGGCAAGAGCAGACCTTTAGAGAACTCTCTGCTTTAAGGGATTAGGAAAACAATGAGGATAGTGAAAATCTATTTAAAACATATACATACAAACTTAAGTTAATAAAAAGGTGAGCTTGGGGCAGCTGGGTGGTGCAGTGAATAGATTACTGGCCCTGGAGTTAGGAGGACCTGAGTTCAAATATGAACCCAGACACTTAAGACTTACTAGCTATGTGACCTTGGGCAAGTCACTTAACCCTAATTGCCCTCCAAAAAGCCAAAAAAAAAAGTGAGCTTAAATGTAAAGAAAAGGAAATTTTTAGAGGCCAAATTGTTCTTTCTGTTTACGTTTTTGTCAGTTCATTTAAGTCTTTCCATAGTTCTCTATATTTATCATCATCACCACTTCTTACAGTACAGTAAGTTCCATTACATTCATGTACCATTTGTTTAGCTGTTTTCCCAAATATAAATCAATCTACTTTTTAAAAAAAGTTTTTTGATCCTGCAGATGCTACTCAAAATATTTTTATGTATATGGAATCTTTTTATTAGTTAACTTCTTGAGTGTATTTCCATCAGTGGGTCAAAGGATATAGATAGTTTAGTCATTTTATTTGAATAATTTCAAATTGTTTCCCAGAAGAGGGCCCAGGACAGACCTCTCTGGGACAATCATGAGATATTTTGAAATAGTAGCAGAGTTGTAACAGGTTTCAATTTGTGATTACAATTTATTATGTGAGATGGAATGCTGAATTTAGGGAACAGCAAGTAGATCAGTTTGACTTGAAAATAGTACCTGTGAAAGGAAGTAAGTAATGTGTGGTTAGCTTAGACTGGAGAGGTGGTTTTTTTTCCAGATGGTGAAATGCTTTAAATGTCAAGAACCAGAGATCTGTATAGGTAGTAGGGAAGCATTGGAACTTCTTGAGCAGGGGAGTGCTATGGTTACATTAGTGCCATAGAATATTTATTTTGGCAGCTCTGTAGAGGATGTATTAGAGGAGGCAGTAGAAGCAGGAGTACCACGTAGCAGACTTTGGTATTAAACCAAGGGAGACGTGATTAGGGCTTGAACTAGAATAGTCGTTAAGTAAAGAAAAGTAAATGGACTTAAGTTTTCTAGAGCTAGAATCAACAGCTTAGCTGACACTGGATCTTGAGTTGCCAGCTACTAAAGACTCACATACTCTTTAGCCTTTTTTGCTTCTAAGATTTGTATGATTTGCTTTTCAGAGTGTTTCCTATCATCATTAGTGCTAGACACCTAAAGATAAAGTAGTTACTTTAGGGGCAGTTGTGTTTTGTCCTCATTACTGTGCAGTAGCTTTTAAGTTTAGATTTCGTACAGGATTATATGTGGCTGAATATCTCTTTGATTTCCAGTTCTTTACCAGCACAGAAAGAGCTAAAATAAATATTTTTGTACATAGAGGTCCTTTCCCTTTTTCTTTGATTTCTTTGGGATACAGACCTAGTAGTTGTATTGCTGGGTCAAAGAGTATGCTCAGTTTTTTAGCCCTTTAAGTAAAGTTGGAAAATGTTTTCCAGGATGGTTGGACCAGTTCACTACCAAGAATCATCAGAATACCTATTTTTCCTGTATGTCCTCCAACATCTGTCACTTCTGATGGTTATGAGGTGGTACCTCAGAGTTGTTTTTCTTTGCATTTTTCTAATGAGTAGTGTTAGGAAATTGAGGGGATGCTCATCATTTGAGGAATGGCCAAATAAGTTGTGGCATATGATGGTGATGGAGTACTATTGTGTTGTGGGAATAGGTTCAGAAAAACATGACAAGATCTGAATGAATTGATGAAGAATGAAGTGAAAAGACATTTATGTACAGTAATAACAATGTTGTAATGATGATCAACTATGAAAGATTTGTTTACTCTGATCAATACAGTGATTGAAGACAATTCCAAAGGGCTCATGATTAAAAAATGTTATTCTCCAGAAAGAGAAATGATGAACTCTGAGTGTAAATAGAAGTACAGTTTTCTCACTTTATTTTTTCTTGGTTTAAAAAAAATAGCTAATATAGAAGTACGTTTTGCATGATTTCACATGTATAATTGATATATTTCTTGCCTTCTCAGTGAGTGGAGGAAGAGTTGGGAGAGAGGAAGAGAATTTGGAAATCAAACTTTAAAAGGAAAAAATGGTATAAATAAATAATAAATTGGAATGGTTTTTAAAGAAGCATATAATAAATTCCATGGTTAACAACTATAGTATTTATCTATGCTTCATTCTGAACTTCCTCTGTTCTCTTCTGTGCACTAAAAAGAAAAATGTTTTAGCGGTCCTCTTTTTCTTTGTCATCCCTTGTTCTCCTCTACCCACTACCCCAAGTCTCCCCCCAATTAAAAACTAAGAGGAAGGAAGGAGGGAAAAAAGAACTTCTTGTGAGAAGTATAGTGAAGCAAAATCAATTCACACAGAGACCACGTCAGAAATGAATGTCTCATTCTCTACTTTGTGTCTTCTTTGTCAGGAGGTAAGTAGCATGCTTAATCAGAGAGGTCTCTTGGAAATACTCATACACACACATGATTGGTCATTACTTTGATTATTTTTCTTTATAGTGTAGCTATACTTGTATAAATTGTTTTCCTGGTTCTTCTCACTTTACTTTGCATCAGTTTATACTTGTAGGATTCTTTGAGATTGTCTCTTTCATCATTTCATATGGCATTCAAATATTCTATTACATATACCACATTTAGTTTAACTGTTGTTACTCGATTGTCATAAGAGGCATTCTGAGAGTTGAGTGGCAGGTGGACACCAAGACTGGATGAACAGCCCTGAAAAGGGCTTGGCAAGTCAGAGGTGCTTTTCTTCCTTGAACACATGGCTCCAAGGAAATGTAGCATGAGGGGCCACACCCTGATAAAATAGTCTTGGCAGATGGGCTAAACCAGATTGAGGCTAAACTGTAAATGACCAGCCTAAAACCCATCAGTGACGTCTGCCCCAAGCACATGAAGACTTCCCCTGGTAGAATGAGCACATGAGAACAGTTTGTTCCATTAGCCATGAAGATAGCTGAAATAGGCTCTGTGGAGTGCTTAAAGCTTGGGTAGACTTCAAAGACATAATGGTCATCTACTGCATCCTTGGTGATGGCCAATCTTGACTTTTGTCTTGCCATTGGACTTTGATGACTCTGGAAGAAAGAGTGAGGTTGATGACTTCGTGCAATTCTGTCTCCCTTAAATACAGTTCATGCACAAATCAAGACATCACCAATGATACCATTGGTCCTCTTTGAAAATGAAGGATGAACAGCATTGTAGTTGAACATACTGTAAATGTAAATTATAGTTGTAAAATTGATAAATGTTTGAAAATAGAGAGGTGAAGCTTTTCGTTCTGAATCTCAGGAAACAATAGAAAAAGTAGAGAAAGTGGTTCAGGGATTTCGGTGTTCTTCCTAATAATTATTCAGTCACTTCATGATAACTGGGAAGAGGTACCCCCAGAAGAAGGTCTTTTGATACTTTTCCTCTATGTCCCCCTAAAACCTTTTAGAATTCCTGCCATTTTTGTTACAAGTATTCCAGTAACAATTTCCAAATAAATCAGCCCTCCAAAACCTTCTGTAATTTTCATTTATTAAAATTTTTCTTTTTTTGTTGAATTGCTTTTTGTCATATTGTAGTATATAAAGAAAAACTTGCACTCTTACATAAATGTTGCAAATAAAATGTTAACTTGGACAGAAGTAGCACAGTTTTAGTTTTATGATTAATTTGTGATATAACTTTATCTAGAAAAACTTTACTTCTTTTTTCTTCTGTTTCTTCTTATTTGTAGAAAGAAGGAAAGAAAGAGCGGGCTGTGGTGGACAAAGTGTTCTTTTCAAGAATTCAAAAAATTCTGAAAATTATGGTTCCTAGAACATTCTGTAAAGAAGTAAGTATTATTTTGGAAAAATAGATAATGTTATAAAGTAGCTTTTGATAAGTATCATAGAAAGAGTGCTAGGTCTGGAGTCAGGAAACCTTGGTTTGAATTTGGTTTCAGCTACTTGCCTGCTGGGTGATCATGGGCAAGTCTTTTAATACCTTTTAGCTTCAGTTTAATTTGTAAAGTGGGCATAATGCTTGCGTTATTCCTGGACAAGGTTGCTATTGAAGAAAAGTGCTTTTTCAGCCTTTAAGCGTTATGTTAACATGACACATTATATAGTCTTTTTGGATTACAAGTCAAATTGTCTCCTATGTGAATATACTAAAGGAAAGGGCATTTCTTTGATTGAGTAAGCTTGTACAAATACTCTCCCATTCTTCAGTATGCCATCAGTGACTCTTAGGGTAAACAGACTAAGCAGTGTTACAAACAGACCTGAATAAAACAAAGTAGACAAAGGCATTGTAGCAGATCTTGGAATGTGGTTGAGGAGAGCCACCAGAAACCTCAGGGAGGAAGGAGATAAAAGCACACTGTGGTGGAGTTAGAGCACTGGCCTGGAGTCAGGAGAACCTGAGTTCAACTCTGGTCTCAGACTCTTACTTGTTTTGTGACTCTGGTCAAGTCACTTAACCCTGTGTACTTCCAGATAGCAAAAGAAAACAAAAGCACCCATGGAAACTGCCAGTTCTTTTGTGTGCAGCAGGCCCGGATCAGGCTGCACAAGTGACTGAGCATGTACTGCGGCACTGTCAGCTTCTGGCACCTGATCCAACAGAGTTATTTAGGAGAGGAGCTGATAGTGACGAAGAAAAAGTGTATTCATTAGCTTTTCTGCCCTTTAATTAGTTTTTAAAATGTCATCATCAAAAACATAAAAAATTGTTTATGTTATTATCACTATAGCCAGAACATATATTTGTATCTAGACCTGTAGGAAAGGAATGAACATCTGTGTTATGCCTCCCTGTGCTAGGCACTGTGTACTAAGCATTTGACAACTGTTAGCTTGTTGGATTCTCACAACGGGACAGTGGGATTTTACATTTTATAGTTGAGGAAACTGAGACAAGCAGAGGTGAAGTGACTTGCCCATGGTCACACAGCTAGTCATTGCCTGAGACTAGATTTGAGCTCGGGTCTTCCTGACTCCAGGCCTAGCTCTCTGTCTATTGTACTGCGTAACTGCATTTTCTAGACATATAAATATATAAATTCATAGGCTATTCAGCCTTTAGAACTTGAAAGGTACTATAGAGGTAGTTTAGTCCTAACATTTTTATTTTTCAGATGACGAAACTGAGTCCCAGAGAAGTTAAATGACTTGTTCAAGACACACAGCAAGCTCATCATTGCTAGAATTAAACATAATTTCTCCTCTCTAGGAGCCTGTGGTCCAAAAGGAGTAAATAATATTTCAAACATACATTTAATAATACAACACAACTCTTTTTTGGCCTGGATGATTTATCTAGAGCAGTAGTTCTTAACCTTTTCTGTGTCATGGACCCCTTTAGTAGTTAGGTGAAGTGTATGGACCCCTTCTCAGATTTTAAATGCACATAATTTTTTTTGAAGATTAGATTACAAAATAACCTAATTATATTAAATAGTTAGAAAATATAAAAAAAAAGTTCACAGACTCAGACTTAAGGCCTAGAGGGCTTTTGCTGTGTTTGCTCATACTAGACTTTACCCTCTTTATTAACAAGGTGTTGGATGTTGACAATGTCTATTGATTACCATGACTTCAGTCTTTAACATATGCCCCTACACAGGTATTTGGAAAAGGGACAGAGCTCATTAATCGATAGCAGCGGTTCTCAACCTGTGGGGCACGACCCTTTTGGGGTCGAACGACCCTTTCACAGGGGTCACAGAGTTTGCCTAAGACCATCTGAAAAACATATTTCCGATGGTCTTAGGAACCTCCTCTATCCATCTCCAGGCAGGTCTGCCTACATGCAGACACCCCCACATATGACTGTTAAAGGGTCATGGCATTAGGAAGATTGAGAACCACTGATCTATAGAGATCTACCTAAATTCTATAGTAGAGTTCAACTGTATGTTCCTAATTAAGAGGCAGTAGATTATATGTAGTTTACATATCAGTGAATGAAGATGAATTGGTAGGGAATTGCAAGACCCAAACCTTTAAGGAGTTCGCTCCTGAGGTAATATGCTCCTTCATCTAGGATATTTTCTCACCCCATTGCAGGAGGGATCAAGGGAAATGGGCTTGCTTAATTGAAATGTTACTGAGTTTGGAATGATGTTAATGCTGCATAGTTCTGGAAAGACTACTGATGGAGCTGTCCATATAAAATGATGACTGCATACAGGATAACTTCTTTTTGAGCAGCCTAGACCTTGGGAGGACACATTTCCAAGAAGTAACTCATATTTGCTTTTTCTTGGAGTTTGAGGGAATTGAAAGGTAGTGCTATGATATCATTGTTACATTTACATGCTACAATTTATTATCAGTTCTCCACTTGATGACATCTACTTTGTTTCCAGTTCTTTGGTACCATAAAAAAATACTGTAAAACATGACCACTTTCATGGCTTTAATCTCTCACTTCACTGGTAATGTCTTCCAGATGTATACTTTCAGCTGTTAGTAATTGGTGGAGAATTCTGGCATTATCTCTAATTATAATAAACTTTTTTTGGTCTTATAACAACTACTGACTTTTAAATAGTGCCTTAAGGTTTACAGAGACTTTTACTTACCTTCTGTTACCCCCTTCCTCAAATCCTGTAGAGTGTATGCTATATTTATTATAACCATTTTGTAGATGAGGAATCTGTTACTCAAAGAAACTAATTTGCCCATGATCAGATGATCTGTAGTGCTCAATTCTTGTCTCCATTGCTTTTATTTGCTGATGTTCCCTCATAGTGCCTTACTGATACTTTTCAGACAATTGAGATCCCACCTATCTTTTAAATTCCTTTTGTTGTTGTTCAGTCATTCCAGTCTTGATTGTGTCCAGCTCTTTGTGACTCTACCGGGAGTTTTCTTGGCAAAGACACTGGAGTGGGTTTGCCATTTCTTTCTCCAGCTAATTTTGTAGATGAGGAATCTGAAGTAGACACAGTTAAATGATTTGCCCAGGATCACACAGCTAGTAAGTTTCTGAGGCCGGCGTAGGCCTGGCACTGTATTAACTGTGCCACCTCGCTGGCCCTTTAAGATCCTTTTCAAGTTTTACCTTTTATGGAAAGTTAAAAAAAAACAAACCCAAACCTGTTCTTGCCCATGTTAATCTCTTCCTTCTCTGTATTCTTAAGAGCACTTAGAGCTATATAATTGTAGCTCTAGATTATGTAAAAGATTCTTAAGATAAAAATAATATCATAGAATGATAAAATGGGAATGGCTGTTAGAGATAGGATAGTTGAACCAAGTACTTTTACAATCGAAGAAATTAAGGTCCAGGAAAGGAAATTAATTTGCCCAAAGCTGTAGGACTGATTAATCCCCAGTGCTGGGTCTTAGAAGCCAGCCACACAGTAGTATTGTGTTTCCATTGCTTGTTCCCCACTTGAGGTAATACTTCAAGTATGGTAATGACAGCTCTACTGATACCTCCTAACAGTGCTGGGTGAATACTGATATACTCATTGTTTCTTGGTTGTTGAATATTATATTGGGGGCCTGGGAAGGGGCAGGGAAGGCAGTTATTCATTGATTGAAAGAATAAAATTGAACAAACAACATATTACTGGCAGAATTATTATCATTGTTCTATTATTAAAGCACTGCCATTAGTAGACATTGTATAAAGTCCATCTTGGAAAAAAGGTCAACTGTAAGGTAAGTTGAGACAGGTAGATGTTTGGGTTTCTGTAATAATGGTATTTATTGCCAGTTGTACTATTATGGATAATATATTCTTATGATAAAGGGAACGCAAAGCTTAGGATTATTTAACTGCTTAGGGTTTTTAAGCATTGTTTAATTTATCGTATGTATTTTCTTCTAGACAGGTTACTTGATACTTATTGCTGTTATGCTGGTATCTCGCACATATTGTGATGTTTGGATGATTCAAAATGGGACACTCATTGAAAGGTATTTTTCCATTCACTTCTATTATGTCAAAAAAAACCTACTTTGCCACCAATTCAAATTTATATTATCAAGAGAGAAACTAAATTACCACAAATTTAACTCTAAAATGATGTCTAAATCATCAGCCTCAATATTTACAGTTGATTAGGCAATTATAAATAAAACATTTAAAAATTTTTCCATATATTTCATCAGGAAGCAAATAATCATTAGAGGTTATCATTAGAAAAAAGTAAACCACTAAACATCTTGAACCTAACATTTTTAATATATTTTCTTTATTTCTTTTCTACATATTGAAGTGTATTGGATTTGAAACTTTGAGACCATTTTGAATTAGAGTTTTAGCTTCAAAATTAAAGAGTTAAGTGTCCTGAAAAGTTTTTGTATTTATTTTCTATTAAGAATTTTTTTCTTCTTCTATGGTCTGCTTTTAGACTATCCTAACTTTTAAGTGTCCAGAAGTTTTTAAGGTTGTTTAATATTTTATGTTCTTTTTACTAATCAAAATATTTACAACAAACATACTTACTAAAATATTATGGTGAAAGCTGTACCAAAAGTTTTGAAATGAAAACATTATTTCCCCTCTCAGATACTTTGTACGTATCTCGGGAAATTTGGTGACAGGGGTGCCAAAATTGTTCCTTTTATCAGTCTCCCTTTGAGAATGGAGGAAATCAACATTGCTTTTTTTAAAACAGTATATTTGTTCATATTATTTTTACTCGAAAGGTACACTATTAGTACATTTTGTTGATACTAACTCCAAGCAGTCCGTGCTTTATGACAAAGATGTTGGCAGTTTTCTGCCCCACTTATTCATTGTTATCTAGCATTTATGTATCACTTATCTTTGCTCTTGCTCCCTCTTTAGTTTCGATAGTAGGGATCCATACTGTTTGTCTTGTGATATAACAGGAATGGAGAGAAAGAAATGACTGCTGGTATTGAAATAAATTTTAAAAAACATGCAGAAACCACTGGGTACATATTGATGCAGTTAGCCTGTACATGCTGTGTTCAACAAGACTGTCATGACTACTTCTGTAACTATCCCAGCATCTGCTTTCCCTGCCTTCATTCTCCCTCAGGCTGATCTTTGGTGCTTTCCTCATCAAACCTCCTCATGATTTTGAGGGAAAACCAGAGAAGAGACCATAAACAAAAGGAGGACCAGTTTGTGGAGGCCCATGCCCTGAATTTTGAAGGGCAGGGCAATTGAAAGAACACTCATTGTGGCCAGAGGACTTGGCTCTCATTTCTCCTCACATGCCCATATCCCTTGATATCCTGGCACCTCAGTTCTCTCATTTGCAAAATAGAGGGATTGGACCAAATGGCGTCTGAGGCCACCCCATATTCTTTGGTTCTGTGTGTGATCTTATGAACAAAACCCTTAGTGAGATCTTCAGAGATGTTTACATGTGGATGTGGTTTGTGTACTGGATTTGGTGTCCAGGGACCTGACCTAGGCTCAGATTTCACACCTGCCTTACTTAGACAGTCACATCTCAGACCTTCTGTTTCTTCATATGTAAAATGAGGTAGGTGACACATGAAGTCAGTGGTCTTGTCATCCCAATTTTAAGTTCCCATTTTAAGGTCAGTAGAATGATTCTAAATGCTTTTTTAAAGTTACGGAAAATCTTATGAGCTGTCCAGATCTACCTTAGAAAAACCTTTCCAAGTTTTAAGAAAGCAAACAGATTAGTAAAATGGGAAGAATTCTAACTTTGGAGTTAAGGGGAGCTGGGTTCAAATGGGATGTTTATGTTTATTGCCTCTGTGACCTTGGGAAGAAACAAGCCTTTATTAAGACCCTGCTTTCTGCCAGGCATTTGACTAAGCTGCCTGCTGCAGGATGATCTCATTTGGTCCTCACATGAATGCTGTGAGGTAGGTGCTATCATTATCCCCAGGAAACTGAGGAGGACAGAGAGGTTAAAGTGCCTTGTTCAGTGTCACACAGTTTGGTGTCTGAGCCTGGATTTCAACTCAAGGCTTCCTGAGTCCAGGCCACATACTCTGTCCCCTGTACCACCAGATGCTTCAGGGAAGTTACCTAATCTCTTGACTTGAGATTCTTCAGCTATAAAATGAGCCCTTCCAGCTCTAGAGCTATAATCCTATAATATAAAATTATTAATTGTTTATTTACACTTAGTATTTTAGTTTTAGGTAGATCTGTTTTATGATATGTAGGATTGGGTTTTATTGCATGATTTTTAGGGTCCCTTGTATGATCATTACATCTAGGACATTGATGCCCATTTTATTGTTCTTTGCAATAACATAATCTACTTTATCATGTGATGTTCAGTAATGTGTTACAAAAACTACAGAGGAGGACTGCCCCATACACAATTGAATTATAATACTTTTATGCAAAATAACCTTCATTTATATTTTCATAACATTTCATATTTATAGTACTGTGCTAAATAAGTTTGCAGGATGTGATAAAAATTGCAGAAAAGTTAAATGTTTGTTATCAGTTCTTTATTTACTGGGACTATGGAATATTATCTTCATAAATTTGTCATTTTCTACTTCCTAAACATCTTTGCATCTTGTTCCTTTCTAGTGCAGTGATATATCTCAATTAAAGAAACATCATATATGAATGAAGCTCTTTCATAGCTTTGTTTACATTCACTTTATAGGTTTCAGGAAGCAGTGTTGATATGCATCACATTGTTGCTCCGTGGCATTGTGAAACAGCATAGTATTAATTAAAAGAGCATTGCACCCAAAACCTGATTCCAAGTCTTAGCTCCGCTGCTTCATAATTATGTGACCTTGGATGAGCTCTTTAATTCCTTGCCCTGTTGAAGCAGCATGGTGTAGTGTAAGGAATGCTGCATTTGGAGTCGGAGGACCTGAGTTCATATTCTGCCTCTGCTGTGTAATCTATACAAACCTGGACAAATCATATCCCCCCTACTGTGCCTTACTTACCTCATCTGTAGAAGGAGAAGGTCAGACCAGATCACCTGTGGGGAAACTTTTAGCTCTACATCTGTGATGTGTGGTGTATAAAACGGAGAGAGTGACCTAGGGGGCAGACGGCTGGATCTGGAGTGAAAAGACCTGTGTTCAGATCCTGCCTCTGATACTGAGGAGTGTAGAACCCTTTGCAGCTTCAGTCCACTTTTGTGAGCCTCAGTTTCCTCTTCCGTAAAATGGGAGTGGTAATAGGATCTGCCTCACAGAATGTGTTCGTGTAAAGTGCGTTGCAAACCTTAAAGAGCTATATAACAACAGTAACTATTATTTATATGTATGAAAGTTCATAAAGCACTTTATAAATATAAGCTAGTATATATACCTGCTAATTTGTGTGTTTGTTCAAAGCTTCTATTTTGAAATAGTTTAAGGTAAATGAAGCCTTATTGTGCTTCCTCATCTTCTCCTTCTTTACTCTATTTTCCTTCCTTCTCCTTCTACTTACACTTGGCCACCCAGCTTTGTAGAGAGGAGGAGCTGGAAACTGGCCTAGCTGTGGTTATTGGGTATTTTGGAGATCATTTTTCAGATGAAGAAAGAACTAATTAAGTCATTTGGCAAAGGTCACATAGCTTGTTATTAATAGACTTTGTGCTAGAGGGTAAGGGTGGAAGAGTGTCTATCTTCTAGGATATTGCGCTTACATGAGCACAGATTGAAACCCTGTTTTCATCCTATTCCTCAAGGTTCACAGGTCCACATTTTCTTTTCTTGGGCATTTGGTGTGCTACAGAGGCATTACTGTACAGAGGCATTATTACACTAGGTTATATAAAAACAAGAGTGGTAGTTTAGTATTTGTCAACTTTATTTTGGCACCTTAGATTATCACCTTGTTCTGCTCCTACTTATAGACTAGTTTCCCGCCCCCCATCTTTCTTATATACATTTCATGCATTCCTTCAGATATTTATATCCTGAATCATACTCATAATGCTTAAACTGAATTATATTCTGTCATTTTCTTACCCTTCATTTCATTGCCCTCTTATATTCTTTTTCTTGTTATTTGTTAAATATATCATTTGCTTTCTTCTAAAATAATTAATATATTTCTTCAGATCTAACACTGGCTTTATTTGCTTTAGACTTTCTTCTGTTAAGCATATAATCATACTGTTTTGGAGCTAAAATAACCTTAAACGATAATCCAATCCAGCCCCTTCATTTTTACAAATAAGGTGCTGAGAGTTAATGAAATCATTTTGCAGAGGTTATACAACTTGTTAGTGATAGATATAGTACTAGAACCCAGGTTTCTTCTGATTCCCACTTAACCTCTTCCACCTGGATGCTAGAGACTAGGACTCTTATTTAGGCTTTATTTCAGGGTCTTGTAGTTTTTGGTTCCTTCTTTATTTGTGACAGTGAGCCTATAAAAATATGACATGTGAAGTAAATTCTTAATTGAAATCACAATACCAGGTATTCCTCTGCCAGTTCTACAAGTTTCTCATTAAGGATGGAAATGTGATACCATATACTGACTTGCAGATAAACTAGGTCAGACTTAGAGATTATTAAATAGTTGTTGATTTTTTAGGACCCCTGTTGTAGACAATTAGAGGTCAGAACTTTTCTTACCTTTTCATATGAGTTTTAAAAAAGGATTTAGTGACACTTTTCAAGTATTCTTATAATAGTGAATTCTTATAATAGTCATTTTGACTTCAGTTAAATTTCTTAAACCATAGCTATCATAACTCCTTTTGAATTTCTGGCTTCTGACACTTGAGGATTTTGGTTTTGTTAAACATACAAGTTTAAAAGACTTGAAAAGTTAGACTATTGAACAGTAAATCATTTGGGGGGAAATGTAGAAAGCTAAGGTTATCTTCTGTTTTGAATAGCAGTTCAAATGTTTTTAGTGATTTTTTTTTTGCCTCTCAAAAAGATTAAATTTCTGTGGAACATAAATGCCAAAAAGAATACTCTAAGAAGAACTTGATATGGTTCTTCATATACTTTATTTTAATGTAATGTTTTGTACATCTTTAGGTTTCTTTGTCAACAGTTTGTTTTTTTGCATCATGAATAAATGTGATTGGTAACTTAGGAAAGACTCTTCTTAAAGAAATAAATTGTTATTCTTTTCAAACTACAGAAAAAATCTTGATTTTTCTACTGCTTTTGAAATTTCCAAGCATTTAAGTTGTAATTTTTTAATGGGGCATTTTATAGATAAATAAACTGGGAAACTTATGTTTTAAAATTAATTTTTGTAGGTATAATTTGTTTTTATGTCACCTATGTTTTGTTTCCTCCTTTCAGAGAGCAGTTTTTATAATAAAAAAACAAAAAAGCAGGAAAAGTTCAGCAGCAAAATATTTAAAGAATTCGGCATTATATAAAGTGAAACTAATACTTTAAAAATGATTATTAGAGCACCTGCAGGATTTTTTTTTAAATAAAGCAATTATTTTTTCTTTTTCAGTGGAATTATAAACAGAAATAAGATATTATTCAAGAAACACTTTGTAAAGTTTATAGCTGCCACTCCAATGGTAAACCATTGCTTAAAAAAGCATGCGTTTATTATATTTTATAATAATGTGTGTTCCACAGCTTGAGCATCACTAAGGCACTTTACTTCACATAAATTCTAGCCAAAATTGTTAAGCTTTTTGTTGTCTTCAGTGTTTCATGTTGCTAATGTTTTTTATTAATAAAAATAACATTGTATTCTTATTTATTTTGTTGGCTTTCATCACAGTGTATTTATATTTTTGCCCTTTAGGATTTGAGGAACTATTTTAAAATTTAGTATTTAATTTTAACTTTAGTCCCAAAGATTTACCTTCTGATATAATTTCTAGATGATAAACATTTTTAAACCAAGGATTCCTATTAGTCGTCTTGGTACTATAATTTTTTTCTGTTTACTTTGTTTTCATAAAGATTTTGATAGTTTTTATAGCTTTCAGTTCCAAAGGGAGCCATTAAATATAATTCTTCTCTGAAATACATAGTAACTTTGGAAGATATAAATCTGCTAATAATGTTCTTAGCTACCATACTGAGTGAATTCTTTAATTCTAAAATTCTATGACTCATAGAAGTAGAAGGGACCTTATGCTGGTACTTAATCTTAAATTAATTTCACTGCCCTTTATCCAGGTAGATGAAAATCCATATTTAAAAAATTTCCATAGAAATAGTTCTCTGTTGCTTAGCAGCCTATTCCCATCTTTAACATGATGTGATATGTTTTTCTCTCTGCATCCTTCTTAAAGTAGCTTACTTTGTTCCTTCTGTACATTCTCCAGGAGAGGTTGGGAATAACTGGTTGTCATTCTTGTTATATAGGCAGCCAGGTAGCACATTGGGTAAAACTTTGAACTTGGAAGACCTGAGTTCAGATCCTGCTTCAGTCACTTACTAGCTGTGTAACCTTGGCCAGGTCACCTAATCTCTGCCTCAGTTTCCTCATCTGTAAAATGAGGATAATAATAGCACCTGCTTTACAGGGTTTTTTGTGAAGATCAAATGAGATGTTCTTTCTAAAGCTTTGCAAACCTTAAAGCACTATATAAATGCTAGCTCTTTTTATTGTTGTTATTATACTTGTTTTTCTCCCCAGGTAAAAGCCACTTAGCGAGGAACTATCTCAACTGTTCAAATAAAATGCTAGCAACAAAAATTGTGACCAGGTTTTTTGTTTTGTTTTTGTAAAGAAAATGTTTTCAAATCTTTTTATTTATGGACTCTTTAGATAATTTAAAATTCTCCAAAGTAAATAAACAATGTACAAAGACTGCTTACTATGATGATTTGCTTCATTTGCAACTAACACTCTGCATGTGGTGGTTTGCAGTGGTATCATTGGTCGCAACAGAAAAGATTTCACGCGGTATTTGTTCAACTTCATCGCTGCCATGCCTCTCGTAAGTGTACTTCTTTAAAAAAAAATCAGGTTTGTGTATATATTTTTAAAATGATTTATTATGAATAGATTTTCCAACGCCTGTTTAGAATTATGGCCTGAATTTTCATCTCAAAAAGAATTATAATCATATCTTGTATTAGCCAGGAGAATTGTAGTCCTCCTGGTACAACTTATGCTTTAGTTTCATTTCATTATACATAAAGGATAGTAGTGCCTTAAAACTGGTAGTATTTATTTAGTATGGACAACTATGTGCTATAAAACCTACAAATCTCAAAGTTGATTGGAATTTACAGTCTGATTTTATTTAACTACTTGAATATAATATAAATGGAATTTGGGGGGTATTAGAATTGCTAAATATTTTTTCCTAGCTCCTTTAGGTTTTAATTTAGTGACCTTTTGCACTGTGGAGATTTTAACATTAAACTGAGAGTAAAAGTAGAGACTATGTGTAAAATGCCCATTTTAAAGTAGAGTTTTAAATTGTTGGAAACCTCAATTTAGTAAAAATTGATGGGAGTTGAAAAGTAAATGGGAAAAGAACAATCTTTTGCACTATTATTTTAAAAGTTGAAGTAAATATAGACCAGGGGTGGAGAATCTGTGGCCTTCTAGGTCCTTGGGTGCAGCCTTTTGGCTGAGTCCAAGTTTTTTACAGAATAAATCCTTTTATTAAGGGAATTTGTTCTCTGAAGTCTGGATTCAGTTGCACTTGGCTGCACTTTAGGACCTAGAGGACCACATGTAACCTTGAGGCCACTTATTCCCCACTCCTGTATAGACATTAATCTCGAGGTGGAGGCTCAGCCAGAAGACTGATATTTAGAATTTATGCCTTTGTTTGAGAGGTTGTGAGGCAGAAAACAGAATTTTCTTGAGGTGATTCAGAAAACATATACATAAAGTATATCTCACAGGTATCTCCTAATAATATATAACCAGATATATGGCATTTTACTTGAGGGTAATTGATGAAAAAGGCATTCACTTGGTGTACATGAACTTAAGTTAAACTTATATTTAGCTTTTCCTTGGGGAATTCACCTTAAAGTATACTAAATTTTCCTCTTGTGTCAGGGATGCAGATGGATATACTAAAAATATATAGAATTCTGCTGTCATCTTTCTTGGTGATTGGAAACACTTTTCAGTGCATTGTATTACTATGACAGCATTGTAGCCAGCTACTCTGGCAAGAGAAATGTGGTGATGTAATGAGACATATTTTGCTATGTCTTTGCTGCCTACTTTTTCCATCTTTTTCTCTATATCCTCTCTCTAAACCACATCTTATAATTTGTAATGAAAATAAACAGGAAAATAAAATTTGATACTCAGAATTCTGTTTTGCTCCCCAACTTCCTCTGTTGCTGTTGTACCCATATTTCAATATATAGCTTAAATGCTGCCTTCTCCATGACATTTTCATTCATCCCCTTAGCAGAAATTATCTTTTTCTTTTTGAATGTCATTTTTATATGAGTTTATATTTTATTTTATCTCATAATTACTTGCATTTTGCATGCATGTCTTATACTGTATCATAAATTTCTTCAAGTCTAGGACTTTGTTATTTATCTTTGTGTTTCCCTTAGCACCTAGCATAGTGCTTAATAAATGTTGGATACAAATCTGAGGAATAGGGTCATTTTTTGAAATTCTTGCCCTCTGAAGATAGGTATATTAGTACATTGTTAGTGGAGCTATGGATCACAAATATTTTGCAAATAAAATGATTAAAATGTTTGTAGACTGATTCAGAGGTTCTCTTATTAGGAGATTATTGTTAAGAAGAATGCCCCTGTACACACTAAAATAATTATAAGTAGCCTTTTTCTGTGTGTGGTGGTGGTGGTAGCAAAGTAGATGTCTATAGATTGGGGAATGGCAAAAGAAATTGTAGTACATGAATGTAATGTAATATGCCTGTGATGTAGAATAGGACAAATATGATGAATAAAGAGAAACATTGAAAGACTTACATGAATTGATGCATAATGAAGTAAGCAAAGCAAGAAAACAATATATACTGTGACAACAGCAATTTAATGGAAAGAATAAGCCACAAGACAATTGAAAATGAATGTTGCAAGATTACAGGACAAGCATGACTCTAAAGAAGAGATATGAGAAGATAAATCTTCCTTTGGAGAGATGGGAAGTTCATGGGTGTGGATCATAGCAGATATTTTTAGAATTTAGAATTTTTCCATGGTTTGATCAGTTTTGCTAATTTTTTCTTATCTTCCTTTTTGTCTTTAAAAAAGTTTTAAAGTTTTAAAAAAACTTTAAAGTTTGTCTTCAGTGGTATTATTATGTGAGACTGTCAGATATTTTGCTGAAATTAAGTAAAATATGTTGGAAAGAGTGCTGAATGTGAAGTTCAAAAACCTTTTTTCAGATCTGGGCTCTGACCTTTAATAATTATATGATCTTGCACAAATCATTTATCCCCTCTGAAACTCATTTTATTTATGTGTAAAATAGGAATAAGAATACTTAACAGTTGCTGAGTTTCTGTAATGTGGATTAAAGAAATGTGTGAAGTGTTTTGTGAACTTTAAAATGACATTAAAGTAAGCTGTTACATACTATGTCCCTCCCACATATCAAGTAACAGCAGCAACTCTCAAAAAAGGAAATGAAATTAATCGTCCATAACTTGTTCTTTTTTTTCCTTTTTTCCTTTTTTTTTGGAGGGCAGTTGGGGTTAAGTGACTTGCCCAAGGTCACACAGCTAGTTTTTGTGTTATGTGTCTGAGCTCGGATTTGAACTCAGGTCCTCCTGACTCCAGGGCTGGTGCTCTATTCACCTAGCTGCCCTTCCCCCCATAACTTGTTCTTAATGAACTGCTAACCCTTCCCCACTTCAGTAATATTTTCTTTACTTTCTAAATACTCTCCAGGTGTTCTTTAGTAATCTGTGCTGAATTTTACCAGGAATTTACATAAATTTTACTATCATATAGTATTTGACACCCCACCTTTTGAAATTCAGGGTAATGTTTGCCTTTCTCCAATTTTAGGGCATGTTACCCATTCACTGTGATTTCTCAGAGTTCACTGACATCAATTAAGCAATATGCTCAAGTTTTTTTCAGTAGTGCTCTTGGATGTATTTTGTTCACTTCCAGGATCTTCAGCTAATTTAGGTCTTACAGGGTTCTCTTTTCCATCTCACTTACCTTGAGTTGCCATCCCCTCCTCCACCCCTTCCTTTTTAAAAAAAATCTTCCCGATGTCATTCTTTGGGAGAGAAAACTGAGGCAAAATGGGACCCAGTCTAATGACTCTTTCTCAGATGTCTTTCTTTTTGACATTTATTATAATTGACCAATTTCTTCCTTCTTTAAACTCTTCTTCCTTGATGTTTTCCTGCTTTTCTTCAGGTTTATTTCTTTTCAGTTTCCTTTTCCCATTACCTCTCCTGGTACTATAAATGTAGTCATTCACTAATGCTCTGTTTTCTGTTTATGCTATTTCCCTTGTTAATCTTGTTTGGTTTTATGGCTTCAACTATCCAATCATACTGACCTACTTGCTGTGTCTCAAACTTGGTATTTAACCTTTTGCCACAATTATGTTTTTCCTCAGTGTGTCTTGAATGCATGGAATGCATTTCTTCCTTACCTTTACTTCTAAGCATAGCTGCCACAGTTTTCCTGATTTGCAGATTCTTGAATTGCAGAACTGAAATTCTTGATCTCCAGTGGCTCCCATTTGCCCGTAAAATAAGTACTAAGCATTTAGCTGAATATTAATATATTTCCACATTTTGGTTTCAGTTTATTTTCCCCGTTTTATTATAGTACCTTTCATGTACTTCAGACTTAAGAACTGAAATATTAATTGTTGTGGGGCATGTGCGAATTCCTCTGTGTCTTCCATAATGTCAGTTATTCAGCAAATATTTACTAAGTACTGTGAGGCAGGCATTGTGTTGGAGGTTTAGGATACAATGGAACTTAAATTCTAATGAAGAAGACAACATGGATATGTGTAATGAGATAGAGTAGTTATTAGGTAACTTTTTGGTAGGAAGGAATGAGCTGCTGGAGTGACCTTGAAAAGACTCTTCCAGACAGTGGCATTTGAGCTGAGTGTTTAAGGAACCCAGGGGTTCTAAGACAAGGTGAGGTGGGAGGACATTCTAGGCATAGGGACATTAAT
>CM053593.1:330278601-330313368 GCA_028646575.1 Pseudocheirus occidentalis | reverse complement strand
GTTTGGAATTAATGTATGTTATGACATACATTCTTAGTTCAATAGATCTGCAGTCATCAGTGTGACTAGTCCTTTCATCAGTGTAAATTGCAATCTATCCATACCCTCTCCTTCTCTAAAACTCTTTATCTATATCCTTCCATAAATTATCCAGTGATTAGGAATTAGAGATCCACCTAAAATGTTGAGGATCTTCCTCTGGGTGTATTGGCATTGTCTGAATATGACAGATAGCCTTTTCATCACTTACCCCTTATTCTCTACAGATGACTGCTGTTCCTTTTGCAGGCATACATTTTTATGATAATATATTTTATACCATTTTTCCCACAGAGTCCTTCATTGATAATGTATTTACAACCTAGTCTAGCCCATTCTGTACTTCTCCTTTGCTCTTTTGGTGACTTTTAACTTCAGTACTTAAGAGATTGTGCTGTTCCTTGACTCAGAATCACACAGCATCATAGAAAGAATATTGTTAAAACTTTGGGTCATTGTTTTGGGAAAATAGTTTGGAATAATTGAGAAAGCATTATGTTTTTAATCCACAAGGCATTCTAGTCCACTCTCTGGTTCAGTACTTAGCTTAGCTTATTTTTCCAGTCACTGTATCTGTCCAGAATAAAGGCACTGACACACACACACATGTGTATATATATATAGTAATCAATAACTTCAGGCATTAAATTGGTAAATACCAGATAGCATGAAAATCGATTATTTTTAATAGGGAGAAAAAAATAGGTTTCAAATATTGGAATCCCTTTTGAATCGCAATCTGTGTTTAGTCAAACCGTCAGTGCCACAGAATCACCGATTTTCAGAAGTGGGAGGTTGTGCCTATGAGGCATCATCCATAGAGTTAGAGCTAGAAGGGAGCTTCATTGTCATCTGATCCAACACCCTCCTCAATACCATCCCTTATAAATGGTTACGTAAACTGCCAGAGGTCACACAAGTGACAAAGCCAGGATTTGAATGCGGGTCCTCTGCACTTTTTCACTGACCCAGGGAATCTCTGTGGCTCTCCATACTTCAAGTATAAAGTAACCAGAGCATGGAGATGTGGAGGGAGGAGGAGGAGAAGGAGGTGATAATAGGAAAATAAGTTGGCAAGCTGGGGAGGAGATGCTTCTTGGAAAGATCAATAGTGGTGGATAGTGGAACCACCTTCCTGAGTTCCTTTGTATTTTAAGTGAGATAGGGGGTCAGCAACAATTCTTTTGGAAGGTCTTATCAGTGATGCTCTTGCAGTTCTTTTGGATGGAGGGTGAATTAGATTCAGCTGTGACTGCTGTGTTTTGGTATCTCAGAGTGTATATTTGGCGCCACAAAAAGTGTGCGTGACTGAACCCTATTAACTTGATATATAGGGCATATCAAAAATGATAGTGCACTGAAATGTTTGGAATGACCTACGTATAGACTTAGATGCTTAACATGATTATTTCAGTCTTGGGAGTTAAGGTATTGTAATTGTGAATGTTATTTTCCTGTTTATGGTTATTTTATGTCTTTTACTTCTCTGCTTAATTCATATTCATCATTTCTTATCTTTATGTGTCACAGTTTAGACATTCCTCAGCTGATCAGCATCTACTACTGTAAGAAGCACTGCTATAAATGGAGTCATCCTTTCTGTTACTTCTTTGTAATATATGCCTTATAGTGGTGTCTCTGGGTGTAGCAGCAAGCACCCTAGCATAACCAGAATGCCTGTTAGCACAGGTTCTTTGATCTGCTTTTCTGAAAGCAACTCAAAAAGGAGTTAATAATATCACTTTAATCAAACTAAATCAAATCATCACTAAATAAAAAAATCAAAATCATTTGCCTAGTTTAGGGGGAAAAGTCAGCACCCTGAATTTCAGAGAAAATACAAACAGAAGTTACAAGCACACGCGCACACACACACACACACACACACACACACACACACACAGGAATTTGATGGCCTCTGAAGTTCTTTCAAGATTTAAATTTATGATTCTCATTCTGTGTCATAGGCTTTTTATTTACTTTCTTAGCATAATTCTAAATTGCTTTCCAGAATGGTTAAATCAATTCATAGGTTCCACCAACAGGATATCAGTATATCTTATAAGACTGTAGTCTTCCATAGCCATAACAGTATTGGTCATTTTCGTTTTTTGTCATCTTTGCTATTTTCCTAAGTGTGAGGTAAATATTTTAGTTGTTTTGATTTGCATTTCTTATTGGTGATTTAGAGCAATCTTTCATATCATTAATAGTTCATCAAATTCATCTTTTGAGGATTGTTTGTTCATTTCCCTTGATTAATCCATTGGGAAATGGCTTTCAATATTAAATATTTGTTATTTCTTTATATAGCTCAGATATCAGACCCTTTTCAGATACACGTTTTTCCTTCAGTTTTCAGCTTCCTATCTCATAGTTGAATTGATCTCATTCATCTCTTTTTTTTCATATCTTCCTTCTTGGGTGTTCATAGTTTTTTAACCTCATGTCATTTTTAAGATATGGGAAATATCAATAAATATTGCATGTTTCACTTTTATATTTGGCCAGGTGGAACACTTACATAATTTCATCTTATTTCGATTCTCCATGGGATTTGTTGATAGCATTATTGCCAAATGTAAGTATTTGTAAGTAATTTTTTCTGATAGGATGAGATTTTTTAAAAGAAGACAGCAATTATTTATTTTTGAACATTTTAAGTATAAATATTATGTTGCAGATCTTGCCACTGTGGTTGGTTACCTGGTTGTTAGTCGTCCTTTCCTGGACTTATCACATCCTCGACATCTTAAGAGTACCCATTCAGAACTTTTGGAGGTAAATGGTTTGTGAAATAAGCCAACATAATATCCTATTTAATTAGACAATGGAGGTGAAAATAAACTTTTGTTTCTGCTTAAGGATTACTACCAAAGTGGAAGAATGCTTCTGAGAATGTCTCAAGCTCTGGGCAGAATAGTCTTGGCCGGTCGTGAAATGACCAGATTAGCTGGGTAAGGACTTGGTAATAGACAACAGCAAAAGTCTTTTTTTACCTGCATATTATTATTGATGACACCTAGTTAATTTATTCAGCAGATATTTGTTGTTTGCCTGCACACTGGAGGATATAAAGATCTATCTAAGACATCATATGTCTCTTCAAGAAACTTACTCTAATGGAGTGTATAACACATTTATAGAGATAACTAGATAAGAGAGATTGTGATAAATGCTGTACAAATCATTAAAATAAATTGATATGGAAATTAAAAGGGGAAAGAGATGACTTCTAGCTCAGAGGAATCAAGGGAGGCTACAAGGTGGAGATGAGGTTTGGGCTTCAGCCTGTGAGGATGCTTGGGATCTCTGTAGTGAAGATGGGGAGGGGTAGGTACTCTGCTTGCAGAGGCAGCAGCATCAAGAATGGCCCAGAAGCTTAAAAAGGCAAATCTTCCATATGCACAATGAAATACTTAAACATTGACTGTCCAGGGGCAGATTTTCCTCTACCGACTGCTCTTGCTAATCTCTTTTCACTATTGTAACTAGTATAGCTAGTGAATGATGCTAGCTTATACCAGTTTTTCTCTTCTATTTCAAGAAAAACAACCATAAGTCATTTAGTCAGCAAGTATTTACGAGGCACCTATTCTGTGCCAGGCACAGTGCTAAGTGCTAGGGTTACAAAGAAAGTTAAAAATAGCCCCTGCCTTCAAGGAGCTCACAGTTTTCTGGGAGAGACAAGCAAAGACTCAGCTGCATGGTGGGGAAAGAAGAAGTGTTCTCTTTTCAGCTCTGCCATTTTCTAGTTGGGTTCCCTTGGGAAGGTCCATTGTCCTTTCTGCTGTGAGTCCTCATAAGTAAGATGCAGAAGAGAATACCTGCCCTGCCTACCTAAGAAAGCTGTCACACCAGGTGTGATGCTACATGAAAGAACTTTGAAAACTCAGAAGCACAGATTAAACACATTTCTCTCATGCACTTATTTCTCAACCTCTTGTGCTCTAGTTGTCATCTCTAATACTGTACTCAATGTTCTCTCTCAGATCCCACTGTATCCTGATAACCAAATCTGATGTTTTGCTAAATTCTGTTTAACTGACTAGTTTACTTGTGGACTTTACGCTTCAAGTGAGAAAATATTTGTAAAGCACTTAGCAAGACTCTTAATAAATGTTTTTCCTGTGCAGCTTCTCTTCTCTTCCCTGCTTCTTCACGGCAGGAACTGTGCCTTGTCAAAGCTTCGGATTTCTAGCAGGACCTAGCACAGTGGTCAGTCAGACAGCAAGCTTTCATTAAGCACATATTTTCTTCCAGGCACTGCTAATTGGTGGCAATACACTATAAGCCCTCAGGGACCTTTCATTCTAAAGGAGGAGACAGCACATAAAATTAAGCTAAAAGGGGGCAGGAGAAAGGTATTTGGCCTAGAGGAGAAGGCTTAGAGGAGTGTAGCCTGGTGGGAGATGAGGACATGACTGGCCTGGGGACCTTTTTTAAATGGAGGTTCTTGGAGGAGGCAGGAGGGCTCCAGAGGCTGAAGGCACTAGAAGAATAAGTTTTGGGGAACTCATGGAGAAGTCCAGAGAAGGACAGTTGAGTGAGAAATGAAGAGACACTACTCTGTATTTAATCACTTAGTAATTACTGTGTTGTTTTGTTACAACTATTGTAATAAGTTACATTTGTAAAATTTTGGCTTTAGAATATTTAGAATTTTATCTTTAAAATATTTAGAATATTTCACTCTGTTAGGCTGTGTAGTTCAGTGGAAAGAAGATAGAATTGAGAGTCAGGGGACTGAGGGTTGAATCCTGGCTCTCTATCACTTTCTGCCTCTGTGCATTACCTTAGACAATTCATTTCTCTCTGGACATCAATTTTCCCATCTTTAAAGTTATGGAGTTGGACTAGTTGGCCTTTGAGGTCCCTTTCAACTCTAAATCTATGTACCTTTGATAACTTTTCTTTTCTTCAGCACATTCTTCTCCCTTGGATTCCTTGACAGCTCTGTTGCCTGATTCTCCTCCTTTCTCTATCATTTGCTGTCTTCAGATGCAGTGCTTTTTCTGTTAGTGAACCGTCTAGGATTTATTATGTGCCAGGAACAGTACTGTGTCTAGGAATACAATGGAAGGTTAAAAACAGTCCCGGCTCTCATGGAACATGCAGTCTGATGGGGGGAGGCCACATGCAAACAGCTGTGTACAAACACACACACACACACATACACACACATGCACATTTGATAAATTAGGAGTAGTTTGACACAGAAGACACTAAGATTAACAACTGGGAAAGTCTTCTTGCCTTCGACAGAACTTTAACTGACACTTAAAGGAAACCAGTGAATCCAGGAGGTAGAGAAAGAAGAAGGACTGAAGCAAGCGTTATTTAGGACATTGGGGCCCCAGGCAGTAGTTTCTGGTGTTAATAAAGGTTAAGGCTCCAAGAGCCTAATTTCTCATTCTGGTGGCAAGGCATGTGGGGAGATGGTGAGAGAGAACGAAGTGAATTATAGGATCGTAAGTAACTATAGAGCTTAAAGAAACCTCATAAATGAGTAAACTGAGGCTCAGTTGCCAAAGGTCACATGGGTACTTTGCTTCCAGAATCATGACTTTTTATGTTAGCATACTGATTTGATGCTTTTTAGTTTTTAGTTTTTTTCTTTTGCTCCAGTTCATAAACTTACATTATTTTTGTGAAACTGCACAAAGTTTTATGGGACTATACAAATCCAAAAATGCGATGTTGTTTCTTTAATTTTTACAAATAGTTTCACAGCTCGGATTACAGAATTAATGCAAGTACTGAAAGACTTGAATAATGGCAAATATGAGCGCACAATGGTTTCTCAACAAGAGAAAGGTAAAATAAAAATTAGTTCGTTTATACAATTTCCTGTTCTTAAAGATCCGTCATTCACCTTTGATACCTGTTTGTCATTTAAGGTGCTGAAGGAGCTCCAGTCATTCCCTTGATCCCTGGTGGAGGAGAAATCATCAATTTAGATAATGTTATTAAGTATGTTTAAAGAACTAAACATTACGGAGCGTTAACTGGCGTTTTTACAACATCAGCTTTATGATGGCCTTGTGTACATTATCATGTTTAATACAAAGTTTTCCTTCGTGAATTTTCTACATAGGTTTGATCATGTTCCTTTAGCAACACCAAATGGAGACATCTTGATTCAAGATCTTAACTTTGAAGTAAGTTTTTATACTGTTATATATAAAATAAAACTACTTTAAAAATATGAACTGGAAAATTAATATGAAAATTTATTATTTGGTTCCATCTCTGACACATGATGAGGATGGATAAGTATTTGAGCTTATTGAAATATCAAAGTTTTAAGATACTGTTTTACTAAAATTTTATCAGGTAACTACCTCTAATCTCTTTTTTTTTTTAAATAACATTCTTTGTTGTGACTAAAGCAGACCTGTGCATCTTGGCAGTAGATAGAGGCCAAAATTAAAATAGGCTAAACTTCTTCAGTCCAAATTTAGGTTTTTATTATTTATTTTTATTTTTTGCCTTTTTTGGAGGGCAGTTGGGTTAAGCGACTTGCCCAAGGTCACACAGCTAGTAAGTGTTAAGTGTCTGAGGCCGGATTTGAACTCGGGTGCTCCTGACTCCAGGGTGGGTGCTCTATTCACTGTGCCACCTAGCCACCCCAAGTAAAAGTATAATTAATGTTTAAACTAATTTGCAAAAAACATTTTTAAAAAGGGAAATTTCAATATCAATTCTCTTATTACTTATGATTTTTATTTATCATGAAATTGCTTCTCTCAGACTAGAGACAGACTGACAATGGTTGCTTGCTGTAGGTCATGTGACAAACCAGAGCGTACACAGGGGCAGTCTACCTGCCAAGTTACATGATGGGCACAATAATGACTAGTGGTAGGCGGGTTAAGCAGGGCATGGACAAAGCACTGGTTACATCTTTACTTTCTTTTTCATCCTCTACATTTTTCATGGACCACCCAAAATCCTTTGGCAGGACTCAAACATGGGTCATACATTATGCAGGCCTGCTCTAAAGACTGGGATGGTGGCAAAGCTGCACTACAAATAATTTATCACAGAAGTCATATGATATCCCATGTCAACTTAATAAGAGTTGACCAATTTTGTTTTCTGTCTATCACCTGAATGGGAAGAATATAGATTCTTTTTTGTTTCTAAATTTATTTGTGTTTATTTGCAAGGTTACAATACTCTGGTAGAGCAGGTTATTTTAAGGGTTACTTTTTGTGTTGTTTACATGAGCATTTATATGTTTAATTATGGAGAGAGAAAGTCTGTATCATTATTATGTAGATTTTATAGAAACGTTATATGTAGTTTGAAATCTTGTACCAAAGGTATACATTGTATAGGTAAAAGAACGTTCTATTTGAAGCCTTAGAATCTGGGCTCAAATTCCAACTCTGCTTCCATGTAGAAGTACCTAGATGACCTTTGATAATAAGCCACTTTCTTTCTCTGAGCCACTTTTCTCATCTCTGAAATGAAGTAGTTGCAGTAAATGTCCTATAAACCCCCTTCAGCTCTAAATTTTGTTGTTTCCTTTGGGAAAGTATTGAAGATTGTTATCTGACCCTGATGTGAGTACTATTTTTCCTCAAGAAATTCAAGGAGAAAATATAGTACTTATCTTGCCTGCTCAGAGCTGCTAAAAGAGACAGCTAGAAGTCTGGGCACTTGGGAAGGGATCTAAACAGAAAAGCCTAGACCCAGGAGCACAGCTCATGGAAGCCTTCTAGCTTAAGGACCCACAGCAAGCCAGAGAAGCCTGGAGTCTGCTGAGGACAAGGGTGATGGGAGCCTGGGTGAGACTCTATCCAAGAAAGGGCAAGAACCTATGACCTAGAATTGGACAGAGAAGAGAAGCAATGTAGTGGAATTAGATTTCACAAGATTGTTTTGAGGAGCAATTGAAAGAATATATTAAAATTCTCTATAAACCTTAAAGACCCTATATGAATGTTATCTGTTATTATTAAAGAATCACTAGCATTGAGCACACTTCAACACCCTCTTCTTTGTAAAGAGGGGAACAGGAGGTAAAGAAAGGGAAAAATATTTGAGGATAAGGTAAAACAAAGTCCATAATTAGTCATCATAATTGAATATGAATGGGATAACCTTGTTCTCTTCGCTCAGTAGTTGCTTAAAATTCAACAATAAACACTATCAAATGATGGTTATATTTTTGTGGCAATGTATTGAGGTCCCCTAATTTGTATTTTAGGTTCAATCTGGAGCAAATGTTTTGATTTGTGGTCCAAATGGATGTGGAAAAAGTTCACTCTTTCGTGTTCTTGGTGAAGTAAGTTCAATTTAAGTTCAAAATGTACAGTTTTCCCTTGTATTGCCAAACTATCAAAAAAGTTTGAAATCTTTTTTCTCCTTCCTTTTTCAGCTGTGGCCTCTCTTTGGTGGGCGTCTAACTAAACCTGAAAGAGGAAAATTGTTTTATGTTCCCCAGGTAAGATCGTATTAGAATTATTTCATAATCTATTCTTTGAAGATTGTTTTTTTTAAAAACTGTCTCATTTCTATCGACCTTTTCTTTGTCATAAATCAGAGACCTTATATGACACTTGGAACACTTCGAGATCAGGTGATTTATCCAGATGGGAAAGAGGACCAGAAAAGGAAGGGGATATCTGATCAGGTAAGAGTGTGTTTATATCCTAGTCCTACTTAAAACATTATGTTGTAGATTCTTTGTCTTATTTGGTGATTGCTTCAATAGCCCTAAGGTTAGAGTACTCAGGAGGGCAGAAAATTGAGTACATGGAAGTTTCTGCTTTGTTCTTTTAATTTTTGGCATCAGGAAGTTCATTCCAATTTGTCATCTCTGTCCTTCAATAAGCTTCTTATCTTAAAAAGTGACCATTTCATACTTTAATATTTCAGCCTTAACTCTGAAGTTGGTTATCTAGAAATGTTATTGTCCCTTATTTTCTCATTACCCTTTAACTGCACACAGTAGTATTATATTCTTTTATAAGCTGCTTAACATATTTTTATTTGATATCAGTATTAGATAAATTGGAAGTATTTTTAAAAAAACCTATTTGTGGATCTTTGGCAATAGAAAAATGCTCCTATTTTCTAAAAGGGGAAAGATGAAGTATGCCAATTGGATAATAAGTTTAATCTATAATAATCTTGTTCAAAGGTACTGAAGGAATACTTAGATAATGTCCAGTTGGGTCACATCTTGGAACGGGAAGGAGGCTGGGATAGTGTTCAGGACTGGATGGATGTACTCAGTGGTGGAGAAAAACAAAGAATGGCGGTATGTCTATCTTCCATAAAATAAAGAGTGAATATTTAGCTGTTCAAGAAAGTCATTGTACAGACTAGCGTTTTTGTGATCCAGAATGTAAATTTTATTTTAATAATTTTTTAGGAAATTGCTTTTTACATGAATATACTTAGCAGTATAAGATGACTGATGTACATGTTTGAAATGAGAATTCCAAAATGTAATCAGACAAAAAGAGAAACAGCTCTTGAGGCTAGCACCTTGAAGGAATCACTTTCTAAAAATGTTATCAGAGGTGTTTGGGAATAGGCTAGGTGTATACAATTATGGTGATATAACAGCCAGAATGAAAATTAATCACATCCTTTTTCTAATTCTGTACTCTTCTTGGATTTGATGATTGTTTTCTGACCTTTTTCGTACTCTTTAAAACTTCATTTTTCTCCCGAGTCCTATTGTTTTGGGATCTAATATAGTACCTATAATGATGTAAGAATTTTCAAAGTTTCTCCTAAATAGAGGTATTATGTCTTAGTGAACAAAGGATGGGCTTTGCAGTTAAGAAGGACTTGAGTTCAAATCTCTCATTGACACAACCAGCTGTGATCACTTAGCTTCTTGATGCCCCAGGGAATTCTCAGGTAGAAGGTAAAGTTGCAGATCCTCATATTTGGAAGAAGTTTCCACACATCAATGAAGTCACAGATCTGAAACAAAGCCTAACCCTCCCCCCAGCCTAAGTGCTTGAATTTTTGATACATATAATCAAAACTAAAAGAATCTGATGCCACCTATGCAGAATTTGGTGGATTCTTTTTTTTTTTTTTTTTGAAGTATATTAAGTCCCGGTATAGTCATGGTAAGTCAAATAAGCTTGACTTTTACCAAATGTGGATACATTATGATTAATGGTTTGGTGAATCTGTTAAGATGGAGACAGATTTTACATCCGTGTCAGACTCCATTTATGTACCAGAATTTGAGCAACTTCAAAGCAATTTTCATTAGAATTAATCTAGTTTAGAGTAGAGAGGGCAGTAACTGGGAGAATGTAGAAAGAAAGCAGTAGATTATCCAGCATTCATTTCTGAAGTTCCTGCTGAGTGCTGAGCAGGGTCAGGGTCTCCTCCTTTGTAGGGGAGACTGTAAGAGCCTGCCTTGGGTCTGTTTGTGAGGAACAGGGCAGCTGGTAGATTGATTGTACCAAAAAGGGTCAGGTACAGGCCGTTTGGGGCTCTAAATGGCAAACAGAAGAAGGGAGAAGAGAATAATGTGAAGCACTTTACAGATATTCTCATTTGATCCTTACTGCAAGTCTGTAAGGTATAGGGACTCTTATTCCCATTTTACAGATGAGGAAATTGAAGCAGACAGATCAAGTGACTTGCCCAGGTTCACATAGCTCTAAGTATCTGAGGGCAGGTTTGAACTCCAGGTGTTCCTGACTCCAGGTCCAACACTCTATCCACTCTATCCTAGAGTTAATAAGGTACTATTGGAGCTTATTGAGGTGAATGAAATGGTCAGCCTGTGCGCTAGGATTTTCTCTTTTTCAGTTTCCTGAGCTATAGATTTGAGAGGAGAGAGACTTGAGGCAGAGGCCCCAATGAGAAAGCTGTTCAGTAATCCAAGCAGGACCTAATGAGGGCATGGCTTGTATGAACAGAGAGGAAGGAATGTGTTAGAGATGCTGTGGAGGTAGAAGCTGACAAGTACATGGGTATGTGAGGTGGAGAGTAGGGAGTCAGAGAGAACTGAGGTGTGGAATCTGGGTAACCATCATCCATCTATTATTTATCATGCCTGCCTGCAACTCTGTTCTCCTGTTTTGTATATTCCAATTTCCTGGTCTTATGTGATGAGTTACTTTGCAAAATAATCTGTTCAAGTCATAATCTGGTGTGTGCATATCTAATAAAATATGAGCAAATTAACTGTTCTTGATTCCTGATTAACAGGATAGATCATATAGATGAGAAGATAAGCAAGTATCAGCAACTAAAAGTGGTAACTTATTTGAGGAATATCTTTGAGATTATTAGGTTTAGCAAAAAGAAGTCTGAAAAATTTGTTTTAAAGGTGAATTCATGCATATAAAAGCAAATTAAAATTGACATGAATGATGGTGCAGTGGATAGAGTGCCAAGCCTAGAGTCAGTTCAAACCTGACCTCAGACACTATCTGCGTGACCCTGGGCAAATCACTTCACCCTGTTTGCCTCAGTATTCCCATCTGTAAAATGGAGCTGGAGAAGAAAGTGACACACCTCTCCTTTATAATTGCCAAGAAAACCCCCAGTGGGATTATGAAGAGTCAGACACAACTGAAAAATGATTGAATAACAGCAATGTGAATAATGTTAAAGTCAGAGAAATGCGGAAAATCTAGCACATGAAAGTTGTGATTTAAATAGAAACCAAGAGCTAACTATTTATGTGGTAACATAGGGTAAACTGAGAATAGATTTTCTATTTGGGCAGAGGCGAGGTATATTTTTTCCTTTAGAATTTTACTTAGAATTGAAAGAGGTCAGTTGGAGACTAGGAAGACCCAATCTTCCAGAACAAAAAAAAAAAGCTGTTTCTGTGACATCTTTTGAAATGTCTAAAAGGCAGCTGGCTGTGTCACATGAGCAAAAGATGGAGAGCTAGAGTCTTCCTCCACTACCCACTCACTCTCAAAAGCCTCAAAAGGGGTCAAGACAATTACAACTGAATCCACAAGTCAAGAAAGAAACTAGGGTGCCACACAAGTCACAGCCTACTGATGTCTGTCATTCATCCAGTGCCCTCTTTCCCCTTCCCACTGGCCTCTGCCATTTAGAGAGTAGAAATCAACTTAAAATGCTTCTGTTTGGGGATCTGCTCTGTTTCTCTCCTGCAGCAGTATCTTCTGGCACACCGTCTTCATTCCCTGCCCTTCACCTAGCATTCTTACTGAAAGCAGTAGATTTCAACTCTGCCCGGCCAAGTGTAGAAGGAGGAAAGGACTAAGACGGTGATGGAGACCATGATTTTCTTAGAGTGGCCCTTGGTTTATGGAACGGAATGGTGGCAGAAACTCTTCTAGAATACCTAGTCCACCCTTCTCCAAGCCTGAAAAAAGTGGCATACACTCAGCTAGAGAACTAAAGGATTGAAGCAACTGGACTAGTGGGTCATTGTATGGGGTCGCAGTGGTTCTAACAGGAAGGAGACTGCCACCTTTCCTTCCAGAAGTTGCTTAGAGCAGGAACCAAGGCCAGTGGAAAGGGAATTCTCACAGTGGGAAGAGGCCGAGACAACTTTAAGATTCATCTCTCAAGCCCACTGTCAAAGAGGAAAGAATTAAAAAGTATGTAGCAGGGCAATATAAGGGGGGAAACACACTAAAAAATCTGTCAGTGGTCTCCAAATGAAGAAGCACAAAGCAGTGTGAATTCCCAAGAGCTTGTGGAACTACAAAAGGAAGGCATGTCATGGTTCAGTAGACACATCCACACCTTTAGAGCAGTTCAAGTTAAGAGGGAGCAAATGGCAGAACTTATCATTACAGGAATAAAAAACTTGAATCCACAGTAGTCTCTCCAAAGCAGCAAAAGAGAGAACAGCAGATTGGAAATAAAAATCTGGAAACAGACTGTAGTGAAGAAAATAGCCATTGGGCAGTTGGTAATGTCAGGTTGAAGCTTGAGGGAGCTCATAGTTTCAGTCTGTCATCGAGTTTTTATTAAGTGCATACTGTGTGCCTGCCTGTGTATTAGATGTCAGGCCTGGGGGGCCGCTAGTTGATGCAATGAATAGAGCACCAGCCCTGGAGTCAGGAGGACCTGAGTTCAAATTCGGCCTCAGACAATTAACACAAAACTAGCCATGTGACCTTGGGCAAGTCACTTAACCCCAATTGCCCTGCCTTCACTCTCCAAAAAGAAAAAAGTAAAAAAAGATATTGGGCATGCTCTTAGGTAGGACACAGTCCAATGGGAGGTAGAACATGGGAACAGCTCTTTACAGACATAATGAGGTAAATTGGAGATACTAAAAAGAGGCAAATCATTAGCATTAAGGGGAATTGGGAAAGGTTTCTAGAAAAGGATGGAATTTCAGGTAGAGCTTGAAGGAAGCCAGGATGGAGATGAAGGATAAGCATTCCAAGCCGTCTAGGGACAGTCAGTAGAAATGCCCAGAGTTAGGAGACAGGGTCTTGTGTGAGAAATGGCACAAAGGCCAGTGTTACTGGGCATCATCTCCAGAAAGATGATAGTAAAAATGCTTTGTAAACTTTAAAGCACTGTAAATGTGAGCTACTATAATAACAAAGTTTTTCTTTATATTGAGCCAACATATATCTACCTATAACTTCTAGTCCTGCTGCCCAGTTCTGTTTGTGCTCAGCGGCAGTGGGCACCCCTCTTCTCCATGACAGTCTTTAATATAAAGCTAGCAGATACTGTTGCCATTTACCACCTCAGTCCCCAAGCCTTCACAGAATGTGATAGAAGGGAAGGGAACTTGGAGACCATCTAATCCAACCCATACCAGAAGCAGAGTGCCTCTTACAGCATGGTCAACAAAGTCATCAGACTTTTCTGTAAAGATGACCAGTGAGAGGGAAACCACTTCTTCCTAAGGCAGCCTGCTCTGCTTTGGGAAAACTGATTTTAGGAAGTTTTTCCTCATATCAAAGCTAAAAATATCTCTTTGCAAACTTCCTTCCACACATTAAAGTAGTAGTGACTGACATTTACATGGCATTGTAAAGTGTTTTATATACATGATCTCATTTAAATCTCATAAGGGAAGCGTGAAGTACATGTACTTAAGGTCTCCTTATCCCCATTTTACCAATGAGGAAACTACTCTAGAGTAAAGTCTTTAAAACATTCAAAGCAGATCAGACAAATTCACTGTAATATTGTAATCATCATTCATATAGCAGACTTATTTTCATGATAAATGCAAAGGCAAAAACTTCTACTGATGTCATCATAAATGTTAAATTATTTAAGCCCAAATTGAGACTTTAATGAACTTTTATAAGTACTCTGTGTATAAATATTTGAAAAATGTGCATTTGTCCCTTTACAGAAGGGCTCCTCAGTTGCTTTTAATAATAAATGCTTTTAAATAATAAAATGCTACTTCAAAAAATATTCACGTTCAGTGCCTCAGCTCCTGTCTTTAATTCCTGGAAACGTTTTTGTATAGCTCACAAATGTGTATTACTATTGTTTCTAATGGAGAGTAATTACGTTTAAATAAGTTAGACTAAATGTACTTTGTACTGTTGTATTTTAGGTGAGTATTTTGACCTTATTCTTATAATATTTTTGTTTTCTTTTTCAGATGGCAAGATTATTTTACCATAAACCCCAGTTTGCCATTTTAGATGAATGTACTAGTGCTGTTAGTGTTGATGTAGAAGGCTACATTTACAATCATTGCCGGAAGGTAAGGGTCAGAGTTCTGTTTTTTTAAATTTTGAACTCCAAATTCTTTCTTTCTCTCCTGCCTCCCTTTTACCCCTTGAGAAGGCAAGAAATATATTAATTATACAACATTTATTTTGCTAAGAAAAAAAGGAATAAACAAAAGAAAGTGAAAAGGGGATACTTTAGTTCAAATTCATTGTTCGTTAATTCTCTCCCAGAGGTGAATAGCATTTTTCATTGTGAGTCCTTTGGAATTGTCTTGTTTTTGTTGTCTTGAACAAAGTAGCTAAGTCTTTCATAGCTGAACATTGTTATAGTATTGTTATGTATGCAGTGTTCTAGTTCTGCATTCTGCTCACTTTGCTTTGCATCAGTTCATATAAGACTTGCTGGGTTTTTCATTTGTTTTGGGGGGGAGGGAGTTTCTCTTTTTTTTTTCTTTTTGGAGGGGGGAAGGCAGGGCCGTTGGAGTTAAGTGACTTGCTTGAGGCCATATGGCTAGTAAGTGTTGAGTGTCTGAAGCCAGATTTGAACTGAGGTCCTCTTGACTCCAGGACTGGTGCTCTATTCACTGCACCATCTGGCCGCCCCTCCCAGGTTTTTCTAAAACCATCTTGCTCTTCATTTCTTACAGCATAGTAGTGTTTTGTCACATTCATATACCATAACTTGTTCAGCCATTCCACAATTAATGGGCATCCCCTCAATTTCCAATTCTTTGCCACCACAAAAATAACTTTGATAAATACTTTTGTACAAATTCTTTTTCTCTTTTCTTTGAGCTCTTTGGGATACAAATCTAGTGGTGGTATTGCTGGGTAAAAGAGCACACACAGTTTTAAAGCCCTTTGGTTGTAGTTCTAAAAAGTTCTCTGGAATGGTCGGATTAATTCACAGCTCTCCCAGCAGTGCATTAGAGTCCATATTGTTCCACATCCCCTCCAGCATTTGTCATTTTCTTTTTCTCTCATGTTAGCTAATCTAATAAGTGTGGGTGGTATCTAAAAAGTTATTTTAATTTGCATTTTTCTGACCAATAGTGATTTAGAGCATTTTTTTAGTGTAACAATTGATAGCTTTGATTTCTTCTGAAAACTGCTTGTTTATATCCTTTGGCCATTTATCAACTGGGGAATGACTCTTATTTTTATAAATTTGGCTCAGTTCCTGTATGTTTGAGAAATGAGACCTTTAGCAGGGAAATTTGCCATGAAACTTTTTCCCTCAGTAGCCTGCTTCCTTCTAATTTTGGCTCTGCAGTGGTTTTGTTTGTGCAGACACTTAATTTCATATAATCAAAATTATCCATTTTACTTCTGTGATCCTTTCTATCTCTTGTTTGGTCATAAATTCTTCCCTTATGCAGAAATCTGACAGGTAAAATTTTCCAAGCTCCACTAACTTACTTGGGATATTACTCTTTATGTCTAAATCATTTAACTGTTTTCTCCTTATCTTGGTATACCATGTGTGATGTTGGTCTATATCTAGTTTCTGCCAAACTGCCTTCCAGTTTTCCCAGCAGTTTTTGTCAAATAGGGATTTCTTGCTCCAAAAGCTTCAGTTTGTCACACACTAGATTTTCTGTGTCATTTATTACTCTGTATGTAATCTATTCCAGTGACTTTTCACCCTGTTTCTCGGGCAGTACAAGATTGTTTTCATGATTAACACTTAGTTTGAAATCTGGTACTGCTAGGGCTTCCTTCCATCACATATTTTTTTTCATCGGTTCCCTTGATATTCTTGACCTTTGTTCTTCCAGATCAATTATGTGATTATTTTTTCTAGCTCTATATAGCAGTAATAGCTTTCATAGTCATTTGCATATTGTTATACTGAATTGAGAAATCTAATCAGATGTATCTCAAACCTAATGTTAAGGCTTGATCAGTAGCAGAAATCTTCATTAATGAAATAATAGCTTTCAAAATACCTAAACAAAATAACTGTATTTGAAAATTGCTTTTCAGTGAAAATAATTTATTAGCTCTTCTGATACGTGATTGAAAGGACTTAGTACATTAAGACCTGACACTTTAAGACTTCTTATCTGACCTTAGAATTTATCTGTGCCACCTGAAGAGAGAGGGCCACTTTTAGCAATCAGAGAAGTATAGTGGACTGAGAAGAGCATGGGTTTATGTGTACCTCTGAAGACTTAGATTCAAGCCCTGATTCCAGCCCTTACTGGCTTTGTGACTTGGAATACATAACTTACTTCCCTCGTCCTGTTTTCTCATTTCTTAAATGGGAGTAATAGTATTTGTATCACTTAATCACAAGACTCTTCTGAGGAAAGAATTTTATAAAATATAAAGAGCTACATCAGTATGCAGTTATTGCTATGGCTATATTGTTATTACAACAGTGGAGCTGGAAAGAGATCCAGAAACTGTCTAATCCACCTTCCTCGTTTTACAGGCAGAGAAACTAAGGCTCAGAGAAATTATCTGACTTAATTGCCATATCATATCTTGTGGCAGAACTGTCATTAAAATTCAGGACTTACATGTGCAAAATTCAGACACTGTGCTGATGATTATTAATGAAGTATCATTTATAAATACATGTTATTTTTCTTGATTTTAGGTTGGTATCACCCTTTTCACAGTGTCTCATAGAAAATCCCTTTGGAAGCATCATGAGGTTTGTATTTCTTGTTTTTAGTTCACTTTGAATTTTTATTTTATTGTTTCCAAATAAAAATTATTTCATGTGTTTTGAGTTACTTCTCCTTTCTCATTCTTTTAAAATGTTCTAGAAAATGGTCATTTTATTAATATTAAATACTGAGAATTTTATTTATGATCTTGTATTACCCCAAAAATATATACAATCCCAAGTTACTTTCTTTGTGGGAACTTATAGTTCATATTATGTGTAAGTCACTGTACTAGGAGATGGGAATATCATGACAAAGATGTCCAGGAATTTGTATTCTACTGGAGGCATCCCCCACACTGCATGAGGGGGAAATTCATTGTGTGAAGCTATAAATAGATTTTTAGTCATTTCTGATTTAATAGTTGATTATAACCCCCTATAGGGATGTGGCTAAATACAGCCCTTCTTGTTATCTGGCTTTGAGAAAAGGGATGGACTATAAAATAGGAATTTGGGAAGTGTTTTGTTTTCATAGTTACAAGAAGACATTCTGTCCTGCTTTTCTTCATTATACTATAAAAAAGTTTCTGAGTAGAATTATTAAAGTGTGCACTTCACTATATAAAGTTCTGTACCATTGTACTGAGATCAATGTGCCGTGTTCCATTTGTCTCTGTGCTACAGTGAAGCCGTTGGTATGTTAGACTCTAGTAACTAGAGCATCTAGTAACCGTCACCAGAATTGCACCTGAAACTCTAAAAAGTAAATGAATTTGATTTCCTTTATATTTTAAGATTAATTTATGTTGCAATTACTTTTAGGATAAGAGGGATCTATGGCAAAATGAAGCAGTTATTGAGCACCTGATTTGAAAAAGGTCTACTGCATTAACTACTAAAGACACAAAGAAGTTATCTATCTATCTGAGGAGATAAGATACATAGGTGTGAAAAGTTAACCAAAAATTACTTCAGAAATATTAGAAATCATTGCCAAACATTCCTACTTTAGAACTTTAAAGAGAAAAAGCCTCAAAGTGTTCTCGTTGAAGTTATTGATACTGGAATACAGTTATCTTGGCCTAATGAAGCCAAAGATTAGCTTTAAAAATAATTTCTAATACATATATGAAATAACTGAAAGGCAAGGTAGGAGAGCATCCAGGAATCTGAAAAATAAAAATATAACCAAAACATGGAATTGTGAAAATTTTAAAAAATTTAAAAATAGACAAGACTGCTATTCCAACAGGTTCTGCTATTTACGTCATTTTTATTTCCTCCTTGAAGTATTTCTTACATTCCTTCAAGAAACACTGTTAAGCTGCTTAAGAGAAATGCCTTTTAGTTTATCTAGTAATCTATCATTTTTTATTTTCATAGGCATCCTATAGTATTAGCAGAAATAAGCAGTTGGCTGCAGATCACAGCGGATGTCTCCTTGCCCCCCATACGTCTTGTGCTGCCTTAGTAGCCCTTGTTTTGCCCAGGTCTTTTAGCAAACATTTGAACATTCAAGATAGAAGTGTGCTTTCCACCTCCTTTGTGATACCTTACCACTGTTTTTGAGAACCTTCCCTTATCATAGATAATATCTAAGATATCATCTTAGATAGTGGGGTTTTATTAAGTAGACAAAGTCTTTTTTTAAACTATCTTCAGGATAAAGCAACAGTTTAGTTCACTTGAAAAAGTTTTATCTCTTTAGCACATTCTGTCTCTCAGTATAGGCTTGACTTGCACAGTCATCTGCATTAGAAGTGAGTTGTGGTGGCATGAAATTTGCAAAAATTTTAATGTAATAAGTAAAAGCTTACTGATACAAGGGAGACTTTATCCTAGTTAATGCATTTTTCTTCTTTCCTACAGTATTACTTGCGTATGGATGGGAGAGGGAATTATGAGTTCAAGCAGATAACTGAAGACACAGTTGAATTTGGCTCTTAAAATTTGAAGAATTGCAGCTGCTTCATTGAAATAAGTTCAGAGTATCCGTGGAAATACAAAGTACATTGTAAAATAAAGTTACTAAGCTTGTTTATAAACAATTAACTCTAGATATAGAATAATCCAACAAGCGGTTAAAAACATTTAATATTATGTAGGATATTGCTAATTGTGTATATGTTGGTTTAATTATTAATATGTACTAAGAATGTCCTTATTCTTGTGGTTAAAAACCTGCCTGAATTAAATTGGGCTTAAATCAGTGTAACCTGATTCATCCTGGGATGTAAACCATTTGAAGTCAGCTAATTTGACTTTTGTGGACCTTCCTTTTCCTTCAGTGAAGAGCCCTATTTAAAATTGGGGTCATCACCTGTCTTTTTCAGACAAGACAGTCCTGGGTTTTCTTTGCCTGTCCCAAGGTACTGGGGAACACACAAAAAAATCATAGTGTATAATGAAAGTCTTTCACATCATCACATAATAGCAGTTAGTTGCACAGTGACAGATTTCGTTAGCTGCCACATTTACACTCATTCCATGTCTCAGAGTGCTTTTGACTCCATGAAAGCCTCTCTGACCTCTCTTTTTCTAAATGACAAATGTGCCCCTTCCCTTTACGGTGTTGGGTTGGCTTGGGAGTTATTTTTGGAGATGTAGTGACACCATCCACTTTGTTTTGCTTACAAAGGTGGTTATTATCTGCCTTACCTTCTCAGTGTTTGGGAAGGTCGCTAGAAATCAAGCTCCACTGTTCAAGAGATTAAAAAAAATTTTTTTTAAAGAGTTGGACAAATTTGTGTATCCCAGTAGACCATTCCTTAGAAGTCTGGTGGTTCTGTAGTGTTAGCATCTAAGGTATAGGAATACCCTGTGTGAGGGTATTGCATTAATGGGCAATGTAGTCTCTCATTCTCTTACCATGAGTTCATGCTTTTTTTAAAAAATAGTCTTTTTTTTTTCCAAAACAATGTGCTCATGGGAGAAATTATCTGTGTCCTAGAGTCTAGCTTTCCTGTGTGACTTCTGAATGCCTTTTTTTATTATATTTGGATCATTATGTTTAATTACTCTGTCCTGATGTAGAAGTTGATTGCCCCTTAGATCCTGTCTCTGCAAACCACCCTTAAATTACATGTATTAACTTACACAATGAGAACTTGAACTAGCATAATCAGTATAATTAGTATAATCAATTTTATCCAGACTGGAGCTCAAAAAGGCGCTTTTTGTACTCTTGTCCCTGCACAATTCTGCAGATCACTGGTTACTAAAGTGAAACACGATGTACTCATTCCATGAGACATAACAACGTTTTTACCACTGCTCTTAGAAAAATTATCCACTTCTCATTTACTTTCTGTTCAAATTAAAAAAAAATCAGATCTTACAAGATGACTTCTGTTTGTCCTTTTCACTTTTGATTTGTGGTGTGTATTAAATACTGTGTGGTTTATACAGCATACAGAATATATACAGAATTATACAGAATAATATAAGTGATCATATGCTACCCAAAAGGCTTATTAAAAACTGGTGGATTTTGGTTAAGTATTCTTCAAGTACTCTTCCTATATGTTTCTGAATCATATTTCTTAAAAGATATTCTTGGTATTGAGGAATTCCTTTACATGAAGTTTTACTTTTAAATATTAACAAGTTCTTGAAGTGGCCTAGAGTGATACTAGAATAAGGTTAGGAAATGTGTCTATTGTCTGATATTGGACTCTTGTTATCAAAGAAATGGCTGATTTCTTTTTTCATCTCAGTTGGATTCTTTATTAACTTCTCAAGTGTACGCTTAACTATGCTATATCCCTTTTTTTTCCCCAGAGGGGGGAAGACATTGCAGTTGGGGTTAAGTGACATGCCCAAGGTCACACAGCTAGTGAGTTTCAAGTGTCTGAGTTCAGATTTGAACTCAGGTCCTCCTGACTCCATGGCTAGTTCTCTATTCACTGTGCCACTTACCTGCCCCTGTATGCTTTGAGAAATGCCCAAAAGTTGTAAGAAAAGGTTCAAGCTCCCTGGGAGCTTAGTTTATTTAGTATTTAGCATTATTTAGATTATTGCCATTCATTTCATTCATTTAGTGTTTTTCTCTACAATAATACCTTTACAAGGAGCTCCTATAGTTTATTAACTGTAGGAGTAGATATAAATGACTTTATATCATAATAGAGAAGTAGTGCAGCCATTTATACAGTGAAGGTTGGTAGATTTATATACAGTAATTCTGTGGAAATTGATTTTCAAAAACTTGACTTCAAGAATAAAACCTGTTCATGTGTGTTTCAGGGTCCAGATATAACCACATACCAATTGTATACTTTGTTCCTGGGGAAGACATTGAGTTGACCAAACATAGAATAGGGTTTTGTTTTTTTTTTTAGGGGAAATGACCCCTAAAAAAAAAGATTGCTTTTCTTTCACTAAGAGAAACTGTGGCTTTCAGCCACTCTTGTTGCAGTATAATAAAGCAACTTCAGAAGATCCTTGTGCATCTCTAAACGTTAAACTTTCCAAACTTTAACAGCAAATTATAAGAGTAATGGAAGCATTCTATAAATGGCAAGAGAAATTAGATTGCATTCTCTTCTCACAGCTGATGTGAGCATTTACCTTCTTATTACATTAACCATTTTTCCATGTCACGCAATGAGTGTACATGAATCATGTATGATTGTATGATTTTTCTGTTCACAGCTTTTGTAAATTTTTTTTTGTTTTTTATTTTTATTTTTTTGGAGGGAGGAAGGCAAGGCAATTGGTGTTAAGTGTGAACTTGCCAAAGTTCACACAGCTAGTTAAGTGTCAGGTATCTTCTTTTTTTTTTTTTTTGCTTTTTTTTTTTTTTTGGAGGGCAGTTGGGGTTAAGTGACTTGCCCAAGGTCACACGGCTAGTTTTTTTTGTGTGTGTGTGTTAAGTGTCTGAGGCTGGATTTGAACTCAGGTACTCCTGACTCCAGGGCCGGTGCTCTATTCCCTGCGCCACCTAGCCGCCCCGTCAGGTAGCTTGAGACTGGATTTGAACTCAGGTCTTCCTAACTCTAGGGCTGGTATTCTTTTCACTGTGCCACCTAGCTGCCCCATAATTTTGTTTTTTAAATGCTACTTTCAGATTGTTTCTATCATGCCAACAGCCAACTAAAATGTTCAGGTATACAAGGACTTTAAAAAAATAATGCCTTTTTCGCAAAAGATGGTTGAGTTTAACTCAATTTAATAGAACGGTAACTCTGAGAGGAAGCAGGCTATAGAAGAAATAGGCCTGGATGTAAAATCAAAAGTACCGGGGTTCAAATAACCAGCTCTTTTCACTACCTCTGTGACCTTGGGTAAACAAGCTGCTTAACCTTGGCCTAAATTCCCTCATCTATAAAATGAGGAATTATACACAATGTCTTCTCAGCTCTACATTCCAGAGAAAAATGATTAGCCTAATATAAAGCCAGTTGGGATGGGAGAGTAGAGGGCATGGGGCAAGTCCGATATATTTTAAAAGTCTCCTTATAGTATGATGAAAAGGTAAAATGGGTATCTGTGTTGTTTTCCTTAAATTACCAACTGAGTCATGGAAACCTCTTGGCCCACTAATATCTGACATGCTGTCAGTACAAGGGGTTAAGCTTGTCTTCTTTGACCCCAGAGGGTAGAACAGAAGCCTTCAGTGGCTATTTCAGAGAGGCAGATTTAGGCTTACATCAGCAAAACAATTCTGAGGTGGGTGCTGCACTTATTCTTAGCACAACGCTGTGCTCAGTAGGCGCTTCAGTGTTTGCTGATACAAACTCATTTTAAAAGCATTTAAGTACTTGGCATGTACCAAACTCTGTGGATACCAAAATAGCCCAATCTTTGCCTTCAAGGTTAGGGCCTAGCTTTCCCACACACCAGCAGATCTATCAGAAAAGGGCCTTTAACAATAGAGGAGTGATGAGAAACAAGCAGGCTCCTCCATCTGTTCCAGAGGGTCAATGAAGGGCGACTAAAGGTTGGTAGAGGCTCACAGGAGCTCTCAGGTAAGCCAGAGTGAGTGCAAGTAAATAGACTTGAAGGAGGATACTCCAGCAGGATCACACACCAGTGTAAGCTGACCGTTGTAGCCTGAAGCCAGATTTCAGCCCTGGTCTGTCAGGACAGAACGGGGCAGAGCAAGTCCCCATAGTTTGCTGAGCTATAGACAGATCCTTGCTATGTACCCAAAGTACTGGCAAGAGATAGAGTAAATTCTGCCTGGGTCCCCTTGGGGGCCTTGCAGGAGGCCTCAGGCCAGTGCAATCTCCCACATCCACCTGGGGCCTTTAGGAGACATGACCAACTCCCATTTAGAGATTGTCCAAGTTGGAGACAGAACTTGACCAAGGTCAACACTTGCACCAGGATGCTGAGACAGAGGCGAAGTACTAATGAGGGAGATGGCAGGGATAGTGGCATACAGATAACAGAGGGTATAGGATACAATAGGGCCTATCTACTTACCCAATCTGTCTAAATGTGCCAGCAGATAAAGTCTGAAATTGGTGCCAAGTTCCAATCCAAGAACTTGATGCTGAAAGTGAGAAACAAAAATCCCATTAAGTTAAGAAATCCAAGAAGTAAAACCAGAAGAAGAGCTACTCCGTCATAAGGACAGAGCCTCAGTGGAAAACTGTTGTGGCCACAGACATTAAGAATAATAGCTAGAGGGGGGTGGAGTCAAGATGGTGGCATAGAAGCAGGAAAACTCTGTGAGCTCCCCCTATAACCACCTCAGCTGCCTATAAAATATAACTAAACAAATTTTAAGAGCTACAGAACCCACAAAGTGATAGAAACAATTCTGCTGAAGGCAGCCTGGAAGGGTCCATTGCAGGATGCTGGGAGCTGAGCTCAGCCCCATGTGAGCCTGTGGTTTTAGCCCCAGGGTGGCCCTCACTATCTGTGGCTGGAGCACTTGGGAGAGTGTATCACCGGTAGCTGTGGAGGTTTCCAGAATTATCAACCCATAAATGCCAAAGACAAAGTAAAAGGTCAGTGGAACTCTGCTGGATCTGGGGGGCAGAGTGTCGTCTGGCCTCTGCCCCTGGAGGGAGAAGCTGCGGAAGCAGTGGCCCTACAACCACCTTCTGTGCCTGCTTCAGAGCTCCCGGCTTGCAGATTGTAGGGGGGACAACTGACCATTCAGAAGCTAAGCACTCTTGCCTTAACCTGCCTGAATTTGGATTGTGGTCTTGGGTGGAGGTCCTGAGATGTGTGAACAGTAAGCCAAACCTGATGGGGACTACAGAGAGGGCACCCTCCTAATAGCTCTGGCAGCTGTGAGAACCCTAGCGATTTGGAACAAAGCAGCCCTCTGGAAACAGAGTTCTGCTGTGGCAAAGAGCTCAAAAGTCAAGTAACTGAGTGGCAACACAAGGAAGCAAAGCAAGCACAGCCATCCAACTTTAGATTCCTTTTTTGGGGACAAAAAAGATCAAACCATGGAATGGGAGGAAGACAACACAGAACTCCTACACCAAAAGCTTTGAAGAAAAATATGAACTGGTTCCAGGCCATGGAGGAGTTCAAGAAGGACTTTGAAAATCAAATAAAGAGAAGTGGAGGAAAAATTGGGAAGAGAAATGAGAATGATGCAAGAAAATCATGAAAAGAGTCAACCTGACTAAAGAAAATAACATCTTAAAAAATAGACTTAACTCAAATGGCAAAAGAGGCCCAAAAAGCCAATGAGGAAAGAATGCCTTAAAAAGTCAAATTTGCCAGATGGAAAAAGAATTTCAACTCACTGAACAGAATAATTCCTTCGGAATTAGACTGGAGCAAATCGAAGCTAATGATTTTATGAGAAATCAAGGTACTATTAAACAGATCCAAACAAATGAAAAAAAAAGCAGTGTGAAATACCTCATTGGAAAAACCACTGACCTAGAAAATAGATCCAGGAGAGACAATTTAAAAATTATTGACTACCTGAAATCCATGATCAAAAAAAGAACCTAGAAATCATCCTTCCAATAAATTCTCAAGGAAAATGCCCTGATATTTTAGAACCAGAGGACAAAATAGAACTTGAAAGAATTCACCAATCACTTCTTGAAAAAGGTCCCCAAAATAAAACTAGGAATATTATAGCCAGGTTCCTGAATTCCCAGATCAAGGAGAAAATATTACAAGCAGCCAAGAAGAAACAATTTGGATATTGTGGAAACACAATCAAGACAACACAGGAACTAGCACATCCTACATTAAGGGATTGAAGGGCTTGGAATATGATATTCCAGAAATCAAAGGAGCTAGGATTAAAACCAACAATCACCTATCCAGCAAAACTGAGCATAATGTTTTAGGGGAAAATATGATTATTCAATGAGGTGGAGGATTTTCAAGCATTCTTGATGAAAAAATCAGCTGAATAGAAAATTTGACATTCAGTTACAAGAAGCAAGAGAAGCATGGGAAGGTAAATAGGGAAAAGAAATCATAAGGAACTTATCAAAGTTGAACTATTTATATTCCTACATGGAAAAATGATAATTGTAACTTATGAAGCTTTTCTCAGTATGAGGGTAGTTGAAGGGAATATAAATGTGTGTGTGTGTATATGTCTATACAGGAGGGTATATATGTGTATGAATACTTTTGTGAATGTGTGTATATGTGTAGAAATGTACATAGAAGGCACAGGATCATTTGCATAGGAAGGGATGATATTTAAAAGGTGAAATTGAAAGGTGAGAGAGGAATGTAATGAGAGGAGATGGAGAGAGAGTGGGGTAAATTATATCAGACAGAAGAGACAAGGGATAGCTGTTACAATGGAGGGGAAGAACAGGAAGGTAAAAGGGAATGGGTCAACCTAATTCTCATTGAATTTGGCTTAGGGAGGGAATGATGTGCACTCTAAATTGGGTTTCTTGGCCTACAGGAGAGTAGGGGGGAAAGGGATGAGAAGGGAGACAATGGAGGGGAGGGCAGGTTGGGGTGGAGGGTAGTTAGAATGTAAAGGGACAGGGGCAAAGTAGAGAATAGGACAAGTGGGGGGGGATAAGATGGAGGGGAATATAGTCAATCTTTCACAATATATCCACTATGGAAATGTTTTGTGTAACTACACATGTACAACCTATATTGAATTGCTTATCTTTCCAGTAAGGGTGGGTGCTGAGGGAGGAAGGAAAAGAATCTGGAATTCAAAGTTTTAAAACGTTTTTAAATATTATTATTATTATTATTATCATGTACATGCAACTGGGATATAAGATATACAGGCACTGGGGTATGGAGATCCATTTTTCCCTACTGGAAAGTCAGAGGGGGTATGGTGGAGGAAATAGGAGAGAGCTGATTGGGGGAAGGGGTATACAGTGGGACTGCTATTTTGGGGTGGTGAGTAGAGGAAAGACGGAGAAAATTTGTAACTCAAAATCTCGTGGAAATGATGTAAGCTAAAAATAAACGTAAAAGTTAATTTAAAAAAATAATAGCTAGAAGAAATGAAGCAAGACGTTTTTTCCTCCTAGGTAGCCTTTTATTATTACTATCTCTATACACACACTCCTTCCCTCATTCACAACTTCTGCTTGCCACAGGAGCATGAAACAAGGTCCTGTCCAGGTCTATAACCCCAAAGAAAAAAATGACAGTAACAAAGTGGTATTACATTTAATTCTATTATTTGGGGAAATGAGCAGCGACATAAAGAACTGTTGTATTGACAGCTGCTTAGTCTGTTGGCAGTAAGTTCCTTGCAGATGATGCTGTTCCTTTAGCCTGAGGAATCTGATGTTGATGAAGCTAGTGGCATCAGAGCACTCATAATCACCCTTCATGATCACCAGCTCTTCATTGTACAGTGACTGGGGGAAATCTCGGCCCATGATGTATACCTAACCCATGAAAACTGAAACTTGGACCTTTCCCTCACCCTCTACCTGGGACTTGGCAGTGAAGAAGCAGGTGAGCATGTCCTTTGGGCTGTCCCAGAGACGAATCATTGTACATCAATTCAGAGAATTCCATACTTTGGCTCTGTGTGATTTTGCATGCTTCCCAATTCATTGTGAAAGGTTCAATTTCTAAATGACCATATTTGGTTATTCTCACAGGGGTCTCATAGATTCCTCTGGATTTCATCCTACTGAAGTGATTCTTCACAATGCCAATTTAGCCAACCGCATCTTTGTCTACAATTTTACTCAAGTAGAGGAAGAACACAAAGGGATGTTCTGTCTTTGACATTGGGCATCTTCATGGGGGCTTATTTCATTTATTTGGCATACCCCATCAGGTCATTATATCTTTTGAACCTATTATAACATTCAGGCAGCCTCCAGGAGTGGTAACTTTAATCTGAGAAGCCAAGGAGAAAGAGGTGAGCTCAAACCATGTGTAGTCATTCTGTTTTCCTGTAGCTCCATGGAACTCATAGTTGGTTCCTTCTTGGTGCAGTTTCTACCTGTTTGTGAATGATGCAAGGTCTGTCACAGGAGTTATTCGGGAGATAGTAGACCTTATACAGGGCATTGAATTAGCTGGGCAGATGAATTCCACAGATTCCTTATTGACAGCTTTTTTTTTTTTTACCCCAAACTTCAGTGCTTTTTTCCTGGCCTCTTTGGAGTCCTCTTGTCTGGTGTTGGCCAAGTAAGCAATAACGTTATAGCTTTGCTCCTGTGGCCACATCAGGATTACAGGATATGTCCAGGTTTCTACTGTAACCAGGAAGCACAGTACTTTTGCCTGTCACCCATACTTAATGAGGAAAGAAACAGGACTGGCAAGAGATTTGAAAAATGACATTAGAACTGAAATAATTCTGGAGGGGGAAAATGGAGGGAGAATAAAAACAAGTAGAAAACCTTATCCAAACAGAATTCCCTGGAAAACAGGAAGGGAAGGGGCAAATAAAAGAGGGATTCAAATCAAATATGAAAAGAATAGAGGAAAAGCTTACCTACTATCAAAAACAATTGGCATGGAAAGTCAACCACTGGGCTCTGAAAACCATGACTGAAAACCAACCTGGACATGATATGTTTTTAAAACATGTATGATGTAGAAATATCTTAAACTTGACAGGGAAATAATGTAGGGGGAGGGAAAAGTGGAAGAGGCACTTAAAAGAGACCAAAAGAAATAAAAGAGGTTTAGGAGTACTAGATCTGAAATTTTTATACAAAGCAGTAATGTTTAAAATATCTGGTAGTGGTTGAAAAAGAGAGTTTATCAGTGTGCCAGATGGGGGAGCAAGACCAGAAGCAATTGAATGTAGTGCAATCTTCAGTGAATCCAGTGCCTTGACCAATCTTAACTTTGGAGAAATGTGTTGAGGCCAGCTCATACTAGTTTCAGAGAGAGCCAACTGTTAACTTTTCAGTGTGAACATTTATTTGTTATTCAGTCACATCTGACTTCTTGTGCCCTATTTGGGGTTTTCTTGGAAAAACCACCGCAGTGGTTTGCCATTTCCTTCTCCAGCTCATTTTACAGATAAGAGAGCTAAAGCAAGCAAAAGGGTTAAATGGCTTTCCCAAAGTCAAGCAGCTAGTGTCGTTGCTCCAGGCCCAGGACTCTAGCTGCCGTGCCACCTGGCTGCCTGTAAACATTTATGTCTATATCCTGGATGAAGACAGGAATCCCTTCTCCATTCCATTTCCATAAATCACCTCTTAGATGCCACCATGTCTCAGAATCTCAACACCTCTTTGAAAGTTATCCTTCCTACTTCTTGCACTCTGCCTCAAGCTCAATCTGCTCTTCACCCTCATCATGACTGTAGTCCCTAGACCCTTTCCTATTCCAATGGTCTTGTCTTCCCTAATCTGTCTTCACTTGCCTCATGCCCAATCTCGAATTTAGGATCTGTTGCCTCATTGTTTCTCTGACCACTATCCTAGGATACTATGAATCTCTGACCTGTTGATGTCAAACCTGTTCATCTGAGTAACTCCTCTGACTTCCCTTGACAAAGCTGTGAACTTTAGCTGGGCTCTCGTCGCTGTCTAGACAGCCCTCTGCCATTACAGACGCCCTATCTCATTCCTCACCATAACAATCCAAGCCCTGACCCTCCCCACACACTTAAAGCTGATGACCTGTTTCATAGGATTGTGAGGATCCAAAGCTATGTGTCGGAAGACTGCAAACCTTTAGATGCTATAAAAATGTGAGCTGTCATTTTTCCAGCCTCATTTATAAAGGCCCAGTTTCAGATCAGGAATTCAGTCTCAGTTGTGACCTCAAAACTGTCTTCCTTTTCACTGTAACAGAATGAACCATCCAGAGAGAATACGGATTGCTCATTGTTCTTGCGCGTTCTTATCTGCCCCAACCTTTTGTATTTACCTATCTGGAGGTCCCTGTTTATGTATTCTGTATTTTCTTTTCGAATTAAATTGCACATGCCTCTCACTTCCAAACTGAAGGTGGCGCCGCATCCTTAATTATCATTTGGGATTTTTTTTTCCCCTGTAAGTGGGGCAGGGGTTGGTGTTGGTTTACTTTTTGTTTTCCAGAAAAAAACTACTTGGCAAAAATCTGACTCCTCCAACTGCAAAACACAAAAACTTATTTTTTTGAAGACAGAATCACGAAAAGAAACTTTTCAAATTAAACCTATTTCCTGGGATTCACCAAAGTCAAGATTTTACATTTTAGGCTGTAACATACCAAATGATGTAATGGTAGATGATACAGTGGAAAGATAAATGGATTAGGAGGCAAAGAACCTGTATTTAAATCCCACTTCTGACTCTTACTATATGTGATCTTAACATCTTATGGACCTCATTTTCCTTATTTGTAAAACGGATTAGAACAAATGAATTCTTAGGTCCCTTAAATTCTTGATTTTATCTTTTCTGATATTGCTAAAGGGGAATTCTCTTATTTTTTGGTGAAAATCATCTTAAAGCCAGAGGACAGCTAGATGGGGAAGAGGGAAGTGGTTGATGTGGAGTCCAGAAGACTTGAGTTCCAATCCTGCCTTAGACATTTACCAACTACATGAACCCAGGCAAGTTACTTGACATATCTGACTCAGTTTCCTCATCTGTAAAATGGAGATAATAATAATACTTTCCAGGATTTTCGTGAGGCTTAAGGGAGGTAATATTTATAAAGTACTTTGCACATCACAAAACACGATGTAAATGCTAGCTATTATTATTAATATTAGTATGAAAAAGTTGAGAAGGAACAGAGGACTTAGGTGAGAGATGGCTCTATAAAGGTTTCCTGGGTCCATATTTGTAGCAATTAGTCCTTCAGATATTTTCTCTTAAAAATATATTAACTATTGAATCCTGAGAGTCAGGATTATCACAGCATTTCAGAGCCAGAGGGGACCTCAGAGGTCAGTTACCCCATTCAACTCTTACTGAAATAAGAATCCCCTTTATAACATTGAAAACTGATATTTCTGACCTGAAAAGAATAATTTACTTTTAAATTGAATTTAATCCATAAGAATTTCATTACTAATAAATAATTTTGTAAATTTTTAAATTTTAAACTTAAATACAAAATGAGAAAAGAAAAGAAAAACATTGCTGTGTACACAGAAAACCGTAAGAGAAGATTCGATATAAAAGAATTAATTTCCATTTCAAGAAAACCTACAAGATAAATACTATACATTGTTTTAGAAACTACCCAGCCTTTCTTTGCTGATTTTTTTTGTTCTCTGCTGTTCACCTTTTACTTTATTTTTTCTCCCTTCCCCCACTACTCTAAAGAAGTCTACAATTAAGCACAGATATGTATGTATATGTGTGTGTGTATATATATACACACACACATACATATCTATAAAAATACTCATTTATACACATATATACTCATACACATATATGTAAGACCATACTATGCCTATTTCCTCCTATAATGGTTTTCTGAAGGTGGCTAGCATCTTCCTTCATAAGTCCAAGTCATTCCATGCTTTTCTAAATCAACCAGTTCATCATTTCCTACACCATAACAATATTCCAACCCAATCACATCCTATCTGAGAGATTGTCTGTGAAAGTTCCCCCCTCCACAATTTTCTGCATTCTTTTAATTCTTGGCTACATAGGTTTTTACTTAGGCAAGAAAATTTTGGTTTAAAATAATTGAAATTATTCTTTTTATACTTCAACAATGCTCTTACTTTATAATATACTTTAAGGTCTGATACTGCTGAATCCACTTCCTTTACATCTTTTTCCCCAGGTTTCTTTGAAGTTCTTGACCTTTTGTTCTTCCAAATGAACTTTGTTAGTATTTTTTCTAACTTAGCAAAATAATTTTAGCAATTTAATTGGGATGATGCTGAATAAATAGATGTTAGGTAAAAGTGTCATTTAAAAAACTATATTGGCTTTACTTAGCCATGAAAAATAAATATTACTTCAGTTATTTAGATCTGAATTTATTTGTATTAAAAAGTGTTTTGTGTTTAAGTTCATATAGTTCTTGTGTATGTTTCGGCAGGCATTTTATATTGTCTAGGTATTTTAAATGGTGTAAAACAATATTTTGTAATATTGCTGACAGTGTAGTTTCTCTGTTTTTCACTTTTTATTAGATCTATTTTAAGTTTAATTTTGTCCGAGATCATGGTTACTATCCCTGCTTTTTTTTAGCATACTAAATTCTACTTTTGCCCTCTATTTTATTTTTGTGTGTATCTCTAATTTTATGATGTTTCCTGAAAGCAACACATTGTTGAATTCAAATTTTTAATTTGCTGTCCATTTCTTTTTTATGGCTAAATTCGTCCTGTTCACTTTTTTTTTTTTGTTTTTTGGAGGGCAGTTGGGGTTAAGTGACTTGCCCAAGGTCACACGGCTAGTTTTTTGTGTTAAGTGTCTGAGGCCGGATTTGAACTCAGGTACTCCTGACTCCAGCGCCGGTGCTCTATTCACTGCGCCACCTAGCCGCCCCCCTGTTCACTTTCTAAGCTACAATTACTTGCTGTGTATTTTCCACTATTGCTAATTCCAAGGTTTTTACTTGTGCCTGCCAGTACCAGACTTTGGACTGTATTGATCATGCCCTGCCAGTCCTTTGACACCTCACCTCTTTCTGTATTAGGAGCAATAGCTGCTAATTCTCTAGATTTCCTAAACAAACACTGGACTCCTAATGTGGTCTGACCAGGAGAATATTTAACAGAAATGTCACCCCGACACACACACGCACACACACGCACACGCACACACACACACACACACACACACACACACACACACACACACCCCAATACACAGACACACTTGCTCTGATCATTACATCCTAAACTTGCAGTGGTGAAAACCAGTGGTGATAGATATTGAGACATCACCATTCATGGTCACCTTGTGAACAAACCCATTTCTTTCTTCTCTGAAATGGGTGCCAGGCTGTGAGCAATAATATAAGACCAGGCCTAGCTAAACTTATTATGTACTCCTGGAAATCAGAAGTAGATTTGTTTGGGAAGTGAGTTGAGAGCATTTACTATTTAATATTTTTTCTAATATTCAATTCACCCTGTATTTTCCTTTTAAGTAAAATTTCTTTGTTGCTCTCACAATGTATATAACTCATAACGTGATTATAAAGAGAAAGGACACTCACATCCCATGAAGCATGTGTGAGAATGGACCTTGGACTGACCCCATTCCATTGGGATGCATGTGTTACAGTCTCTTGTTAAAGGGCATGTCCAACTAGAGGCTCCCAGGTGGTCCCATGGTTACCATGATGGCAGGAATTTTATGTCAGAGAGGGTTGACTATTGAGCCAAGAAGAAGCTCCCACTCACGATTTAATAGGAGAACACAGTCTCTGCCTCTTGTTTTTCAAGTGCGTAACTTGGCACTCTACTCATCTTACCCTTGGATTTCCAGCAAGGGGGGGGGGGGTTATTTCTATCCTCTTTCCCTCTTCCTTCTGTTCCAGCCCCATTCAGCAGCAACAGAGGCTGCAAACACTCTGGCAACAACCATATGTGCTTGTCTAGACGATCCTGAAATTGGATTTGAAGTCCCTGGCTGCCTATTCTGCTTTCTGTTTCTTTCGGAGTATAATATCAAAGAGAACTCTTGAGAGATGAATATTTCCAGCCTTGGTGGCTACTTTGTGCGCTCAAGAATCCAAAACGTTTAGGGCCATTCACTCAGATGCTGTTGGCCCAGAGGGGGAAGCTCTTTACAACAAGAGCCTTCTTTGACACAACTAGGAAGATTAGTTATGTGTGCCTTGCTGCCCAGAAATGATAGAACTTGAGTTTCTGATTAATGAAGACAGGTAAAAATGCAATCTATATCTATTCAAAAGTCTCACAAGTTTCCCCAGCAGTTTTTGGCTCCTGGGCATATATAATAAAAATGACAGGCTTTGCATTTTGCTTTAAATATGTGTTTATAGCCCTTTAGACACTGAAGATCAATAACCCACTTTTCATTTACACTGGTAGGATGGGTCTCCAGAGTGCAACTGGTTATGTCTCCTTTGGGTTCTAAGTGTAATCTAAAAGAATTCATGGGTTTACATTAATGCTATTGTCTCACACCCCAGTTCTGGTGTGTGTTCTCCCCAATTTCAATCACCCAGTGACAGTTAATATATCCTCATTATCATCCATACCATTGATTACTACCATACTATCACCATCACCACAATAAGTAATTAACACGATTTAGCTTTTGCAAACGGATATGTACTGAGAAAATATAGCAAGAAAAGAATATAAATGTACCTTCCCAAATTAGGGGCCATCTACTTGGTCCCATCTACTCCTATGATCCCCGGGTTGGCATTAGACAGAACTAATCAGACATTAAGTACATGCTCCAGGATTGAGCCAACACTGGTCAGTCCCCTACTACAGGTTGATATGCTTATGAGTCTTTTGTGTTTTAAACATTTTTCAAATACTAGATGAAATAAATAGCTGTCCTATATGTGATATCTACTACTTTGTATACTGAACAAATGTCTAAAGGGGATTTTGTTAATCTTTTGGGGGAGATGACAAACATGAATCAAAACTAAACTAAATGGTTCTCCCTTCAGTTTCCCGGGTTCCGCCGGCTCTTTTCCGGCATTCCCTGCCCTGCCCTGCCGCCGCTGGCGCGCTGGGCCTCGGGCGCAGGCCTCACCGCCGCCCCCGGGCCCCGGGGGGCCGGCCTCCGCGGGGGCCGCAGACGCACTCGGCCTGGGCCTAGGCCTGGGCGCCGTGGGCGGCCCCGGCGGCGGCGGCCGGGGCGGCGGCTGCTGCTTGGGCCCGGGCCACAGCAAGAGGCGGCGGCAGCAGGCGGGCCCTGGTGGCAACCCCGGCGGGTCCCCGGGCGGTGGCGTTGGCGGCGTGGGCCCGGGGGCGGGGGGCAGCCCCGAGCGCGATGAAGGCGGCGCCGGTTACAACAGCGAGGACGAGTGCGACACGGCGGCAGCCCGAGTGGAGGCCATGGACCCGGCCACTGTGGAGCAGCAGGAGCACTGGTTTGAGAAGGCCCTTCGGGACAAGAAAGGGTTCATCATCAAACAGATGAAGGAGGATGGGGCCTGCTTGTT
>CM053593.1:330249583-330278101 GCA_028646575.1 Pseudocheirus occidentalis | reverse complement strand
GTGCTAAGTGCCTTTAGTAGGTGCCAATAGAAAGGGGCATGGAAGATCTTCTGATTTCATTAACATTACAGGGAGCTGCAGAGATGAAGGCATCTCCAGGGTGAAAAGGCAGAGGTGAAAAAGTCTAGGAAGTCAGGAGTGGAGCTAGGTAAGAAGTCATAGAATCTCAAGACTGGAAGAGACTACATGGAGCTATGAAGTCTAACTCACATCTGAACAAGATTCTTCTCTGCAGCACACTTGTATAATCCAGATTGTGTCTGAAGTAGTCCAGTGAAAGGGAACCCATTATTTCCTGAGGCGGCCCATTCCACTCTTTCATAGCTTTGTTAGAAAGATTCCCTCTTCCATAGACATTTTAATCATTTTATACAAAATGAAAACTGCAAAAGTGAAAATCCATTGTACAAAAACTAGTGGTAAAAGGGGAACAGTTGGCATGGAAAAAGGTTGATGTGACAAAGATGAACCTTTGGCCCTCATGATCATATAATCTATTAGCACATTCACTGCTTTACTCTGCTTGGTTGAGGGAAGGCAGGCAGGGTCAGAATTTTCCACTTTAATTGCCAGGTTTCTGGCTTAAGTTCTACAAGTGATACACACTAGTCTTTCCTATTCCCTAGTAATTGCTACTAAGCAAAGGATGGCAGAAACAACCAAAGGTGATAAATGAGATACCAGGAATGGAAGAAACCATTTTTTCTGACCTCAACTGGCCAAAGTCAGCTAAGGGCAGGGTCAGGGTATCTCATACCACCAGTATAAGTTGAGATGCAACAAAGTATGGATCAATTCTCTTATGCTTGTGCTAATTCTGGCCTAACAATTAACACACACACACACACACACACACACACAAAACCAAACAACCACAGGTTCTATATCAACCACCACCACACCATCCACGTGGAACCATCAGTTATAGTGACTAGAGAAGTTTGAATGCTGTGGATAAATTCACTTAACTTGGTAGTATACTTTCTAGGAATGTACACATTGATAATGAGGTTGACACTCACATTGCCAGAGCCAGTTAAGTGTTTGAGAGGCTCTGAAGGAAAGTGTGGGAGAGAAGAGGTCTTAGACTGCCTACTAAACTGAAGATCTACAGAGCTGTTGTGCTGACCTCGTTGTTGTATGCCTGTGAAACCTAGACGGTCTACCATACCAGGAAATGGAATCATTTCCATTTGAACTGTCTTAGGAAAATTCTGAAGATCATCTGGCAGGATAAGGGACAAGACATTGAGGTCCTTACTTGAACTAAACTGCCAAGCATTCAAACTCTACTTCAAAAGCAGGGAGCACAACTCTGCTGGGCTGGCCACCTTGTTCAAATGCAAAATGTTCACTTGCCAAAAAGACTACTTTATGGAGAACTCAAACAGGGTAGGTGTTCACATGGTGGTCAGAAGAAGTGATACAAGGACAGTCTCAGAGTCTATCTTAAAAACTTTGGAACTGATTGTGTGACATAGGAGACACTTTCACAGGACTGCCCAGCATGGTATGCCCACAGCAGAGAAGGTGTTGTACTCTATTAGCAAAGCAGAATTGAAACAGCTCAAAGGAAACACAAGATGCACAGATTTAGAGAATCTACCCCAAGTGTTCATATAGACAAAATGTGTCCGATCTGTGGTAGAGCATTCCAAGCCCATATTGGTCTGGTCAGCCACAGCTGGACACACTGAAGATTGATTCAAGCAGAGTGATGTCATTTTGGTCCTCTTCCAGATTGAAGGATAACAACCAACCATATTAAATATGTAATTTTCTCTGACCAAAATTAATAAAAAGGGATCCTCTTTTAGATCACAGACTCTAGAGCTCACACCATTTACTCCAGAGAAGGTAGGAAGAAAAATACAAATACAGGCATCTAAAGCAGCAAAGGATGATAACATACAAATGTGACTATCTCAACCCACTTCCATGGTGAGTTTTAGCAAAGGGACCCTAATAGCCAAGTTGAGGTATTTGAACCCTGAACCAACAGGACACCATCATTTCCCCACATTCATTGTTAGTTTAACCGAGCCCTTGGGTGAGGTCTCCCTAAGGCACAGAGCAAACAGGGTTCTCAACTTTGATTTGATCTTCCAGAAGCAAAATGCATAATTAGCTAGAATGGCTTGAAGTTTCTGATGCTTCCACCCATTTTCTCTAGTTATGCCTTTTGGGGTCTGTAAGGGCCCTTTAAGTCCTGAATGCAGTGTGTCATTGCAAACAAGAAGACTTGAGGCAGGTCTAAGAGGCATCCATGCATTTACTCTGCCCCTCACTTCCTGTTTACCAAGCACTTGCTGTCCCATGTCCCACGGGCACAGGTGTCTTGGGGGGATTAGAGGTCACAGGTGGCATTGAGCATTCATGAGTAATGGAAGAGTGCTTCCCGCCTATCAGGCTTCTGATGCTGAGGCACGTGATGAGGGGAAGAAGGACAGTCTATATAAGGCAGAGGAGCATGGGAGAGTGTGGGACATGGCGCACAAGGAGGCATGGCGCACCTGGGGGCACGGCATACAATAGGATAGTATGAAGAGACCTATGCAACTCCACCAAGGTGTCTCTAACTAGTCTGTCTAATCTGGGAGTTTCCTGAAGAGCCATAGAGGCGGCTGAGGTTAAGTGCACACATAAGGTAAGCAACTGGGGGACCCCAAATCTGGCAGGCCTGGGCAGGGTCAAGCAGAAAAAGTCTAACCAGGGGTGAGGAACCTTCAGCCTTGAGAACTTAGAGGGTCACACATGACCTCAAGACCATAGATTCCCCACCCTTGGTCTAACGCCTTCTTCTAAATTTCAAACCTTTCAAACCCATTCACTTTACAGAAGAGGAGAGCTGATTTAGAGCATAGATCTAAAGCTGGGAGGGTCCTCAAAGGCCATCTAGTCCAATCCCTGAGGCCCAGGAGTTGAAGTGGCTTGCCTGAGGTCATATGATCCTGTATTTTGAGTTGAAAGGGATCTTAGAGGTCATTTATTCCATCCCTCTCATAAGGAAAGTGTAACCTGAAGAGCTTAAGGGATGCTGTAGCCCAAGGTCACATAACTAGTAAGGGGAAGAACCCAGATTTGAACTGAATGCAGATCATCTCTGGGCAGCTAGGTGACTCAGTGGCTAGAGCGCCAGGCCTGGAGTCAGAAAGACCTGAATTAAAAACCAGCCTCAGGTACCTATTAGCTGTGTGACCCTAGACAAGTCACTTAACCTGTTTGCCTCAGTTTCCTCATCTGTAAAGTGACCTGGAGAAGGAAATGCCAAACCATTTGATTATCTTTGCCAAGAAAATCCCAAGTGGGGTTATGTAGAGGCAGATATGACTGAGCAACAAGTCATTGCTCTCTAAGGTTAATACTCTTCAATACACCTAGGCTCCTGAGCCATATTCCTACATCAAGACCTGTGCTTGGTTAGGAATACCCTTAAAAAGCATTTGATAGAAGGCCAGAGAGGAGGCATGTTACCCAACTCCTGCCAGAGAGGTGATAGACTCAAAATGCACAAAACATACATCTGTGCCTACTGTGGATTTTTTTTTGTGGGACTGTGCATATTTATTTGAGGGTTTAGGTTTTTTTTTGTCTTTTTGGAGGGGGAAAGTCAGGGCAAGTGGGGTTAAGTGACTTGCCCAAGGACACACAGCTAATAAGTGTTAAAATGTCTGAGACCGCATTTGAACTCAGGTCTTCCTGACTCCAGGGCTGGTGCTCTATTCACTGTACCATCTAGCTGCCTCTGAGGGTTTTATTTCTTAAATTGTGTATTGAGGGAAAGAGAGAGGGAAAATAAGTGCTTATAAAAATTTAAAAATTTTTTACATTAAAAAAGAGAGGCTCTAACAGACCAATTCACAGTAAGGAGATAATGGTTCCACAGGTCCCCTCCTCAGGATGCTGGAATTTTCATTAGGACTGGTATTTAAACCAAAGGAATATAGCTCTAACTGGTTGAAATTTCAGGCCCAAAATGAGTCCTGTGGGAGAGAGACCTTCTTTCTCTATTCTCTTGTACTTATTTTGTTTCTATTTAAGGCCAGAGACTAAAGCAAATGTGCCAGAAGGCTGGTGGGTAGACGAATCTATGAAATGAAAGTCTTGGGCTAGATTTCCAAGGTTCCTTTCAGCTTGAAATTCTTATGTCAGCAAATCAGTGGTGAAAGCTTGGCTCTAAGGATAGAAGCTGGTCTGGGTAAGGGTCAAAGTAACACAGGAAGTACTCGCTGCTAAAGGGGAAAGTGGGGGAAAGGCTGATATTAATGTGTTATATTTCTGGACGGAAAGGTTTGGGATCAATCTCGATTCTGAATATTTACATGTAAACGTTTAGATTTCTAAAAATGAAGTAGTAAAGTATCTGGTGAATAAATATTCATCAGTTAACATGTGACCGACTGGACCTTAAGCCTTTCGGCAGGATTCCAGAAGAGACGGGAAGAAGAGCAACTGTTCCTAATAGATAGGAAGAAGCTCTCTGAAGCATGTCCTGAGGGCCAGTCAAAGTGCTGATGCTGAATGCTTGGGTTATACACATAAACAGACAAAGTAGGAAGACATTGCAGATTTTATTATCTTCGTTTAACAAATGATGAAATTGGAGTTCAGGGTGATATTGTTTCAAGATGTGTTGTAGAAGAACTATCCCCAAAGAATTCAAAGTCGGACCATCTCTGATCTAAGTATAGGCATTTGAGATTGGCACCTCTCATGACGTGGGCTAAGTTCCAAGAAGAACCAGCAACTTCAGAGAGTGAGATGGATTTTTATAGGGTAAAGATGCAATTATATAACAGAAATTATGAATATTAAAAAGGCAAGAAGGGTTTGTTAAGGGATTAGGTAATAGGGGAGGGGTCCCAGCCTCAGTGAAATGGCACATGAGATTACCCACAGTGCATATAGAAAAACCCATTTGGAGGGGTATGTCTGTATGATAATGATATTTTAATAAGCCTCTCTACATCAGAAGTTTACCCAAAGGACAACTTTTGCTATTATTGCTCAGGTGCCCATCTAGGGAAGGTGCCTTCTATTGTTTTCAGGTACACATCCTGTGTGGACATCCTGTGCTGCTTTCTAATTGACTGAGTATTGTGGTCCTGTCTGAGACTAGATGGATGTGGTTGTGGTTGAGTACATGGACACACCTGCTGTTTCTGTGGGAAATGTGAAGAATGATCTGCGGGCAGTGGCTAGCTAGAGGCAGTGGCTGGGATCCTATCCCTACTGTTTCTATGAGATATGAGTTCACAGACACACCTGTTGTTCTAGTGAGCAGTGAGGCATAGATGAAGAAGTTAGGATATTGTGTGTATGGCGGGGAGTGGCTAGGTCGGGGCAGTGGACCTGCTGTTCAATGGGCCCTATGAGGAAGTGAGAATATTGGAGCTGGGGGCAGCTTTTTTAGGGTTCTGTCAGTATTGAATGGCTTGTGGTAACATTTTGAGAAAGTGTCAAAGGTGGACAGAGTAGTGATGCGGCAAGTGTTCTGGATTTGGACCGAGAAGAACTGGGTCCAGATTTTGGTGCCATTACTTTTTAGTTTGGTGGCCTCGGGCATAAGTTACTTGACCTCTCTGGGCCTCAGCTTCTTCACCTGTAGAACTGGATGATGGACTTCACTAGATGGACTCTATGATATCGCTCTTCTCTCTCTCTATAAGGCTATGACCCAGGGCTCTCCTGATTTCAAGTTCAAAGTTTTTTTTTTCTATTAAACCATTGAATATTATACCTGGAAGGGGCCTGGGAGGTCATCTAAATCAATGCTTATTTTACTGATGAGGAAACTGAGGCCCAGAGAGTTGACGTAACTTGCCCAAGTTCACAAGGGTAGTCAATGGCAGAGAAAGGAGTTCGATCCAAATACAGAGCTTTTTCTACTCATCTAGATGAGGAAATAAACCAGACACCTAGGAATAGTGAACCTCTATAAAAACAACACGGAGACAAAAGCAAGCTGCCTGTATAGGAGCTGAGGATATGTAGGTTATATTTATGTTTCTTAGAAAAAGTGAGTCTTTAATGGGGTCTTCTTTTTTTTTTTTGAATAGGGAAAGTAGAGCAATTGGAGTTAAGTGACCTACCCAAGGTCACATGGCTAGTTTTTGTGTGTGTGTGTGTGTGTGTGTGTGTGTGTGTGTGTGTGTGTGTGTGTGAAGTGTCTAAGGCTGTATTTGAGCTCAGGTGCTCCTGACTCCAGGGCCGGTGCTCTATTCACTGCTCCACCTAGCTGCCCCTAATTGGATCTTCTTAATCTGTTGAATCTCAAATTATTATACTTTTCCCTATCCTCTAAAAATTACCTTGAATACTGACTGTGTGACCTTGGGTAAGTCACTTAAATTTGCTTTAAGGTTTTCAAAACATTTTACAAATATTATCTCGGTTGATCCTCACAGTAACTGTGACAGGTAGGTGGTACTAGCATTAGCCCAGTGTCTAGTGCGTGTGGGTCACTCAATAAATGTTTAGACTGATTGCATAAGTCTCTATAAGTGAAATCTATTGTTGTCAATGTTTCCCCCACAACTCAACCAAAAATCAACAGGAATATTTAAGGGCTCTAGGCAGTGGTCCGAGAGGTTCATACTACTCCTTGCTAGGCGAGCTCTTCCCTGGAAGGGGCAATGCGGTGCAGCAGAAAGAGCAGAGCATTTGGAACCTGGAGTATGGCCTTTGAATCTGACACTGCTAGTGTGACTACTGGCAAGTTACTTACACTCAGTGGGCCTCAGTGAACTTATCTGTAAGACAAGGGGGCAGCCGGATGGTGCAGTGAGTAGGGAGCTGGACCTGGAGTCAGGAAGACCTGAGTTCAAGTATGACCTCAGACACTTACTAGCTGTGTGATTCTAGGTAAGTCAGCTGACCCTGTTTGCGTCAGTTGCCTCATCTGTAAAATGAACCAGAGAAGGAAATAGCAAAGCTCTTCAGTGTCTTTTCCAAGAAAACCCCAAATGGGGGCGTGAAGAGCCAGTCATGGATGGAAACAGCTAAAAAGCAACAAAAATGAAGGACTAGACAAGATAGCTTCTGAGGCCCCTTCTAACTTTAATGTTATGGCCCTTTGACTTTTGGAGCAGTTAATCTAGTGGAAGGATGGTTTTCACTTGAGGCGATTTCTCAGGATGAAGGCTGTCAGATGATGCTCTGAAGCCAGGATAGCCCAATGAAGAAGTTCCACTACAATCTTCACTCATTCATTTGTTCATTCGTTCAACAAATATATAGTTAACACCATCTGAGCAGAGCCCATACAAAGTGCTTTGGTGAAAACAGAAGTCCTTTCTCTTGAGGAGGTAATTGCACAGTCTTTCCTTCCTATATCCAGACTTCCTTCCTCTTGACTTTTTAAATTTTAGCTGTAGTTAACTTTTTGTAGCAAGTGGTGATGGCTTAAGTTAAAATCTTGTCCTTGAGAAACCCTTTCATAAAGGATCTGAGCATCCTCTGGGAATGAAAAAAATGGGCATGTCTCTTGTGGGGGTATGGGGCCTTCCTTTTATGGGCCATCCTTGCCCCAACTTTTTGAAATGCTGTAATGCTTCTGTGATAGTGAGGAAAACTAGCTGAAAAGTTATTCTCAGGCTCCTGTCAAAGCAAGGTCTTTGAGTTACTAGTAATTTCTCTGCCATAAATAAAGTCTGGTCCCAGGTGGCACTGGACGAACCAAGAGAGGATACATATGCCTGGACTATGCATCATACTGAATCCTTCATCTGCTCCTAGCCTGTCCACATGTGAGTAATGGAATTTCTTATTCTTACCTAAAATAGAACTCATCGGGTTTTGGAGGCCTCTGTTAGAAAAGTCTTTCCATGATTTTTATTATGCTGTATTTTAATAGATAATGCTTAGAAAACATCAATTGGGTTGAGCCGATTTCCCTAATCTGAGGCCTATGGTTTTGTCATCTTGTCAGTGGGATAATTTATACTCCTAAATCTCTGGGCTGCAGTGTGAAGAGAGGGAGTTTACATTAATTAGTGGAGGGAATCCTGTGGTATATTAACTTACCGAGGGGAATGAGGGGGAGTTGTTGGTCATTCTCTCTCTCACCCAGCCATTGTGCAAATAGTATGTGTGGAATGTGCCACACACAGCTCTTCCCTTAGCTCATTGCTTCCCTGGGGTGTAGAGGCCTCTCTAGGGATGACATAACCTGGGGTGGTTGGGGGAGGGGTGATGGCTATGAAGTCTTTCTGTCCTTTCCCTCTTTGCTGCCATTCCAACATTCCAACACTTTTCTTCTCTGACACTGAAGAAAAACAAGAGGAAGACTGATAGGCAGATTGGATTGTATGGAATTCTCTCCAACTGAGTTCTAAATTCAATCTGAAGAGAGAATGTGGGAGGGGGTAGAGATACCTGTGTCTGTACTTGAAGCCACAGCATGGTATAGTAGTTAGAGCAGAGAATTTAGAGTCAGGGACACTTAGATTTGAATCTTGCCCTAGATACTCACTAGTTATGCAACCCTGGGCAAGTCATTTAAAATCTAGAGTTTCCTTATGTGTAAAACCAGGGAGCTGAACTCGATGACGTCCAAGGGCCTTCAAACTCTCAATTTATGATCCCATTATCTCTTAGCATGAGGAGGTTTTGGGAGAGGGGCCAAGTGAAGGAGGAACACTGAGCCTTTTCTTGAATGGCAGTAAAGGGGGTTGTATGTGTATGAGCAGACAGACAACCTCCTGCTTAAGGCTTCTGTCTACACAGCCTCAAAATGCTTATGTGAATTCAACACTTCAATCCAATTAAATAAGCAACTACTATATGCAAGGGCATATAGTGCCTTGGGCACCAAGGATAAAAGCCAAAATAAAACAGTACCTGTCTTCAAGGAGTTTATATTATATAAGAGAATACAAGAGCATCAGATATGTAACTATAAGATAATGTGAGGAGACAGAGACAGACAGAGACAGAGACAAAGATAGGGAGAATTGAGAGAGGAAAAGAGAGAGAGAGAGAGGGGAAAGGAGAGAGTGCTAACAGTAGTACTTCAAATTAGCTTTCACATGAATTAATTTTCACAAGTTAATTTTCACATCATTTATGATCTGAAAATAAGGCAAATTCAGTTAAACAGATGGACAATTAATTACTATTGTGGCTCGTAGATCAGGCATTATTAACAATGCTCATTATTTGGTGGTTTCCTCTTTTAACTAATTATTCTTGCTAATTAGACTGAAAGTCTGTGGTTCATTTTTGTACCCTCTAAATTTTGGTGGCCTCAGAGAATTCCTATCCCACCTCACCCTAGTTATACCTCTGCAGTCTACTAGAAGTCTGTCAGTTAATGAGCATATATTCAACATTTTTTATGTGCTAGGTAGTATACTGAGTGCTAGGAATACAGAGGAAGGCAAAAGACAATCCCCCACTCTCAAAAAGCTCACATCTTAATAAAGTAGACAAACAACTATGGATGTATAATAGCCTTTGGGTGTTACAGTGGATCTCAGAGCCCTGGGTGTGTGCACACTGGATCTCAGAGCCCTGGGTGTGTGCACACTGGATCTCAGAGCCCTGGGTGTGTGCACACTGGATCTCAGAGCCCTGGGTGTGTGCACAGTGCATCTCAGAGCTCTGGCCATGGAGTCAGAAAGACCTGAGTTTCAATCTGGATTCAGACACACATCTGTTGAACTCAGGCATATCTTTTAACCTCTGTCTGCTTGAGGTTCCTTCTCTATAAAATGAGTGTAGTATTAGTACCATCTTGCAGACCTGTTGTGAGGATAAAATGAGATATTTATAAAGCCTCTTTTAAACCTCAAAATCCTATATAAATGCTAACTATTATTATATAAGATATATACATGTCAGAAACATTTGTGTTTATTCATTTAAAACCCATCCATCCATTCATTGCTACCAACTGGTCCATGTTCTTATTTGAACAGGCCTCATTCATTCAATCTGAATAAATGCCCTAAATTTCCAAGTCATATAGATTATTTTGCATTTTAGGTGGATGACTATGAAAATTAACTAGTCTGACATCAATTTCAGGGCTGTGCTAGAACTTACAGGGTTGTAGTTATGAGACTGTAAAAAATGGAAGGGCATGAGACTTCCAGTTGGGATTCAGGGGTCCCCAGTGAGGTAGTGCCCCCAACTGCCAAGGATAAGGCTGCAGGGATGGGGAAACTGCAGCCTCGAGGTCTTCTAGGTCCTTAGCTGTGGCATTTTGACCGAGTCCAAGTTTTACAGAACAAATCCTTTTATTAAGGGAATTTGTTCTGTGAAGTTTGGATTCAGTCAAAGGACCACACCTGAGGCTCTAGAGCAGTGGTTCTCAACTTTCCTTATGTGAGACCCTTTAATACTTGTACATGTCTGCATGTGGGCAGACTCACCTGGAGACTGATAGAGGAGTGGAGCCTCGGTTCCTAAGACCATAGATATATGTGTTTTCCAATGGTCTTGGGCTACTCCTGTGACACCTAGAGGTCGCAGGTTCCCCATCCCAGGATCAGGGCTCCCAGCTTTCATTCCTCTGCTCTTTAGCAAACTTCATGTGGTGAGGTAGCTCCACTATTAAGGTGGCAGCACGATTAGCACAGGTCCTTAATGTTCTTGTAGGTCCTCTCCACATGTAGCATCCAGTTCTTTACCATGATTTGCTACATGGAAGGTTGTCTCTAGCAGCTGGTTTTTCTTCACTTTCATGACTCACTTGGGATTTGCTCTTGTGGATACAATTGGCTTTGGGGCTGGAATTTTGGGGCCTGCCAAACGTCTGAGGCTAACCACAGTGTTCCAAAGACCTTGGATTGTTGCCACTCCTTTGGCCGGACTGTCACCACATTTACTTCTCCTCTTCATATGATCATTCAGAAGGAGCTCTGTATATACTCTGAGTATGGTCAGTCTCTTAGGAGTGGTGACCAGTGTGAGCAGACATGCTCACTACCACTATGTCATAGATGATGTTATGGGAAACAGACCAACGGGGCTGTTTGTAGAGCCTGGAACATTGGAGAGAAAATTTCAAAGCTAGTTTAGTGAAGAATCCAGGTTTCCCATGACCTGGGAATGAGTCTCTTGGGAGAGGTTTATGGACAAATAGAAATTAAGAGCTCTTGCTAAGTAGCTATTCTCTTAACATGACTATGCTGGAATAAGAAGAACCAAGCTCAAAATTCAACCCAAAAATTGAGCCATAGGTCCAGACTTCCACCATTCCACAGTGACTCAGCCCCTCCAGAGAAATTCCTCAGAAGCAGGTTGATCTGCTTTGAGAAGCTGGATTACCTATGGCCACAGTCTTGAGAAATCATTTAGGATAATGATCTATCTCAAAAAGGGTTTTTGGACAGCACTTGTCTGCCTTTGAAGTGTTCAAATCATCTTGAAAAGATTAATTTTAAATTACACTAATTACTAATTACACATTATACTAATCTGGAAGACTAATGAATTTCCATTTAAGTTGTCATGACAAATATAAATTTTCAAAAGGTTTTTTTTTCCTGACATGTGCCAACTCACAAGTGCATGTATGTACTCAGAAATGCAACTGGCAGCTTCTGTGTTTTGAACTTGTAGCCCCAGTCACAAACAGGGCTTGGGCTGGACTGGGAAGGAGCTCAATTGGCCTGTGGCATTTTTATATTTTAACTCTTTGCTGTTGTCAAATGGTGATCAGCTCAGTTGTTTCTGTGCTATTGAAGGGAAAACAAGTATTCCTATAATCCTAAAAAATTCAGTGCAATGGGGCAAAGTTCCTATTATCCTGCTCTAATTTCCACTGTGTGTGTGTGTGTGTGTGTGTGTGTGTGTGAGTATGTGAGAGACAGACAGACAGACAAAGTGGAAAGAGCATTCAACATAGTCAAGAAATAAGGTAGTAAAGCAAAAGGGCTGTTTGGAGACCCTTGATCTCTGGAGAATTGTGAAATTAGCTCAATGAAAAAGTCAGGTTTCCACCGTTATTTACTAGCTTTTTTGGGGGGAGGGGAGGGCAGTTGGGGTTAAGTGACTTGCCCAAGGTCACACGACTAGTTTTTGTGTTAAGTGTCTGAGGCCGGATTTAAACTTAGGTCCTCCTGATTCCAGGGCCGGTGCTCTATTCAATGCGCCACCTAGCCGCCCCCTGTTATTTACTAGCAATATGACTATGGACAAGTCACTTAAACTCTGAGCCTCGGTTTCCTTATCTGTGCAGTGAGGATAATAATACTGGTAATATTTGTTTCACAATGTTTTTTATTAAGAAAATGCTTTGTAAAATTGCATATAAATGTGCATTATAGTATTTTGTGCTACAAGTGTATGTATGTACAGTTATCCCTTCCATATCATGGGTGTTAGAGACTTGTGCTCTTGCAATTTGGAAAGCCCACATAAGATTTTTTGGCCTTCCTTTCATACCAGAGGTGAGGTCTGAATTTCTTCTTTTTCTTTTAATGGGTATTTACAGTACTTTATTGTAAAATTTAGGTTGATGTTATATAGTGCTATACATATATTTTATGCATTTCTGAGTTTCTTGACTTTTTCTCTGTTGTCTGCTGGCCTTCATGTGTTGTCTTTGGCTTCTGCAAAACTGCTCCCAAATTCCCTTTTAATTTCTTATGTTGATCGATGATATATCAAAACATGATGGGGAAAATCAGGATGTGGAAGGGATAACTGTATACTTATAACCTTACTTATATATGAAAGATGAGTAATCATCCTTCTGGTATTCACATGGTAATTTGGAGCAATACAAAACATAGACATACATAATGTCTAGATACACTCAAGTATCCTAAGCCAAATTCTACCCTGGAATATGAAAATGCAGTCTGTCTTTATATTTTCACCCTCGGCCACATGTGGCCTTTTAAGGCCGCAGATTCCCCATCCCTGCCCTAAAAGATGGGAACTCTCAACCCAAGAAAACCAGCTATGTCTTTCCCCAAGTACTCCTCTTAGTCTTACATATTTGGACAATTCAGCAGGATTCTGAAACTCAACTTGCCTAAAACTCATTATCTTTTCCCCACAAACCCTCTCCTTTTCCTAATTTCCCTAAAGTGGTCCTCCCAACCCCCAGGCTAACAACTGAGTTGTTATCCTGGACTCCTTTCCATTCAGCCCTGCCCATATCCAATCAGTTGTCAAATCTTCTGCTTTCTATCTTCATAATATTTTTCATAAATACCTCCCTCTATCTTCTGACATTGCTGCCATGTGGGTGAAGGCCTCAACATCTCATTCCTGGACTACTGCAATAATCTTCTGGTGAGCCTCCTGGCCTCAAATCTCTCTCCCTTCCAGTCAGTCCTCCCTTTACTGGACAAAATGATATTCCTGAAGTACTGCTCTGAACAATTCACTCCCCTCCCCACACTCAACTCCAGTGGCTCCCTATTACCTCCATAATCCCCTTACAACCCAATTCCTTCCTACCTTTTCAATCTACTTATGCCTCATACTCCCTATCACCTCTGGAATCAAATACAAAGTCCTCTCTTTGGTATTCAAAATCCTTCATAACACTTTCATTATACCTTATAACCTTGCTTTTTTCTGCTCCTTGGACAAGATATTCCGTATCTCTGCTCTGACATGTCAGGAATGCCCTCCCTCCTCATCTCAGCCTCCTGGCTTCCCTTGCTTCCATCAAGTTCTCCAGGGAGTTTTCCCCACTCGCTCTCAATTCTGGCGCCTTCCCTCTGTTGATTGTTTCTTTGATATCCTGTATATGTCTTACTTGTACTTAGCTGTTTGCATATTGTCTCCCCGCAGTAGACTGTGAGCTCTAGGAGAGCAGGAACGGTCTGTGGCCTTTCTTTGTGCACCGGGTAGAGCACAGTGCTTAATAAACACTTATTGACTAATTAGTGACTGTCCTCTGAGTCTTTCGCAATGACACTGGCCTTCTTGAGCTCTCTTGCACAATATACCCCATCTCCCACTCCCTGTCTTTCCATTGGCTGTGCCTTAAGCCTGGAATGCCTTCCCTGTTCTCCATCTTGGTTTTCTTTAAGACTCGGTTGAAATCCCACTTTCTGCAGGAGGCCTTTCCTTCCTCCCCTCTACCCTGGCTACTAATGCCTTCCCTCTGAAATTACCTCCAGTTTACCGTAGAGATATTATAATATATAAGTGTATATGCACATATATAATGCTAGTATAGTGTTAGTGCTCATAATTATATGTATATATACATATAAACATGCATACACATACACACACTACATATACATATAAACACACATACACACACTATATATACACATATATACATATAAACACACATACATATACACACTATATATACATATATACATATAAACACACATACATATACACACACTATATATACATATATACATATAAACACACATACATATACACACACTATATATACATATATACATATAAACACACATACATATACACACACACACACACACACACACACACATAGTGCTAGCATAATGTTAATGCTCATAAATACACACCCACCCACACATATTTTGTATGGACCACACAGAGTTGTTTGGCAGTTGGTCTTTCCCATTAGAATGTGAGATCCTTGAGGGAGACACAGTCGTTTTGCCTTTCTTAGTATCCCTAGCACTCAGCCCAGTGCCTGGCACATAGTAGGCATTTCATAAATGCTGGTTGATAATGTTGATGTTGATGTGTAATCAGAAAATTAATGGTAAAGCTCACACTCAAACGCACCAAGTCTGTTTTTAGGTGCTATTAGACTTTGGGAAATGCATATTAAAAAAAAAACCAACTAAAGGCACGTGGCTTCAGTTAGGATGTGGTCTCCTGGTCAAAGAGCAGTTGCGGGATGGGAGGAAAGCAGTCATATCATGGTTGTGAGAGAGCTGTGGCCAAGGCTCCAGGGCCCTGTGGTGGTTGTTGTTGAGTTGGTTCAGTCATTGTCTGACTCTTCATGACCCCATTTGGCATTTTCTTAGCAAAGATGTTGGAGTGGTTTTGCCATTGCTTTCTCCAGCTCATTTTACAGATGAAGAAACTGAGGCAAGCAAGGTGAAGTGACTTGATAATTAGTGTCTGAAGATGAATTTTAACTCAGATCCTCCTGCCTCCAAGGCCAATCCTCTATCCACTGGGCCATTTAGCCTCCCCTACATCCCTAGGGGCAGGCAAAGTATAGTCATGGCATATGGAGTATAAGTAAACGGATGGAAAATCCTAAAGGAATCATGTGGAATCACTGCTGCAGAGTGGGAAGGGACTTCAGAGCCTCTCAGGTTCAAATAGTATCTGGTCAAGAGTCACCTCTTCCACGTTCCCTTTGCCCTCAAATGCCTTATCCAGACCTGGCTTAGAGGAAAAGTGGCACTGCATAAGGAAGAACAGGAAATCAGCTTTATTGCAAAAAGAGGGCAGGTCCATTGTTTACTGTGAGATAATGGTAACAGCCAACATTCATATCATGCTTTAAGGTTTTCAAAGTGCTTTCTACATAAATTCTCATTTGATCTGGGAGATGGGTGCTGCTCCTATAACTAGTGAGCCAACCTGCTTCAGGGGAAAGACCATTTCCTTTCAAGTCAGAGAGGCAGGGGGAGAAGGGAACAAGTATTTTATTAAGTACTTACTATGTGCTAGGCACTGTGCTAAGTGTTTTCCAAACATTTCATTTGATCTTGGCAACAGCTCTGCAAGATAGGTACTTTTTTTCTTTTCTCTCTCTCTCTTTGTAAATAATATTTTCTTTTTTTTTCCTTTTGTTGTTGATGTGGTCAATTATGCCAATAGTTTTCCTAATATTGAACCAGCCTTTCATTTCTGGGATAAATCCTACCTGATCAAAATTTATTATTCTTGTGATTATTTTCTTTTTTTCAATTACACATAAAGACAGTTTTCAGCATTTGTTTTTTTGTAAGATTTTTGAGTTCCAAATTTTTCTCCTTCCCTGCCTTCCTTCCTCTTCCCTAAGATACCAAGCAATGTGATATATAGGCTAGACACGTGGTCCTGTTTTTTTTTTTTTAACTGTAGCTTTATATTTTAGAGAGGCAGCTTGGTAGCCTAGTTAATGAATAGAATGCTGGTTTTGGATTCAGGAAGACCTGATTTCACATCCTTCTCCAGCCACTTGCTAAGTTGTATGATCCTAGGAAAGTTATCCAAACTCTCAGCCTCAGTTTCCTCTCCACAAAATGGGGAATAATAACAACACCACCCTCGCAGTTGTTCACTCATTTTTCAGTCATGACCTTCGTGACCTCATTTGGAGTTTTCTTGGCACAGATACTGGAATGACTTGCCATTTCCTTCTCCGTTTCATTTTACAGATGAGGAAACTGAGGCAAACAAGGTTAAGCGACTTGTCCAGGATTACACGAGACAATATATTAGATTAGATTTTTAGCTCCTTGAGGGAAGGGACTGTCTTTTGCCTCTTTGTGTGTTTCTAGCACTTAGCATAGTGCTTAGCACATAGTAGGTACTCATAAATATTTATTGACTGACACATGTATACCTTAAAGCTCTATGTAAACATTAGCTATCATTATGTCCCTAGTGCTTAGTTTCCTAAGCACATAGCAGGTGCTTGTAGAAATAGTTTGAATTGAAATGCATTGCAGAAGGAGATAGTCTGGTCAAGTGAAGGAGAAAAAGGATTAATAAGAAGTTCAAAACCAGCATTCTGTTTACTCACTAGGCTACCAAAATTCTTCTCTAAACTATAAAGCCACCGTTAAAAACAAAAAAAAAAGCCAGTCTACAAACTCTTCATTTAACAAATATTTATTAATTTTCTGTCATGTGCAAGGCACTCTTCTGAGACAATAAGAAAGTTGCAAATCAAAACATATATTGTCCCTGACCTCACAATACAGTAGCTAGCTTACAGTCACATTATTTCTTAGCTGAAACAGATTCAGAGGACATTGAGTTAGGAGCAGATCTATAAATTGTTGGGTAGGCAAAGTAAAGAAGGATCATGGAAATGACAGTCAAGAATTGAATAATAAAGAGCATTAGAAGACCAGAATACGAGAAGGACCAAGAAGTGCTTGAGTCCAGCCTCGGTGTTCCCTGGCTGTATTGAGGTCCACATCCCCAGTCATGTTGCTTTGAGCTGGATGTGTGGGAAATGGGTGTTTCCTCATCTGGGCCGTGTCTGGAGTCAGCTCCTCACTTGGTTTCCACAAAAGTTCCACTTCCTGTATTTGCAGCAATTGTTTGTAGGATGAGTCCATCTAAGGACATTGTCTTAGAGCTCCAGATCTTATTTTGTATGAGTGGGAGGCAGTGTCTGTCAACCCAAACAGAAATAGCCCAGAAGACTGTACTGATGATGGTATATTGGTCTATGCCTCAAATTCTCCATAGTCAGCCCTTTTCATCCTTCTTCCTCAAGTTTGGTTAGAAACACCCACCACAGTTTATTTGTGCTTGCTCATCCCGATAGCAAACAAACCAGTTCTAACTAAATTTCAGTTTCACTAGAGTTATTCTGCTTTGAGGAGATAGGGTTTGTTCAGGAACTTCCTAAAGTCTTGGTTTGCTTAAGCTGTTCCTGAGACCTTGGGCAAATCTGAGGAGGGCCATGGCATTCATTCAGCCCATGTTACTATGGCTGCCACCACATAGGACAGACGCATGTTTGATTATCACCTCTAGCCCAATTAACTTTTTTTTTTGTCATGGACCCTCTTTGGTAATTTGGCAAAGTCTATTCTCAGAATGTTTTTTTTCCTTTTTAATTTATTTCTTTTTAGTTTACAACATTCAGTTCCACAAGTTTTTGAGTCCCAAACTTCCTCCTCCTTCCCCCCCAAGATGGCATATAATCTGGTGTAGGTTCTACATATATCTTTACTTTAAACTTATTTTCAAAATAGTCAAATTGTAAAGAAGAATTATAACCAATGGAATGAACTGCAAGAAAGAAGAAACAAAACAAAAAGAAAAGAGAGCAAATAGTTTGTTTCAATCTGCATTCAGATTCCATAATTCTTTCTCTGGATGTATCCCAAAAAGATCATACGAATAGGAAAAGGACCCATATGTACAAAAATATTTATTGCAGCTCTCTTCGTGGTGGCAAAGAATTGGAAATCAAGTGGATGCCCATCAATTGGGGGATGGATGAACAAGTTGTAGTGTATGAATGTAATGGAAAACTGTTGTGCTATATAAGAAGCAGATGGATTTCATAAAACCTGGAAAGACTTGTATGAACTGATGCTGAGTGAGGGAAGCAGAACCAGGAGAACATTGTACATAATTATAGACGCATTGTAACTATGATAACTAACTGATAGACCTCGCTCTTCTCAGCAGTGCAAGGTTCTAAAATAACTCCAAAAGTTGTCTCCAACTCCAAAAGACTCATGATGGAAAAGGCTATCTATCCACAGTCCAGAGAAAGAATATTGTTTTCAAATGCATAAAATACATAGAATTACAAAGGAAAATAATTATATGGGAAGTTATTGAAATATTTTTAAAAACAAATTTATAGCCTCCAGATTAAAACTGATATATTCCAGGTGATAGTACTCTCCCACCTACCATAAGTCCCACCCTATAATTTCTCCCCCTTCTTTGAAACAATAGCAATGCTTCCAGAAAAAAAGGTTAAATTAAAGTAACAGGTTGCTTCTGATTGGTTGTATAGTTCTTTCGTTGTTTGTCCTTGTTCTTGAGGAAGACCATGACATCAGGAAGGTGGTATTATGACTTGTAAGTGAATTGGATTTAAGGTGAGGGAAGGGCTATTCAAAGTCACCAGCCTCACTTTCTCCTTCTGAGCCATCTAGGTATATAGATATAGATCAGGACGATGAGAGATGGCCCTGATTTGGTGGTGAGAACCAGTCAGAAATCTTTCCTTTGGGTTTGCTTGGTATTCTCACTTTTCTTACCTGTCTCATTCCTCCTTACTTTGCCCTAACTTGGGGATAGGGGTAGGGTGTGTCCAGGGAAGATGAGCACCTCTGCTTGAGGGCTGCTGAGCCCTTTTCAGGGCTGCTTTCCACCTTGGGTGTCCACACGATCCACCTAACTTTCTCCACCTGTGACTCCAAGGAGCTGTAGCATGTGCAGTGGCCACACATTTCAGCAGACTGGTTAAACCAGGTTGAGGGTAACTGAGGAGTCTCAAACCCCACAGTGAATTAGGAAGGTGGGTGAAAGCAGGGAAAGTGGGAAGATTTCCCCTGGCAGAATGGGTGGATGAGATCAATTTGTTCTACTGGCCATCAAAGTGGTTGGAGCAGGTGCTTGAAGCGCTTAGAGCCTGGTTAGCCATAGAAGATGCCAAGGACACCCACTGCATCACCTGTCATCTTGACTTTGTTTTGCCATTGGACTTCAATGACTGAAAGAAAGAGTGAGACCTATGTCTTCATGCAATTCTACCTCACTTAAATTCAATTTATGCCCTAATCAGAAGACATCACCCATACTATTTTTACCATCAAAGTCCTGTGATGACAGGTAAGTGATGAAGCAGCAGGTGCAGATACACTGGGAGCTGTAGTCACAACCATGCACACAGGCAGCCCAGGCCATAGAGTCATGTTCTCATTGGAAGCAGCAGAAGGATTTGGTAGCCCCCTGGGTATCTGAGTAGCCTTTTAAGGACCACATTATTCACTTCCTTGTGTGAAGACGGGACTAGAAAAGGTGCCCTAAAAATTGTCTACTTCACCCAACCCTGGCCTGTTTACTGTGGTAGACAGGGATCCTACCCTATAGTCAACACACACACACATGCACGCATGCACACACAAATACAAAAACTTTTGCAAAGATGATTCCACTCATTCTCAGTAGATGGATTATGTGCATGCTTATGGACAACATGAAATCCAGTAGACCTGAAAGATGAACAACTTGTTGTAAGAGAACTCAGCAAGTGTCACATCCAAATAGCAGCCCTGAATGAAACAAGGGTGGCAAATGAAGGCCAGCTTACTGAAGTCAGAACTGGATCCACATTTTTTTTTAGAGTAGTGTGGAGCTCTATAAAACTGATGTAGGTTTTGCAATCAAAACTAGTATAGTCAATAAGCTTGTATACCAACCAAAAGGAGTGAATGTGAATGACCCGCTCATGACAATGAGATTTCCACTTGCAGGAAAATGTCACACCACCGTCAGTGCCTATGCTCCTACCCTGACAAACCCTGATGAGGTCAAAGAAAAATGTTATGACGACCTGGAGCCCCTCATCATCAGTGTGCTGAAGGAGGACAAGCGTATGATTCTGGGTGACTTTAATGCTGGAGTAGGCACAGACTACCAGACATGTCAGGCAGCCCTTCAGAGGAATGGAGATGAAAACAGCAACAGCAAAGGTCACTTACTGCTGAAGATTTGTGCATCTCATGACCTTCTCATCATGAACACTGTCTTCCATTTCTCTAAATGTAATAAAACTTTATAAATACACCCTTGTAGCAAACATTGGCATCTAATAGACCGTGTCATTGCAAGGAGAATAGACAGGATGTAAGCATGACAAAGGTAACATGTGGCGCAGAGTCCTGGACTGATCATAGACTTATCCTTTCCAAGTTAACATTTGCATTCAACAAAAGCAGCAATCCCCAGGCAAGACAATTACCAGAAAGCCCAATGTCAACAGATTAGAGCAGCTTCTCTGAGCCAGAACAGTTCATTGCTAACTTGGAGTGAAAGTTGAGCCAACACATAGTTGGCAACACTGGAGCAGAAAAGGCATGGGCAGCTTTCAGGGATTTGGTGTACAGCACTGCATCTGCTCATCTGGGTCATAAGGCTCACAAACATCGAGATTGGTTTGACAAAAATAAGGAGGAAATTCAGAAGCTGCTAAATGAGAAAAGAACTCCAGAAGGTTTACCAGCAGGATAGTTCATCCATCTCTAAGAAGGCAGTTATCAATTCCATCATGAGTAAAGTGCAAGCAAAGCTTAAAAAGATACAGTATTCTTGGCTCAGTAAGAAGGCAGATGGAATTCAGTTTTATGTTGATTGTAATAATTGAAAGTGTTTTTATAATACCTTGAAGGCTATTTATCATCCAGAGACCTATACCTCATTTCAACTACTCAGTGATGATGGAACCACATTGATTAATGTTAAAGACATGATGCTGGAGAGATGAGCTGAACATTTCTACAGTGTTCTCAACAGACCATCATCAATTAATGCTAAAGCCATTGATCATGTACCTAAGTTTGAATTCGATCCCTTTCTAGCTGAATTTCCAACTGAAGAAGTTTTGAATGCCATAAGGCTCCTATCATGTGACAAAGATTATGATGCTTATTTTATTTCAGCTGAGATTTACAGGGTGGGGGGGTCCACTGTTTATACAAAACTAACTGAAATTTTCTTGGTTATGTGTCAGTTTTTTGGGTTTTCTGCTATTACATGTAAAGCTCCTACAAATACTTTTTTTTTACATCTAGGTCTTCTCACTCCTAAAATTTTTAGGGTACAGTCCAAACAGGTTGGGGGTGTCACTCAACCAAGGTAGATGATGCATTTGAAACCCTTTTCTGCATACTGCAAGATTGCTTTGAAGAAGAACATTTGAGAAAACCTTAATTCTTATGAATTTTTTTCTTCTTTAGCAAATGGGAGTTAAGAGATCAAAGGGTAATAAAGATTGTTGACAGTTTTGTGGACCACCCAGCTGTTCATATGATTTCTCCATTTTAGAATAACAAATAGTGGGGTGAGTCAGGGTTGGAGAGGAAGAACTATGACTAAGTACAAATCAGAGGGATTTGGAGAACCCAGCTTTTCAGAGATGGAGTGCTGTCATCATAGCCTACAGTGAATTACACTGACTAGATCTTTAGGTGTTGTGTCTGATAACTTCCTAGTGGCTCCAGAGAAACCTTCCACCTTTAGGCAGATGTTCAGAAACACCACAATGAGGGAAAAGTCTTTATTTTCTTTAAATTTTGTCTTTAAATGTTCTACAGACCCAAAGACATAAATTACTGGAGTTAAGGGTTCACTAGCTGATAAAAGTTGCTAGGAAAACCGGAAAGCAGTCTGGTAAGGGTTAGGTATAGACCAGCTTCTCAAATTGTATGCCAAGAAAGACTCCACATGCATACATGAGTTAGACATAAGATGTGACATACACACATTAGGGGAGCAAGGAAGAAATGACCTTTTCTATCTATGGATAGACAACAAATCAAAGGTGGGAGGGACAGAGAACATCACAGAAGATACAATAGACAATTTTAGTTATATAAAATTAAAAAGTTTTTCAAAAAACAAAATCAATGTAGTTGAAGTTAGAGGAGAAACAGGTAACTGAGAAAAATATTCCTAGCATATTTTTCTGATAAAAGTTTTTATCCAAGATAGGTAAGGAACTCATTTAAATTAATAAAAATAAAAGCTATTTTCAACTGACAAATATTTATATCTTTATGAACAGGCAGTTAAAAAAAGAGGAAATCTAATCTATTGTGTCTCATTTCTTCCATTGGCTTATTATGTCCATACCAATTGTATTCTCTACAATTTTATGGATCCAGGCACCCCAGTTTCATTGAACCATTTCATAGCCAGATTGGGACAATTAGGAGCTGAAGTGGATAGAATGCTGGGCCTGGAGTCAGGAAGACTCATCTTAGTGAGCTCAAATCTGGCCTCAGACATTTACTAGATTAAATGTGTGACCCTGGGCATGTCACTTAACCCTTTTGTCTCAGTTTACTCATCTGTAAAATGAATGGGATAAGGAAATGACAAACCACCTCAGCATCTTTGTCAAGAAAACCCCACAGGGGGTCATGAAGAATTAGACACAAGTAAACAACAACAATAACAAGCAAATTATGGTATATGGAGGTAGTGGAATGTTAATTTTCCATAAGAAATGATGAAATAGACTGTTACAGAATATAGTAGCCACTGGATCATAGATTTAGAACTTGAGGTGATATCGAGTTCCTCAAAACCATACATTCTCTACTGCTGGCTCGTTCTGGAATATCCCTTAGTGCCTGCAGTCTCCTTACTCTGGAATAACCTACCATCTTTAATGTTCTCCCCCCATATCAAAACTGTCCATTAGAGTTGGCTTACTGGTACAGAATCTCAATTTAATACGCTCAGTTATACAGCACACTCAAATCCCTCAACCAATAATATTTATTTTCTGTTTATTTACATACTACAAATGTGAGGAAGGTAGCACAAATATTATTATTGTCATTTTACAGATAAGAAAAACGAGGCTTAGAGAGGTTAAGTGGTCTGCCTGCGAGTACGCAACTACTAAGTATTTGGGACAGAATTCAAGCACAGGCCTTTCAACTCCTAGTATGGTTCTCTATCCTTAGGTCCTCCTGCCTCCCTAGCTATATGGAGAGGACGTGGAGCCTGAGTTTACAGAGGAAAAGGCTACTTTGCTGCCCTGAAGAAAAGGGTCTTCAAACCAAGTGCTAGATACTGGGGGGAAAAAGAGTTCCTTGCAACAATCAGCATGTAGGGGTACCAGGAGCTTGGGAATATGTTGAGTCTTGGATCAATCACCTTCATTCAAGGGAGTCCATGTTAAACGTCAGAATCCCTGGTTGTTGAGTCTGGGGTTCTTAAAGACATCAAGATTGCTTAAGCCATTACATCATAGTGCCTCCAGAAAGAGAGTCTGTCCATTCCTAAATCTTGGCAAATAGTTTCAGCAAATTTCCTTCTCCTTGCCTACTGTAGTAGCAACCACACTAGCACATAGGATAGGCTGCTGGTACAGGTTCTTTGATCTGCTTTTCTAAAGGAAAGACAGCTTTAAAGGGGTTAATTCTCTTACTTTAATGATAGATAAATAGAAACAAGTGAGTATCCAGGAAAGAACTCAATAGAAAGGACTCCAATTGTCTAAACACAATAATACAACCATCTACATACACCTCCAGAACATGAGAGCACCAATATCTGAGTAGTCGTGGGTGGGATGGGATGGAGGAAGTCCCTTAATAAATGGCTACCCAGATTCCAGTCTAGGGAATCAAAATGTCCTTCTCATGAGCGAGCCCCCAAAGCAAAATCTCCCCTCAAAATCTACATACACTTTTGGTTAATAGCCTCAGAACCAGAAGGCATCACAACCCTGACTCAGTGTCTAATTAGCTTAGTACCAAAAGGTGTGAAAGCCTTACAAGCAAACCTCCCCTTAAGCAAGCTCCCCCTTAGTCAAGTTCCTCTCCCAATGGACTCTGTGACTCATAATGTATTTATTACAGCTGTGAACTGAGCCAAAACAGTAAGACATCCAAGACTGAAATACTTGTGTACCTTTAGTCCTGGGAATATGGCTCTTGTTCCAAGGGAAAAGGGGCCACATGTGGCCACATAGACCTATTGATGTACTGGGAAGATCTTTCTAGTCCATTAACATTATACCTATCCCAGCACTGCTTACCCCATTCCTCTGTCCCTGCCTAATTCTCGGTGACTATAATTGAGATGCCTTTTTCTTAAATGTTGGGGATACAAAAAAAAGGGCAAAAGATTATCCCTGTCCTCAAAGAGCTTACAATCCAGTGGGGGAGACAACAGGCAAACAAATACACACACACATAGCAAGCCTTATACAGGAAAATTAAGAAATATTTAGCAGAAAAAACACAAATTTAAGAAGGGTTGGGCATGGCTTCCTGCAAGAGTTGAGATTTTAGTTGGGACTTAAAGTAAGCCAGAGAAGTCGGTGGGTGGAATTGAGGATGGAGAATGTTGCAGGAATGAGAGAGAGCTAGCTAGATCCAAGTCCTGCTTGGCATACAAGTCTTCTCTAGATCAGCTCCTATCAGACTTTCTTATGTCTGCCTCTTGGATCTAATATCACAGTCTCACCCTCACCCTATCTTCTGTACTGTTCATGCTGGTCACCAGCATCACCTCTCATACAGAATGACCTCATAAAGAAACATCAGGGAGTAATGGATAGAACATTTGATCTGGGGTCAGGAAGACCTGTGTTCAAATTTTGTCTTCCATATTTCTCATCTGTATTACCCTGAACCAGTCACGTAACTTCTCTGTGACTCAGTTTACTCATCTGTAAGATGAGGAGATTGGTCCCTTCCCTTTCACTTGATATGTCAATAGCTAAATAAGTTAATAAATATTTATTAAGCTCCTGCTGTGCACCAGGCACTGGGCTAAGTGCTGGAGAAACAAAAGAGCTCACAGTCTGTGTTCTCCCTGGTGTGTTTGCTCTCTCTAGTGATGCACATTACAGCCCATTCATACCTTCCCAGCTTGGGTGGCTAGTGTCCATGTCCTCCCATAACTTTGACAGGGAAGAGGGTTCACCCAATGTGCCTTTGCTGTGCATTCTTGATACCAGTGGAGTACACGGTTGCCAATCACTTATTTCTTGTTTTCCAATGATCCACAGGGCTCCTTCTGTCATGCATTTCTCCTCATTCTCTTTCTAATGCTTTGGGTGCGTAATTGCTTGTTTGTGATGTTTTGCTGCCTGTTCACACCCACCATGCGGCCTTCATTGCCCTTTGAATGTTCCTCAACTTTAATTCTTCAGAGACTCTAGTGTTCCATGATTTACATCACCGGAAGAACATTGGTGTTTTATATGGGCTTTTTTTTTTTTAAATCAGAGTTCTTGTCTGAAACAAATAAGGAAAGATTTAGAAAAGTACATTTTAGGAGAGAGAAAAAAAGTGAAATTAATGTCTTTACTGTGTCATCATAAGGAGATTATGGAACAACTGGAGAGAAGCCATAACTGAGCTTGGAAAATGATTAAAACCATCTTGTGAGCAAATCTCTGAATTTTATAAACCTATAAATCTTTCTCCAGGCCACACAGAGTAAACTTAATTAAACTATTATTATCTATATTTATTATTCACCACACATCAGTGACTATCAATTTGGAATTAGTGGCTATGATGAGATGTAGGCTCTGGACCTCCACCTCCCTCTTGAGCTCTCCTTGAATCTTTGAGGTACATTTTCTGGGAAACCCCTTGAAGTCTGATTGAATCTTCCCACTAGATGAGGCATTAGCAGAGGTCATAAGTATTTCATAGTGGCTGGGCCCAAACCTCTGTTACTAGCCTGGCCCTCCAATGTCCATCTGCTTCCCACCCTTGAGCCTATCAAAGTATCAATCCACTCTTGCATTGATATCATTAACTGCTCCTGAAGACCCTTCCCAAACTCCTCCTCCAGACCACCCCTAGATTCCTCTGTATATAAGACCCCATCTTCCCTCCATGTGTGTGAGAGCGCCACAGAATGCCCTAGCACAGACTTGCTGTGTGTGAAAGCACCATAGAATAGCTTAGCACAGACTTGCTCTGCATGAAAGCTCCATAGAAAGACCTAGCATAGACTGGCTCCTTAACAGTCTACCCCATATGGCGAACTTGAACTTTCAATAAACTTTACTTTTTCCTTGGCTGAGAAGACTTCAGTGGAATTCTTTCTGCAGCACCCGGCATGTTGGTACTTTGGGGTCTCAGGCAGCCCTAACCCTCTTTGGGTACCTCTTCAGCTTCTTTGGGTTTTGATTAAAGTGCTGGAAAAGATTAATTAGGAGGAAAAACAAAAAGAATTAAGATGATCAAATCTGTAGGAAATAAAAATACTCTAGGATCAAATATAAAATCCTCCCCTTAACTGACAGATTGATGTTCCTACAGTACAGTTCTGACCATAATCACTGCCTGCCCCTCATTCTATAAACTCTAGCGACTCCCTATTACCTTCAGGGTCAAATCTGAAATCTTGTTTGTCATTCAAGACCCTTCATAATGTGACCTTCTCCTATCTTGCAAGTCTTCCTACATTTTACTCTCTTCTCTCCAACTCCCAATCTAGTGACAGCAGTCTCCTCCAACATGGAAGTCCATCTCATAACTCCAGGAGATTTTGACATTTTTCTCTCATGCCTGAAATTCTGTTCTGTTCCCTAGCCTTCCTGGCTTCCTTCATCTATAACCCTACCTTCTACAGGAAGCCTTTCCCAATCACTCTTAATTTTAGCGCCTTCCCTCTGAGATTACTCCCAGTTTACCCTGTCTATAGGTTGTTTGCACATTGTTGCTTGCACATTGTCTCCCACAATGGACTGTGAGATTCTTGAGAATAGGACCTATCTTTACCATTCTTTGTGTCCCCAGTAGTGAGCACAGTACGTACTTAATAAATGATTGTTGACTGACTGCTTGACTGCCTGCTTAATTTAATCCCAATAATCAAGAACAAGATTAGGGCTAAGGACAAACTATTTCCCATCTTTACAGAAGTTTAAAAGTAAATAGATTATGTTAAAACACAAGAGATTTAGGCTAGATGGAAGAAAGACCTTAGAACCACTCATCATTTGGGAATTTAATTATGGTCTTTTTGTTTTTGTTTTTGTTTTACTGAAACCCTTCCCTATCTTATCCTTGGTACTGATGCAGTTCTATCTCTTTATCTGGTAGGTTTGACTGACAAGGCTGGTGTCTCATCCTGGATTCTGTGTCCCTGACTGTCAGTTGTATTTGTGGGAAACTAAGGGTATCAAGAACTCACATTTCCCTGGCACTTTAGGATCACCATGTTAGACAAGCAGTGATGCAAGCATCATTACCACCACCTCTCCTTTTTACAGATTTATAGAGGAAACTGAGATTCTTGAGAAGGAAGTGACTTGTCCATGGTCACACAGCTTGTTAAGTTGTTAGAGCTGGGCTTTGAATCCAGGGTTCCTAAGTATAAATCCAAGACTTTGTCCATGACACCATATTGCCTCCTTCTTAAACTTACCTAAGTTTGTTCAGTTTCATGGGACTTCTCAATCTAGGCCTATTGGCTATGGACTCGGGTATAATGCCAAGCAAAGGCAACTTACAATGTTTGGATTACCAGCATAGCAAACCCCATTTATTCAGCAAAACATTCACAGAACAGAGAAAGTCAAAATACAGTGTAACTCATTCATTTAGCAAGTACGTTCTCAATTCAATTGCAAAGTACCAAGGTCCAGGTATCCCACCCCTGGATCAGTAGTCAAAGTAGCCCACTCCTGGGCAGTACATTCATTTAAGTCTCTTCTCAAATGGAGAATAGTTTCCAATCATAAAGTACATTCATTTAGTCAATCACAAAGCACAAAAAGGCCAAAGGCTTCCCACCCCTAGACACCACTGAATTACAATACCATCCATTAACACCAAGGACTTTCTCAAAAGGGGCAGGAGAGCATAAAAGGCCATCCACCCTGAAATTACAACAAGGTTAAGATGTCATCTCAGCATTGAAAACCCAAGGAAAGGCCCCTCTTTCATCTTCGCTTGAGGCAAGCCCTCAGCAATCTCAGTTCCTGGGGAGACAAGGCTCAACAAAACCATAGCCAGAGTCCTCATCAGGTCACTCTCTGCCTGTAGAACAGCCCCAGAACCCCTGAAACATCAGCAAGGCCTCCTTCCAGATTTCTATAAACAATACCACAAGAAAATCCTCCTTCAGGGCTTCTGAACTAACAGCAAGGTTCCAGGACCTCTACAACAGCAGCACAATCCTTTACTA